>CM035790.1:16152420-16707420 GCA_020466265.1 Siphamia tubifer
TGTGTGTGTGTGTGTGTGTGTGTGTGTGTGTGTGTGTGTGTGTGTCATTAATGACATATTTAATTATTATTTAATGATCTACTTATTCATTTAATTTTGGCACTTTTCATCATCCATATATGTCCATAAGTGGTAATGAATGAATGAATAAATAAATAAATCCAAGTACATTACCCAGACCCCTGATCCAGACCTCTGTCCACATCTACATGATTCCTTACATTAGTACCATTAATTCATGGTACCGAACAAAGCAGGTATTTAACACCACAAATGAAAAAAAAAAATTTAACTTTTAATGTAATAATCCTACAAATGTAATAACTTTCCCTCAAACCTAATAGCAGTCGCTTCTAATTCATTATATTTGTTAGATGGCAAAAATCATTACCTTCCAAAATTGTAATAAGATACAATATTGTGATAAGATAAGATAAGATAAGATAAGATACGATAAGATACGATACGATACGATACGATACGATACGATACGATACGATACGATACGATACGATACGATACGATAAGATAAGATAAGATAAGATAAGATAAGATAAGATAAGATAAGATACGATAAGATACGATAAGATACGATAAGATACGATAAGATAAGATAAGATAAGATAAGATAAGATAAGATAAGATAAGATAAGATAAGATAAGATAAGATAAGATACGATAAGATACGATAAGATACGATACGATACGATACGATACGATAAGATACGATAAGATACGATAAGATAAGATACGATACGATACGATAAGATAAGATAAGATAAGATAAGATAAGATAGGATAACATAACATAACATAACATAACATAACATAACATAACATAACATAACATAACAAAATATTCCTTTATTAGTCTCACTAGGGGAAATTCCACAAATGTAATAAATTGGTAGGTGACTGCTATTACTCTTGTGGGCATATGTTAAAAGCTGCATTGTTTTTATTATGTTTGTAGGGTTAGCACAGGTCCACTTACTGTTCATGCAGATTTGGACCTTACAGACCCTGTAGATTAGACCTGATAATGGTGACTCACTGTGGCTGTTGCTGTCACTGTCTTCTAATGCTTGTGGAAATTGCTAAAAATAGTCCCTTACCAGATAAAGGTTTACAAGTGAATATCTCTATGTAACACAATTGTAGATACGAGATATTTTCACCTAAGTAGAAGCTGATTATTATATATCTGAAGTAGTTTTGTCACAGTGTCATAACAAAACATGTTGGCAATGTTGGACTGTCACTGTAACGGTATAGCTGTATTGTAATAGTACACTAATGATCCAGTTTGGACAATATCTCCAGCTCCCACTGCTAAAGCTGACACGACTCGATTTAAAAGTGGGGTTAAATGAGCAGAGCAAGGCCCGCTGCCTGTCATTGTCTATTATTCATGTTCCCTGCTGCCATCTGATACCGCTCACGCTCACTACATTCTGTGAAATAAACTTGAACAAAAACTCAATAGAGATCTTGTGTTTAACTTGACCTGTTAATATAGATGTCAGCTTTAGTTTGAGCTGTAGGTAAATGTCTTTTTACTGTATGGTATAAGAAGTGACACGTACAGATTCAATGGCTTCTATGCAGTCATTAGCTTTTAACAATGTTCTACACACACACACACACACACACACACACACACACATATAAACGTAAAGAAGGTAAACTTTGATCTTCATGATAAAAACGATCCAATGAGGCTATCAAATGCCTCCTGTACACGTCCTTAGGGTAATCATGACATGGTGTGACCAGCCCTGTATTAGTGAACGTTCACACTTACCTAAAGAGTGGGATGACATAGTTTGTAGAGCCATCTCTCCAATTTTTGACAGAGCGCTGAAGTAAGCTTCACTTTTTACAGCAAGAGCTGAAACACACACACACTCAACACAGTCAATGCAATAGTTCATTTATACAGAAAGTTAGAAAACAAATCAAAATATCCTCCTGAGAAACAAATGAATCCATCATCATGATTAATCTGATTAAAATGATTAATGGAATTACATTTGTTTTGTTTCAAGTTGAAACTGTTGAAGGTGTTGAATAACCATGTGAATTGTATATGTATTCATATTTTTGCATATGTTTTGGATATTTTGTCGCTTTTTTGGTGTTTTTCATATGTATTTTAGAAGATGGATTTTTCATCTATTTTGTGTTAGTGTTTTATGTGTGTGAATTTTAGTGGATTTGTGGCATGATTTGTAAATTTTTTTTGTGTTTCTTCATGTATTTTTGTGTATTTTGTGGGAAATCTGAGTACTAACCCACCCCTCCCACATACACACACACACACACACACACACACACATTGTACAATATTTTTAAATTAATATTTAATAATTATTAATCAAAAGGAACCCTGTAATTAATCTGATCACAAATTTTAATCATTTTAAACAGCCCTGATTTTTGTGTCCTCTGTAGGGAACAAAGGTTTTACAGTTTTATTTAAATAGTGTTGTCCATTACAAAGGTCATTCCATCAAAAAATAAAGTACCTAAATAGAAATAACTTTTCAAATGTGTCTGAAAAGTCCTGTGAATTATGTAGGTTCCAATCAAGAAAATTGGTGTAGAAAAAAATCTAAAACTTTCGCTTTCCTGGGTTGCAGAAGGATATAAACTACAGACCATGAAAGCAGATATGAACCGATACAGACACAAACATCCACTGATCTAACATGTTTAATACATGTTGATCCACTAAACCTATCAATACATGCCAATAATTGCTGTAAAATACAGTTTGTCATCTTTTCATGGTCATCACATGCGACTCACCTGGTTGTTCAGAGGCTCACTTGGAATGATACATGATATATTAACACCATGAATTCACCTTTGATGTAACACAATTAATTAATAGCTAATTAATAGTGGCCCATTATGAGTCCAATAATAATCTTTTCATGACTCCTGGTATATTAAACATTACTGCATACATAAGTCATATATTAATTCATCATAAATCAAACATTATTATTCATGTACCCTTATTGTAAAGTGTTACCATCTGTAGTTACCATGGAAACACCATCATTGATTCACCAGTAAAACCCATGGAATTAGACCAATGACAGTGAATGGAGACACTTGGTTTATATTCAGGTAATGATATAATTCAGTGAAAAAGTCACTTCTCTGTTTCTTATATTATAATCCTCAACTTCAATGTGATTTTTTTATGCACATGTACACGATCAGTTAATTAACTATAGAAAAATATCACATTTTCACTGAAAAAAAAACAAACACAAAATAAAGAGGATAATATTATTAGAAATGGTGATATATTCAATATTTTAAAAGATATTCCTTTGTAAAGTATCACTGGATCTTTATGTGTTAAAGTTAAAATGTAAAAGCTTTAAAACATTCAGTCTTGTGTTCATGTGTCATTAAGTTGTGCCCGATGTTAAATTTCTAAGGAAATGTTCTGTGGTCATTCACAGAACTAGATGTAATATTGGAGTAAGCTTAAGGGGCGTTTTCATTTTCAGAAGGTAATAAAAACTCGCCTTGTTTTTGGACTAATGGGTCCGATACTCATTAATCAAACACACACTCCCTCCCTAAGGCTGTAATACTAATGGATTTCAATAATGGAAACCTGTATGATAGTGCTTTAAAATGAATGATGATAAAGAAAGAGTGAGTGGAACCCAGTATGTGCAGTAAAAATGTATTAAATTCAAGAGGTGTAGCTGCATCAGACTCATTACTTTGTGGTCTTATGACTTTATGCTGCACAAAGGGAGGAAACTTACAGCCTCTGAGCAGGTGGTCCACAGACATATCATAATGTGGATTTTATGTGTGAGGGGCATGTGGTGCAGTGCTAAAACTAGGAATCAGTTTCTGATGATGGAGCATTATTGGATAATTTAAACAAACACCTATAATGCAGCATAGTGTAAAAAATAAAAAATTAAAAAAAAAAAAAAACATCACTGTATAAATTTGCCTCTGCAACTAAATGTAAGCACATATTTCATACAGAGAGTGACGCATGGGATTTAGAACTGATTATGATGTCGATAATTAACACATAAAATCAACTGAAGATGAAATGTGTATATCTTCATTTTTAAATTTATTCTAATGCCTTATATTCTGCTCAGGATTGAACTTTCCTCTTGTGTTTACTTTCTGTTAGTATTTCTGATGTTAATGATCAATTTTGATCCATCTTTTAAATCAGCTGTAAAATAAACTAAAACCAATTATCTATCATCTAATGTGTTTCTCATCTCTTGGTTATAGTATTAGACTTCCTTATCCATGGAAATATTGGTTTTAATATTTCTGTCAGTCATAACTTAGTAAAAGTACTTTTTTATTGTAGATGTTTTAGGTATCTGTACTTTACTTGAGTATTTATTTTTCTGGCAACTTTACTTTTACTCCCTACATTTAAATAAATATCTGTACTTAATACTCTACATTCTCAGAATAGACTTTTTCAAACTAAACAGATGTGATTGTACGAAAAATAAGTCACTTCTTATTCTTATTCTTATTCTTATTCTTATTCTTATTCTTATTCTTATTCTTATTCTTATTCTTATTCTTATTCTTATTCTTATCCTCCATGTTTTAGATGTTTCCCTCCATCACTTTTACAGACCTTGATGGTAGGTTTATCATTTGAATCAGGTGTATTGGAAGAGGGATATATCTAAAACATGCAGGATTTAAAACCTAAACTGGGTCGGTTGCATCTATAACACAAAAGGAAGGTTAAAAGGTATTTGACCAAGACTATGTTTATGAACTGTGTGTTTGTTTATTGACAGTACAGCTGTCGTAACCCTTTAGTTCTGGGCCTGTAATCAAAGCTATAAATGCAGAGTATTCCCAATACATATGGACTTTGGAATAAATTCTAGTGAAACCGATGCACAACAACTGCCATGCTCCACCATTACTAGCATTACTTTATAGCAGTTGTAAAGGTGAGTGTTTGAACATCATGTACAGGAAAATATCTGTCTCTCTTTCTTCGTCTTACCCTGGAAAGCTTGAATGTAGCTGTTTCCCAGTGATACGAGTTTCTGTAAGCTTGGGTTGAAGTCATCCATCAAACTCTGTTTAGAAAAACACACACACACAAACACACACTTGGATTCAGAAAGTCAAAGAAACTTCTCATCTAACCCAAAGGTGAATCAATAAGCCTCATCTTTAATTCAATCTGTATTTATGAGTATGGACTGGACTCAGAGACAAGCTAACCCTCTCTGTCTTATCACACTCTATCATGTCAGGGAATTTTATTTTATTTTTTTTTTTACCTCAATGTGAAACTGACTTTATGAATTCACATCATGTTTACCCAGCAGATGTTAGATTTGAAAAGTTAAACTGCTCTTCACTCCTCTGAAGGTAAAGTGTCTCCCAGTTCTGAACTCTTGACCCCCATAGAACGTCTGTCACTTACCGAATAAATCCCCAAAGTGGAGCGATGCAGCTGATCACTATTCAGCCCTGACATGTTTCTATCCAGAATAGTGCCACCGTCAGCGATACCTTTAGTGTCTGCAGGTTTTTAAATCATCCAGAAAACGTACGACAGCAAGAAAGAGAAGGGAGAGCAGGCTTTATTGTATTGGAGAGGAGGCAGCTCAGTGTGTTGGTAATCGACACCACTGTGGCCCCAGAAACACAAGAGTAAATAATTAAACATGGCTCAACCATAAAACAACCTGACAGAGGCTATAAACCTGGCTGTCTGGGTGTGTTTGTGTGTGCCCATCTATTTACCACATTAAATATTTTATATTACATTAGAATAATAATCAATTTCACTTCAAAATTACACTTGTTTAAGCCCCGACCCTTGTTAACCTTATTCCAGGTAAATGTGCTGCTGTGAATTGTCTGTATCAGGTTCATAAAAAGTGTTGAGTTTGTGTTTCTTTTCGTCTTTGGTTTTGATTTATTGTGTTTTTTAGAGTTAAAACAAAAGAGCAGAAAAACACAGAGAGAGGAATTGACCTTTTACAAGTTTTTACTAAATAAGTCACTCAGGATGTATATTAATAAGATATTTAGGATGTTGAACATGAACATGAACATGAACTGGAACACACTGAACAACAACAAGGATTTGGATTTTGGCCCAGTTTATTTTTTGGAGCTCCATTTTTTTTCTACATCAGTCTAGTTGTTTTAGTTTGGGTTTTTTTTTTTTCACAAAGCACAAACTCGGTAAAAATACAGTGAAAATAATTAAATATATAAAGGAAAATCACAACAACACTGCAAACAACAGTAAAATAAGATTTTAAAAAATCAAAGGAAATAAAATCAAGGAAAATGGTGTTTTAAAAAAGCCCTAACCATCCATTTTTGTTTTTTCATAATGAATTTGTCTCATTCACTGACCATGTCATAGGCAGTGAGGTGTGTACTGAGCATGCTCACATGTCTACAGACAGACTAAGGTATCTGCTAAGTAAACTCTCCTGTCACAGCTTTGTCTCAAAACTCAAAATCCAGTGAATCTTGCATTTATATGAAAAAATACATGACATTAATACTTATATCTTTGGTGTTATTGTAATTTTCCCAACACAATAGGTATATATTAAAAAAAATTAATTATCTTGAAGATTTTTTCTCTGAGCAAAATTGCAAACAGTTGTGATCTGAAACTGATTCAGAGAGTTCAGGGAAATCCCAGCGTATAAAGGTCAAGGGTGGAACCCTCTGTTAAATCAGTGTAACCTTTGACCCTGAAACTACATAGCATTTAAAACTATCAGACTTCCAATCGTGAATATTGACACATGAGCGCCAGAGGACTTTGGAAAACTGTTGTTTCTGGGCCTGAGCTGATCTCAAATGGACTGGAAGGCAGTAAAATGTTTACTGTGTAAGATGAGTTGATGTTTCAGCTCTTTTTTGGGGGAAACAGGCATCAGATTCATCTGATTATTTATCTATCTGTGGCTTAAACTCATGGGTTAGGTGGACCACAATAACACAGTACATATATATCAAATATATTATGTGTAGTTAATGTAATTATGAACTGAGTGAGATGGGTTTTTAACTTCCAGGCACAGCTGCCTTGAAGGCTTGGTTCTGGGCTCAAAACCCCAGAAGATGATTTTTGTTTTGTCTGTCTACTTCCTGTTTTATTTATCCTAGGCTTCCTCCTGTGTCATGCCTTGTATCTTTACTTCCTGTTCCCTGATTACCCACCTGTTGTCATTAGTACCCTTCCCCTCCCTAATGTGTTACACCTGTGTCTTGTTACCCTTATCACCTCCTGTATATATTCTCCACCCTGTTCGTGGTCAGATTAAATTCTATTTCCCTTCTACTCAGTATAATTTTGTTTTTCCTGTTATTTTGGATGTTGTCTGTCTGTACCCTTACCCTGTCTGCCTGCCCCCCAGGAACTCATCCATAAGCCTGTCTCCCAATAACAATAATAATACATTATATTTGTAAAGCACTTAACATCCTTCCAGAAAGATTCCTGCATTATTACACTTATGGACCTTTGAATGATGTGTTGAACCAGTGTTACATCATTTCCATCCCATATGGCCATGTCTGACCCATGTACCTGAAACATCATGATGTTTTGGTGTTTCAGGTAATTCTGTCTTATGTATCCCCTACCTGTTACCCATTCCTCTCCTGCCTGAAACTTTGGACTCATCACCCTCCCCTCACCACTGGACGTTATTAATAAAAGCACTTGACCTTCATCCTGTTTCCATTGTGTGTGCTAACAACACACAGTTTGAAAAAGGGGATGGAAGAAGCATTACTTTTAAATTCCACCCCCTCATACCACACAGTACATAACAAAACATTTCACTACAGCAATACAGAAGATTACACAACAATACAGAACATTACACAACAATACAATACAATAAAAAACATTACACAACAATACAGAACATTACACAACAAGGTAGTCAGAAACAGTAGACCTCCGCCAAGGCTTGATATGGCATCATGTGACGTCAAAACATGATGTGATGGAGCGATAGGTGTTGACCCATCTGATGTCCAAAGGTGAGACGATGTGAATGCAAAAAACACCAGATTTTATCTTGTCTGAATCCTGAGATATTACCACTGAGGTGTTTTAGCCTTTGAACTTCATTGCTCAAAATCTATTGGGTTCTTCCTTGACCTTGGCGGATGTAATTTTAGAATTTTAAGATGGTTCAAAGATAACCTTAACCCCATAATTGGTCACTGGTAACCTGATGAAAAGAAAATAGTCCAGGTCTGGATACATAAAGATGAAAATAAATAAATAATAAAATAAAATAAATTATATTTTGTTAGAATTACTTATGAAGGGCAGTGGTTAACACTCGTACCTCACAGCAAGAAGGACCCTGGTTCGAATCCCGTACCAGACCTTTCTGTGTGGAGTTTGCATTTCCTCCCCGTGTCCGCATGGGTTTTCGCCGGGCACTCCGGTTTCCTCCCACCATCCAAACACATGCACTGATAGGCTAATTGGTTAATCTAAAATTACCCATAGGTGTGAATGTGAGAGTGATTGTTTGTCTATATATGTTCAGCCCTGAGATGAACTGGAGACTCATCCAGGGTGTACACCGCCTTCGCCCATTGTAGCTGGATAAGGCCCCCAGTGACCCCCGTGACCCAAGTGTGGATAAAGCGGGTTCAGATGATGAATGAATATATATATATATATATATATATATATATATATATATATATATATATATATATATATATATATATATATATATATATATATATATATATATATATATATATATATATATATATATATATACTTATGAAGGCTTGAAGCTGAAAGTTTCATCGAAATCCGTTCAGAACTTTTTGCGTAATCCTGCTGACAGACAGACAGACAGATAGACAGACAGACAGACAAATGGGCCTGAATTTAATATCTCCTTGGTGGAGGTAATAATGGATTACATTTATATTTCTCTTTTCTATAAATGCATACCCAAAGCACATACAGTTGAGTCATTATTCATTCCCACATTCTCACTCTAGTGGTGGTAAACTATATATGTATGTATCCACAGCTGCCCTGGAGCAGACTGATGAAGCATGGCCGCCACTTTACACCTACAGTCCCTCTGAACATTCATTCACCAGTGTGAGTATCAACACTGGAGGCAAAGAAGGTAAAGTGTCTTGCCCAAGGACACAACAGCACATGACCAGGATAGAGCAGAATTCGAACTACCAACCTTTCACTGTAAACCTGAATAAGTTAGAGTAGCCAAACTCATAAAATGTAAGTTGATGAAACTTAAAAAAGTACAAGTTTCCAGAACTTAAAAATTTGATGCTTATTAAATTATACTTCAATTAAAATGTTACTTATTAACTTAGTATTCTAAGGTTCTGTCAGTCCTACTGGGAGACTAAGTCAGGGTTCAGTGTCTTTGTCCAAGGACACTTGGACATGTGGACAGACAGAGCTGGGACGTGAACCTCTGACCCTTCAGTCATTGGACGACCCGCTGACCCAACTGAACCACAGCCACTGAATAAAATTACTGTGTTTTGTGATTGTAATTTTTTTTAGTGTAATAGATATTGATATAGTTATTTGCAGTGCTCTGAAATTGTATTTCATCATCTACTACATCAGTTAAGTTTATTTATTTCAATTATCCTTATTTGAAACAATAGAAATAACATTACAATATCCTTAGCATTGAATTAGTTAATAAGTTATTTTCACTTATATCCACAATAGTTCCCCTTAATAAAAAAATATTACTTACAACATGTTACAGCAACTTAACACATTTAAGTTAGTGGTACTGTTTCTGAAACTTTGAGTATTCACAACTTAATATATTTAATTATTCTAAACATTCAGGTTTACAGTGTTCCGAGTAAATGCTATTACCTCCTGAGCTACAGCCACCCCAATTGTAAAGACATAGACAGGAATTTTTAGACTAAGATATGTCTTATCTTTTAATAGGAAATGTGTCCCAGGCAGTAATGCTGCATTTATGATAATATGAGAACACAATGAAAACAGTATAATCTGATTCCCACATCAGCGAGCAGTAAAATTAGGAGCATTGAATCATTTAAATATACAAAATCACATAAGTATACTGTATTAAATGTAAATCAAATATTGTGAATTTGAGTAAAAATAAAGAACTGTTTGAAGATAATTGTTCCATCCATTTCCCTGCTACACTATATGCAATAATTATGGTAAAGTGCAGTTTATCTGTTCAGCAGGTTTGACAAATATAAATAGTGGTCATTCTTTTTTTAAATATAGAAGTGTTCATACAACTTGTTTAAAAAGTATTTTTTCTTGACGTTTACTCTTTCATATAACATTTGACTTGTTGTTAACAGTTCAGTGAATATTGGATATTTGAATATATATGAATATTTTCTTCATATTTTTGTCAGTTAAATGAAGATAGAAACAAATTTAAAAAATCACAACTGTTAGTTTAGTTTATGATATATTACAAAACCTTCCATCTTTTCTGGAAAGGGTGTTTGTAATTCATGCTGACACATCATTTCTACCTCAGGGTTTTCTGGGTTTTCACCAAAAGGTGGATGATAAAATCTGACAAGTGAAAAGTCTAAATTGTCGACCTAATTATGTGTATTTGAGTGTGTGACAAGCAAAAAGTAAGCCTGCTGGCATAATTCTGTTTTTGGTGAAAAGTGTGTCTTCTAAGTAGAGCCACTGAGTCAGCTCCTGAATCTGACGCAGGCTCATAATTTAGCATATTTTCTTTTTAAAAAATGTGGAATTGACATGAATGTTAAAAAGCTTGAGTCCGTTTGATTACCATAAAATGCATCATATGGGAATGTCATTAAAATTCAACATTACTTATTGATTAATGAAAAACTCAACCATACAGTATGTAACACACATTTATCAGTTTTAAGCCATAAAGACTCAAACAACCACCAGCAACCAAAGCATCAACTGGTATTAAAGCACAATTAACCTTAACCCTCAGTCAGTAGCCCTCAAAACTAAGTGATAAGGGCTATTTGTTACTTAGAAATGGGACACTCCTTAAATTAATCAGAGTCCCTGAAATGAAACACAACTTTATAATTTTTTTTTAAATATTTGCACTGTTAACTCTGCCTGTTTAATGATAAGCCACAAACACAGCTATCATCCACTAGTCCATCAGGTCCACGTTTTTGAAAGCCAGCTCTAACTATCGTTAGATAACTCTGCGGCTACAGGAGATGACATTAGCCCGTTCATTTTATACCATTATCAGCACAAGCATGTTATATAGGCTGTTATCTTGATAAAACAACTACATTACCACCACGAAAAATTACTGTTTTTGTAATGTTAGCTAACTCAAATGATAGCTAGCTTGTCCGCACCAGCTGCTATTGACAAAAGATCGGAAAAATAAAAACTGCATGTTATGCAACAATGAGGTACATAATCTATAAAATGGACCTAAACTAAGATAATACAATGAATTTTAAATTTTACATCTCCATTAACAAAGAAAGTACTGCATTCTGGGTAAGCATTGCTCCTAAGGGTGTTGTCGGAGAATCTCAGTATTAAAGGCTATACAGCCCTCACACTTTATGCCCCTCTACTTAAACATTCTTAGAATTGGGACAGCACTTATACTTTGTGGGAACATTTATTTTGAGATTGAGGGTTAAGGGAGGATGTAGTGAGCATGGAAACACCGTCATCTTCTTCAACATTGATTCCCCAGTAAAACCAAAAGACAATGGATGGAAATGTTTGGTTTATGTTGACTTCTGAATATTTATTGAATAGTTTATTTCAGTTACAAAATGACAGCATCATCATGAAAAATTCTGCTCAGTTAATTTTTAAGTAAAATATGTCAAAGTCAAACAAGTGGTACAAAAACCCCTGCCCCATTTTGGCCTGGATCCACCTGATGTCATCATCATCATCATCATCATCATCATCATCATCATCATCATCATCATCATCATCATCATCATCATCATCATCATCATCATCATCATTATTTTAAGATCACTAAACTTTGTGAAGTTTATTGTTCTCAGGGTTAGAACTGAATTGGGAAAGTGTCACGACCTTTGACCCAGATCCACTCCAGCTTCACCTGGCCCACACTGTGCAGCTGCAAGTCATTGCTGATCTGCAACTATTTAAGCAGTGAGGCTTTCAGTTGCAGGTGTGGGGCCATAACAGTTGGTCATTTGTCTTTGTTCGTGTGTCACCATAACCAGGACATTTCATCCACCACCATGGACTCTGGTTGATCAACCCCAGGGTTTTTTTTTCTGTCTGTGTCTTTGTCATGATTTTGGTTCTGTTTTTATTAAATCTGTTCTCCCTTCAGCACCGGCCATCTGAGTCCTTCTTCCCCTCATCCCATCATAACAGATGTCGCTGCTTTTATTCATAATGTATTTTATGTATTTGTGTTTTTTAGTCATTGTGTTTTATATGGTTTGACTGTAAATTAAACTATAGGTTGCTGCCATTCTTGAAAAACCGATCATTGACCTCAAACCTGGTTAAATAAAGGTTATGATGATGTCTATATGTGTCCTAATGTCAGCATATCAGTCACTTCTATATAAGTGGCCAGTTTGAAATCAATTAAAACAAAATTGGTGTTTTTTATAGACATTTGAAATGTTTCTCATTATAATCAAATGGAAGAAAAAAGGTTTGAAAAATGCAATCATCTATTTGGCATGAATTCAACTAGTGGTGTTGTTGCAGACATGTGAAATTCCAGTCATCTTAAGTAAATGGAAAAAATTAATTAATTAAAAAAAATTAACTTGGACTAATCATTCCCAACAATGTAATCACATATGTTCTGTCTGTCTGTCTATCTATCTATCTATCTATCTATCTATCTATCTATCTATCTATCTATCTATCTATCTATCTATCTATCTATCTATCTATCTATCTATCTATCTATCTATCTATCTATCTATCTATCTATCTATCTATCTATCTATCTATCTATCTATCTATCTATCTATCTATCTATCTATCTATCTATCTATCTATCTATCTATCTATCTATCTATCTATCTATCTATCTATCTATCTATATATCTATCTATATATCTATCTAGTCTTTCTGTTGGTGATATAATAACCCTCAACCTGCATTTATATAAACATCTGCATGATCACCTGTTTTCTAATGAAAAACTGCATAATGCAGAGGATACTATTATAATACATCTATTAAGAAAGGTTAAATAGAGAGGACAAGCTATTTTGGGAGTGCCACATAAGTACTTCTGGGTCTTTATGGGTAATACAAAAAAAAAATAATGCGAAGCAAAAACTAGTTATGATGGATGAAATAGAAAAATATTTTTAAAAAAAACATGTTGATTTTTCAGTAGAATACATGTTTCCTGCAGAAATCCAGAGAGACTGTGTTGGCGTATCCCAGTAAATCATAATGTGAGGAAGGTATAGATTTTTTTTTCTTCCTTAAGTCATCATATTTTGGCAGTTTGCCCAATACACATGGTCACTGTTGCCAAGCAGCTGATGGATTTATTAATATCAACCTGCAGCTGAAGATTTTATTTTCCTTCCCTGACATGTCTAAATGAACTCCCAGTGACCTCAGAACAGAAAGCTGTAGGTACCATCTGGAAGGTGAAGGATTCATTTTGTGAATGTATGTTTACAGAGGCAGTGAAGAAGGAAATTGTAAAGCATGTGGTTTTGTAAGTGAATCATTTATAGATCATAAACTGTGACAGATGCAAACACACAAATGAGACACAGAGTAGAGCTCCTAGGACACTAGATGGCGCCATAAACTAACCTGAGACATGACAGGAATGTTGAACAACTTCATAATAACACACAGTAGGAGAGCTGAACGATATAACAATGTGTGTGTGTGTGTGTGTGTGTGTGTGTGTGTGTGTGTGTGTGTGTGTGTGTGTGTGTGTGTGTGTGTGTGTGTGTGTGTGTGTGTGTGTGTGTGTGTGCTAGCCACATCACAGATCCTGTAATTATTTTCACTTTATCTATTGTCTATTTATTTATTATTTTTTTAATTTATTTATTTATTTATATTCATTCATTTATTTAGTTTTGTTGAGTTATTTATTTTTATTTAATTTATTGTTTCATTTATTTGTCTTATTTTTTTATTCATTCATGTTATTGTTTTATTTATTTTTATTGTTATGTATGTATTATTTTTATTTCATTTATCTGTCTTTATTTATTTATTTTTATTTCATTTTATTTCATTATTTGCACTACAAAAAGGATGACACACACACTTGTGAACACTAACCTGTTTAACCATTTGTGTCGATGCTGCACTGCCATCAGGAATTTTTACATATCACAATATATATCGCAGGGTGAAAATCGCAATGTCAGAATATATATATATATATATATATATATATATATATATATATATATATATATATATGTGTGTGTGTGTGTGTGTGTGTGTGTGTGTGTGTGTGTGTGTGTGTGTGTGTGTGTATTTTATTTATTTATTTTATTTATTTTTTGTGCAGCCCTACGCAGGAATGATCTGTTGTCTTTGTCAAACAGAATAATTGCTTCAGTATTTCAGGTTCATTCTCCTGTTTGGTGGAAAACAATAGGATGGATACAGTGGAGGATATGTGAAACAAAGAAAGATTAAAAGAAAAAAGGTTGAAAAAGTCCATATTATTCATTTATGTCCATTTATTTGCATTCAGTGAATATGAATATGAAATAAAAAACAAAAAAGGAAAATAAAAAAGCCATTATTTATTTATTTATTTATTTTTATTATATTATATTATGAAAGCAATATTTTCAGCTTTTTCCAAAAACTCAGATCAAGTCCATAACACAGATTATGGATAAAATCCAGTGGAAAATCTGTAATAATAAAATGAAATATTCTCAAAAAGAACATTAAAACCCCTAAAGACTATTGTTGTGGAAAATATAAAGGTCAGGGCAGACTCCGATAATAAACGGAGCTCAGACTTACTCTTACAAAGACCTTTATGGGCTTCATACATCAGCAGCATGTTTTCATCATTAACTGGTCCACTACGTCCACAAAGCTTCACCCAGACTTGCCTTTTTAATGCACGTGTGTCCTTTATATAATACAAAAAACTAAATCTCATCAGGCTAAAAAATGGACTGTGTCATTTTACAAGAAAAACCCCAAAGCCTGTTAGTAAAACATAAAGTTATATTTTACTGCTCATGTACATTCATGTCCAGGTCTGGTGTTTATTATTACAATTATTAAGGGAGTTCAGGGAGAAGAATATCAACCTCATTAATATTTGTACGACTATTCTCTGAGACATGAAAGAACATACTATTCTCTGTGAGACTGGAAACATTTTTCTGCTGCAGACATAGTGAATATTCCGTTTCCCTCACACACCTTAATCCAGAGGTGTCAAACATAAAGTCCGGGGGCCAAATCCGGCCCGCCAATGGGTCCAATCCGGTCCTTGGGATGAATTTGTAAAATGCAAAAATAAAATTTTACTTCAGGTTCCACATTCAAATCAATTTAACCTGAAGTGGGTCAGACCAGTAAAGTACTATCATAATAATCTATAAATAATCACAACTCCAATTTTTCTCTTTGTAAATGTAAATATTTTCACATATTTACACTAAAACAAAGTATAATTTGGCTAAATATTTGAATAATCTTGAGCAAATATATGAATAAATGTGTTTTCACGAGAAGTCAGTACAATTTTAAGAATAATCTGCCTGATTAAATATTTTGTGTATTTATAGATTCACTATGATCTGCAAATTATAATGAACATATGGAAATGGTAAACAAAAGCATAATTGTTAAAATTAGGCTTGTTATTTCATTTTTTCTCGTGTTATTCGCATTATTTGAAAGAATAGTTTGTTAATGTAAACATTTTCATTGTTTAATTTTCCATTTTTCACTCTATAATATAAAGAAATATTCGAAGTTGACGTTATTTATGTATTATTATATTATTATTTCAGTGGTTTGGCCCATTTCAGATCAAATACTAGTTATATGCAAACAAGAGCTGCTTCTCTCACATGCCGAGGATTTTCTCACACTGACCTTTTTTTTCTATGAGTTTTATGGAGGTTTTTGTTTTCATTTCTCACTCTCTCTCTCTAATGCAGGGGTCTCAAACTCACTTTATTTCAGGGGTCACATTCAGCCTGATTTAATCTCCTTTAAAGTAATAACATAATAACCTATACATAATGACAAATTCAAATGTTTGTCTTTGTTTTAGTAGAAAAAAACTCAACTAAATTATGAAAATGCTACGTTTTGTAAACTAATATGTGAATAACCTGGGAAAAATATTAACATTTTTTAACAAAAAAAAGTGCAATTTTAATAATATCCTGCCTCAACTTATCATTTCTACATGTGCATTATGGGTCAGACACTACAAAAACAGTAAAAACTTGACAAGAAATGTAGAAGACGGTTTAAATTGTGCTTAATTTTCTTTAGACATTTGTGGTTGTTCATATTTGTTCAGAATTTTCATATTTTATTGTTATATAATAGTTTGAACTGTCATGATCTATGCAATTTTTTGCATTAAAATAAAGCCAAACATTTAAAATAGTCCTTATTTATAGGCATAATGTACATTACTGTGGATAATAAGGGTCTGCATGTGGAACCTGAATTAAAATGATTTCAACAACTTTGACAGGAATTTTTGCAGTTTGTAATTTTATTCCATCCATTTGTTGGGCCACATTTGGCTGCATGTTTGAGACCCCTTCTCTAATGCATGTTTATTCCACTTGTAATGTGTAGTTATGCAACACACTGACATTAACATATACTATTGTTCCCCCTGACAGGCATATAGAAATGAATGTCAGTAATTTCAGACCCTACTCGAGCCATCACTCTGTCATTCTTGTGGCTGTAGAACTGATCCACAGGGAGGCTTGAGGCTGACTTATGGCCAACTATGCATGTAATGTGCCAGAAACTATTAAGCCAAAGGGAGGGAGGGGGAAAAAGTGTTTCCTGGTTTAATCAATATTGATAAGCAAGCAGGATCAATGCAGTTTGGAAATGCATATTCAATGAATAACCATAAAATAAAGATGCTTTTCTCTGAGGTTGAATCTGGTGGAGCAGCATCAGCAGGAAAGGAAATCTGAAGTGATGCTTGGTCAAAAGATGTTTGATAGTGTCAACCTCCTTTCACTATTCACAGCAGGGGTCTCAAACATGCGGCCCAGGAGCTAAATGCAGGCCGCCAGAGGTTCCAATTCAGCCCAATTGCCAAACATTTCATAGTCACGGCTTCAATTTCCAATTTTAGTGTTAGTTTTGTTGCAAAAAGTAACATTAAATGACTCAAATATTTACATTCACAAACCTGAACAAATATGATCAACCTTCAATGTTGAAAAATCAAGTGAAGCACAATTGTAACCATTTTCTACGTTGTGTTTAGTGTGCTTCTAGATCTGATCCATAATGCACATGTAAATGATAAGTTGAGGCAGAATATTGTTAAAATCACACTTATAGTTCTTGAGATTTTTTTTCAGGTTATTCACATCTTTTTTTTCACTAAAGCAAACACAAAAATTTGGAGTTGTAATTATTGAAACAGGTTATATAGGTTATTGTGCTTTTATTGGACTGCTCTGGCCCACTTGAGAATGTGACCCCTGAAAGAAAATACGTTTGAGACCCCTGATTCACACTGGAATAAAAGTTTGCTCTGGGCTACAGGAGGACAGAATGTACAAAATGACTGATTTCACACTGCAAGCAGCAGCAGTGTATTCCCATCTAACCCCCCCCCCCCCCCTTCCCCTCTCTCCCTCTCTCTCTACCCCCCCCCTTTCTTTCTCTTTCTCTTTCTTTCTCCCCCCCCTCTCTCCCTCTCTCTCTACCCCCCCCCCCCCCCTCTTTCTTTCTCTTTCTTTCTCTCTCTCTCTCTCTCTCTCTCTCTCTCTCTCTCTCTCTCTCTCTCTCTCTCTCTCCCCCCTCTCTCTCTCCCTCTCTCTCTCTCCATCCCTCTCCCACTCATTCCGCCTCAGTATTAACGGGCTGGATTTACTTGAATACCGGGGACATGCGCGCTGAACAGGAGGAGGAGGTGAAACAGAGACAGACTGACTCCTTGTGATGTTCAGTGTTGACTCCATGATCACTCAATTATGGTGCGGGTCGTTTGCTCTTGTGGGGAAAAAGCCAAAGTGAGGAGTCTTTATCTGCATTTATAGGACAGAAAACAGTCTGATGTTTTTGGATCTTGAACTTTCTTCCCTACCAGCACAGATATCAATATTAGATTTTTCTAATCACTGACAGCACCCGCCGCCACCCTGAAGTTCATTGTTATTATTCTGGCCGCCGGGATGGTGGCCTTCATCGGAGCAGTTATCTGCATCATCGCCGCCGTTCATACCGGATCCTCCAGGGCTGCCGCGGCTCAACAACAACCAGCGACCGACAACCATTCGCTGTATCCGGACACCGCCGCTCAGACCCCGCCTGCTGGAGGCTCCGTGGCCCGGGCAGGGTCTCTGGGAGCTCTCCATGGTTCTGAAACACCCGACTCTGAGGCACCGACTTTTAACATCGGGCTCGGTGGGTTGGACGGGGTCACTGGACTCACCGGGCATGAGCCGACCGTCAGCCGCCTCATCTGTACCCCGATCCCTGCCGGGGAGTGCAACCCAAAAAACTTTCAGCAACAAGCGGATGACCCTTCGCTTTACGCGGGTGAGGACTGGGGCTACCTGCGCACCACCGCCAATGAGCTCCGGCAGACGGTTCTGCAGCAGAAGGACCAGATCCTGACCGACCAGAGGACCATCAGGGAACTGACGGGGAAACTGTCCGAGTGTGAGAAGGGTTTGAACGGCCGCAGCAGCAGCAGCAGCAGCAGCAGCGCGCACAGACGCGGGAGCGCTGCGGGTCTGTGGGGGGGTAAAAGCGCAGCCGAGGAGTCGCACCTGGACCGGATCATGGTGCGGGACAGTCCAGATTCGACGTCGGATAATGGCCACTTGCTCACCGTGAGGGCTGTGGATGAACTGGAGCAGGCTATCACTCAGCTCAAAGATCGTATAGAGAAGCTGGAGGTAGGTAGAGTGTGAAAAACATCAGCTCTGCACATAAATCATCCTCTGCAGGAAGTAATTAATCCCAGGGAGAAGTATGTGATCCCACATGGCAGGGCTCTGAAGGAATACAGGAGGATCCTCTACAATAATACACTGCTTGGAATGTTTTATTTAGCCTATAGGTTTTGGTTTGTATGATTTGCTGCTTTTTATATTTCTGTATAATTAAACATTAAATAAGAGCTTTATAGGTGATGGCATATATATTTGAATTAATCTACTCACCAGTAAGGAATAGAAGCAAAAGAAACCATGCCCTTTTCAAGGACTGTAACTCCTATACAAAAGGTATAATGTGATTGAAATTCAGAATATATGAATGCTAACTGCTAATAGTGGTGATTTATGAGCATGAGCAAAGGAAAAGGTAAGGCCAAAAGGCACAAGTGAAGAAAGAAAAACAGAGAATGGACAGACATATGCATGAAGACAAGGGGGAGGAGGGAAAAAACAGCAGAAGAGGAGGAGAGAAGGACAGGAAAATATAGTAGAGTAACGTAAAACATGCTTTTATCTGACCAGAAATCCGATGATGTATAACCTCATTTTTGGCTGAAGAAATATCATGCATTATTTATGACTTGACTATATTTGTTGAAAGCACAGACTTCTCTGCAGTATGGTTCTCCTCACTCTCGTAGTTTATGTAGGACATATTTGTATGGGTCATGTCTTTGAGGATTTTCCCCACAGTAAAGGACTTTTCTGCCCTGAAGTGATAAGATCCTGCGGTCGAACATGTGTCCTGTCAAATATATAACAGTAATACAGTGGATTTTGTTTGTTTCAAACACTCAAGTCACCTTTCCATGACCAGTGTAGATATATACGTACAGTAAGTTTACCTGAGATTCATTGTGTGGCATTTTTTGTCCCGTCCTGTGTACAGGTGAGTTTGCAAGAAAAGACACACCTGGGAATAATCAGGTCAAAATAAGTGGGTTAAAAAAGATACTACCAGATTATTCTTACATATGGTCTGCTCTGTCTTTGCTGATTTTGCCTTCACTCAGATCAAACAAAACAACAAAAGGCATTAGGTCCTTTGTGTAGGATCTTTTTAAAGAGTAAATGGGAGCTTTCTTATGGTTTTGGTTGGCTTCTTCCTCCAATACATAAATAAAACATGAACATGAGTGGAAATACTGAAGAACACATTAAAAATCATCTTAGAATGAGATATAAATAAACAAGATTCTAATCAACTGCACCAAGTATTTGCATAAAAACACACACAGATGTAAGAATCATTTAGTTTTATTACCAAATTTCTGTAAAGTACAGACATTTACAGTATCTAATATAATGAGTTAGATAGTAGTGATGCCTTTATAACACCTACACCGCAGTCGATTTCTATTGTACACGTTGTGCATTTTGCTCTTATGCAACAGAAGTATTTGCCAATTTGATATTGTTTTCACTCAAGAAATGTTTGACATGCTCACATATAAATAAATGCCTGCCTGGGAGCCTAACCTCAGGCTTAGTAACAGAAGTGTCATATAATTCAGAGAATAGTCTCATGCTGAGACTCACCAGAGCATTCCTGAGTTTCTGATACATTTTATTTTTATTTGTGGTTTAGAATAAACATCAGCTGCAGTTTAAATGTGTAGTAAACATAATGTTTTACAACTACAAAACACATATAAAAGGATTTCATCAGGAGAACAAGAGGAAACGGTTGAATGATGTCCCTTTATTGTTATTTTCTGACTCGATATTTGAACAAACAATAGTTTCTCAAAGCTTCTGGCCTTTTCTATCTTAGCGATGATGTTTAATCCTTCCACTGTTGTCCATTGGAAATGAACTCTACTAGCTTTTACTACTCAAAAACAGAATGTTATAGAATATATATATATATATATATATATATATATATATATATATATATATATATATATATATATATATATATATATATATATATATACATATTGTATTTTTTGCATAGATTCCCATTGTGGTTTTGGTGTATATTGGTTGTGGATACACTGGATGATATACTAGATCATTCCTGCAGTCTGTATTCCCCATGTTACTCCCTCTGTGATTTGGGGTATTTTATTCGCCGATCTATTATGCAGCGGAGTCAGGCAATTTGTCGTTCACTGAAATATTGAGTTCTCTCAGCAGCCTCTCTGACTTTCAATTATTTGTTGTGTTGTACGTAATTGAGAAAAAAGATAAAGAAGTTCCCTTGGGGCATTTGAAGACTCATCTTAATGAAGTTTTATACTGATCAAAAATCCTATTGGTTAAAGTGTGATTCAGGATTGGTTTGAAGAGCAGGCTGAGCTTTCAAAGAACAGCTGTGCTACACAATCAGTCTACAGCTTTGAAACTGTTTTTACTGAGTCATTGTCTGAGTAAAAGGTATAACGATAATATATGTGAGTTCAGGTTCTAAATTAAAACAGGAGACGTGAATTCTTAGGAAGAGTTGACCTACTGTATATGAAATGCAGAGAAGAGGTAAGAGGTGGAACAAAACCAAAGCAACGAAACATTTAACAGACTAGAGAAAAACAGGATGTAAAAGATGAAACAAACTGAAAATTATGGAAAAGTAAAAGATTTAACAAGAGAGAAATTATGCAAAGGATCAAACAAAGTGAAAACTATGCAACGATATGAAATAGATGTAAAAGAGGGAACGACAATAACTAAATATGAACAGAAAAAGAGTCTCAAGCTACGTTTCCATTACAGTTTTTTCGCAAAACAATAGCGATATTCCTAAAATTTTCAACAAACTATATTTGAACGTATTTCCATTGACAGTTATTCGAGGCAGGAGCGTCGTAACTCTTGTCAAATATCATCACATGAGATTTCACTGCTGAGTTTATTGTTTATTGTTTTATTTGGATCCCCATTAGCTGCAGCAAGACTGCAGCTATTCTTCCTGGGGTCCGATATAATATACAATGTACAGTATATGTATATAATATACAATACATACAATATACAATACATTACAATAAATTAAAAGCAAATATAAAACATAAGAAGATAGCATTGCAACAAAAGAACAGGAAAAGAAAAGAACAAAAAAAAATTACAAAATGAGATTCTACTATAAAAAGAATACACGTTACATCACAGAGAAAAAGCCAACACTACTTTGTAAATTTCAAAAACAAAAAGTTCAGATGGTCCATCACCCTGATAACATTAGAATGAATGAATCGGCTAATTTTCTCATCAGTAAAAGTCCCTGGCAAACTCTTTAAAGACACGAACATGTCAAACAAACCAGCAGGTTAACATTATAAGGGTCTATACATGGTTGAAACATTAAGTGTAAATATGCTCAGCACTTAATGACAACAATAAAATGGATGTGGTGCCTTTTACACAGTTCTTGCACTTGATGCTTTACAGAACAGAGAATATATTTATCTGTAAAAAAAACAAAAAAACAACTTAAATATTCAAAAACTAACAGATAATAAAATGAAACCTTCACAGTGTCTACTGTAGGAATCACCCTGATCATCACTCCAAGAAGTTCTCGTCTCCCAGCAGCCAATGGTTGTTATGGTTACAGCGACTGCAGCTGCCATTTTCACTCCGAGAGAACTGATCATGTGACCATGTACGTCACATCCTGTGTTTCCATAGTGTGTTTCCATATCAAAACATCTGAAAAACCACCTCATGAAAGAGTGAAGACTTTTTTATCAATATTTGAATGTTTTTTCAAAATACAGATGTTTCCATTACCAATTTTTTTATAGAGATATTTACATTTTGCAAATTTCCAGGGGTAATGGAAACGCAGCTTCAGATAAATTATTTTGACAGTCAGTCACATATTAGACTAAGAAACCGTGACATACACATGTGTTTCTGAAGTGATCATATGACTTCAGTAGTTTGTTATTTAGCTATTGTTATATTGGTGTATATAGCTGGGGTGAGGGAAGTCTGGGCTACTTTGCTGAGGCTGCTGCCCCCGTGACCCGGACCCGGATGAAGCGGCAGATGACGAGTACGAATTCTATTGGTGGAAATTGAAGTGACCATATTTGGACAAAAGGGACAGAATGTAGGGAGTCAGGGATCATGGGTAAACTAATGCTGAACTCAAGCTTCCTTATTTCATCAAGTAATTAATGAGTCATTAGTTTGGCCAAACTGTTAACCACACCTACAGATGAGCTGTCTGTTAGGAAAAATACAGACTTCATAAAACAAAAAGGAAAAGCCAAACTCTGCAGGTGCACTCAGACGGACATGTCAAGTTGTCTGATTTTGAATATAGACCCACAGGTTACTCATTAGAGCAGGTCTGTCAAAGTCATGTCAGTCCAGGGGCCACATACTGTACATACAGACAATTATGATCCCAAGTGGTCCAGGTCAGTAAAATAACAACAGTGAAAAAAAGAAATGTTTTTATAAAATGTTAATAAAATTCAAACTATGTACAAACTAAATGTACATAACATGA
This sequence comes from Siphamia tubifer, assembly GCA_020466265.1. Classification (NCBI taxonomy): domain Eukaryota; kingdom Metazoa; phylum Chordata; class Actinopteri; order Kurtiformes; family Apogonidae; genus Siphamia; species Siphamia tubifer. The sequence goes on from CM035790.1 coordinate 16,176,102, forward strand.
GGAACCTGACATTTCTTTAGAATAATAAGTGTAATGTTAACTATATTATGCTCCAGTGCATCATTTACACATGTGCATTATAGCTCACAGCAGACACAATGTATTTAGTTACATACATAATGTTGTTAAAATTGCACTTATTTTTCTTATACATTTCAGGTTGGTCATGGATGTTCATGTTATTCACATTTTCTGAAAGCATAGTTTGTAGCTGTAAATATTTTTATAGTGTAATTTTCCTGTTTTTGCACTAAAACATCATTAGTTGTCAAAGTTGTCATTATTTCTAGTTTATTGTGCTTCCAGTTTAAGCAGTCTGATCCACTTCAGATCATATTTGTCTGTACGTATGATTCTGACATCACTAACTGTAAATATCTTGAGTGTAATTTTGGCACTTCACAGTTTCATCCCACAGGCCTTATGTTTGACACCCCTGAGTTAGGGAATCCAAATGTACAAAATGAAATTGGAATGAGTCCTAGAAACAATTGTTAATTTGGTATTTTTTATTTTTAGGCGGGTAAATTATGGAAGTCTGTGAGGCAAGGCTTTTTGGTCACAGGCCATCAGTGGTATTGGAACTATAAGGCTCCTTTGAAAGCACATTATACAAATTAAAGATGTATTTTTTTACATTTTGGGTCCCAATGACACAAAAATTGATTCCTTGGTCTGAAGGTATGTAAGTTTGGGAACCTCTGATCAGCTGTTGATAAAGTAAAGACAGTAGATAAGTGAATAAACCTATAAAATATGAATGACCCTGCATTCTGCACAGTGCACTGTAATCCCAAAGAAATTAGCAGAACTCAAAAAATTTAAGACAATCAATTACCTCAATTAGTTTAAGTTGATGAAACTTAAAAAATAAAAAATTCCAGAACATGTAGATGTTTCTTAAAGTATACTTAAATTAAAACATTACTTATTAACTTAGTATTCTAAGGTTCTGTCAGTCCTACTGGGAGACTAAGTCAGGGTTCAGTGTCCGAGGACACTTGGACATATGGACAGACAGAGCCAGGACGTGAACGTCTGATCCTTCAGTCATTGGATGACCCGCTCTACCAACTGAACCACAGCAGCCCATGAACATTTTTTTTGGTGTGATAGATATTGGTGGTTATTTGCAGTGATCTGAAATTATATTTCATCATCTCCTACATCAGTTAACTTTTTTTTTTTTCAATCATCCTTATTTGAAACAATAGAAATAACAGAACAATATCATTCTCAACATTTAATGACTTAATTCCACTCAGTTGTACCTTAGCTATGTTTTTAAGTTATGTTCACTTATATCCACAATAGTTCCCCTGAATAAAAACAAAAATATTACGGTAGTTGGAAGTACTTAAAAAGAAGAACATGTTACAGCAACTTAATACATTTGAGTTAGAAGTACTATTTCTGAAACTTTGAATATTCACAACTTAATATATTTAATTATTCAGTGTGTCAAAAGTTTTCATAGTTTCTGAAGTATTTGTCCTCCTGCCTTTTCAGTCCGACATCGGTCCATTTCCTCACAACCAGACGGACAGCGGTACCTCTGGAGCACCGGAGGAAGTGAGGACTTCTGGTGGCCCGGAAAGGTTGGCTGATCCTGGGCACAGACCTGGTGTAGACAGACCCTGGAGGATGGAGGATGTGGAAGGAGAGCTGGAAAAGAAGATGGAGCTGTTGGAGAAAGAGAGAAAAGCCCTGAGGCTGGAAACAGAGAAGCACCGACAGGAAATTGACCTGGGCATCAATAAACTACACCACCGCATCTCAGGACTAGAGGAAGGTAGATTCAAGAGTTTATAGAAACTCGTAGATTGTTCGTGAGTGGGAGCATATTGAATTAACCCTTTGTTCGTCAGTTCAACTGTCATTTTGAACCCTGATATCTAATCTAAATTTAAGTCCTTTGACACCAAACGTCTTGGGCAGTCAATTATATATTCAGGTCATGCTAATATATACCAAGGAAAAAGACTGTAACCATGACAACACCTCTGCTATGATCTTTTCTTTTGGACACAATATTACAAGCAACTTCGATGTTTTTCCTTCATTTTATTAACTTTTACAGAGTCTATTTTACATTAATAATCCTGTTGTTTCAGAAATACTTTGGTATTCATGTAATATTTAAAAAAAAAACATGCTGAACCAAACGGTAAAGGTGATAGTAAAGAGTCGTAAAATGCTAATGCTAATCGCTAATGCTAATCACTACTGATAGAAACACAGAGTTAATACATGTAATTTGAAGCAAGTCAGAAATTATGTTGGTAAGATTGGTCAAGGAATAATGTTTGAGTTTTAATACTTTAGTTAAATTTAGGGTCAGTAAAAACAATAAATATTTGTTTTATGTTATAGCCGGAAAAAGCAAAAAAAAAAGAAAAAAGATTGTACTTTTTGTAGTGTGACCAACAAAGGGTTAAATGTTTATGTTGAAAAAGAATTACAAAAAAACATACAAAAACAGTTCAAAGTTGGATGGCAAAGGGAAATTAATCATGGAAAGTAATTTGATATGAAGAAAACTATGACTTTATAATGACCCCTGACATTTTGTATTCCCCTTAATTAAATTGAGATATGAGTTTTTGATGAATAAATTATGTAAAACTTATGTAATTTCAAAAGGAAACATCAGACAGACTATGAAATGCATACAAGTGTATAGAAAAAACACTGAGTATTTGATCTGCGGTCAGATATGTTGTTGACTCTTTCTGTTTTTGGTTTTTTTTTCAGGGATGTCTGGTCATTCTTTCCCTGAAGGCTATAGACTGTCCTTTCCAAAGAGGACAAACTACATGTACGCCGTTGTAAACCATCCCATCCCGAAGCTCCACGCCTTCACCATCTGCCTGTGGCTGCGGCCGGCAGAAAGAGGCATCGGAACGCCTCTGTCTTACGCCGTTCCTGAGCAGCCGAATGAAGTGGTGCTGCTGCAAGGCCTGCATTCTGCTGCAGAGCTGCTGGTCAATGACAAGGTACTGTATCACTCTATAGCTGCGAGGCAATCTACAGCAGCAGGTCATAGAGTTGTATATACTGTACCACACATCATATACAGTCTCTGCACTTACTGGACCAGTTCATGGATGTTAAAGGATTCCTCTGGATTTAAAGCATATTAAGACCTACAGGTATCATTTAGAAAAGATTAATTTATTACATTAGGTCGAGTTAATTTTAGATTACATTTTATATACTGTATTAATGATGTTCTGACTGTGAATATTTGTCAAAAATGTATGTTATTCTCAGCGTAATGCTCTATTGAAGCAGATACATTAATTCTAAACATGTATTGTCTCTAAACCCCCTCTCTTTGCAAATTTATTTTTACGTTTTGAGATACATTCTGATCACATTCACATAGACAATATTTAAAGTTTGAAATACAGGATGCTATTTTTATCTTACAATATGATGAGTACATCCAAGATTCTGCAGCACAAATCTGGGTCCCTATGCAGTCACAACATTTTCTCTTTCTTTCATCATTTCCAGATTTCCAGTACTGTGTTAGACAAGGCTTACAGACTGACTTGAATTTTTAACAGTTGTACTCTAGATGACAATCCCCGCTCTCGATTAGTCTGCAGGGGAGGAATATTACATTGTATTAGCATACAAATAAGTAGAACACATCAAATGATATAGCCAATTTGGCTGACAAGCTAAATAGCCTCATGCACATGAGTAAATGACAAACTAAGGAGCCACCTTGGCAGCCTTACATTGTGTTGTGCCTTGCAGTGGCGTATTATATAATTCAGCAAAATCATTATGGTAATACAGTAGATGCCTGGAGGAAAAGTTGTGTGTCCTTGGAGGAGGAATTTAATGTATAACACCTAGCTTCATTTTATACACCCAGAGAGAAAAGACATGCTGTAATGGTCTGGATGATGATGACACATCTGTGCAGCTGTAGTGTCCACTAAAATACAATAGAAATGTATTATTACCCCCCCCCCAAAAAAAAAAAACATAAATAAATAAAAATAAAAGAGAGGGGTATTGTGTTTGGTTCAGTTTGTCTGTTTGTCTCTCAGCAGCTTTATGCAAAAACTACTGGACCAATTTTCTGAAATTTTCAGGAAAGGTGCAAGGTGGCCCAGAAAAGATCCCATTAAATTTAGGTGAATGTAAGTCAAAGGTCACATTCACCAAAAATGTGTTTTTGAGTGAGGGCAAATTAGGTAAAATGTGTGCAAGGGGGGCAGGGTTTGTTGTGCCGCCACCACTTGTTTTTCTTAAATTGATGTTATTTACAGGGTGAACGACTCCTTGAACCCCATGAATAATGTTTATAATAACAGAGATAATGTGTACGTGTGTTTTAATTATCAAAAACTGAACAAGAAACTTGACTAGAGAATTAAATCACAGACTTTTAGATTCAAGTCACATATGTGACTCATGGGTCCACCACAGCCTTTTCTCCTTACAGCCTTTTATTACATAGAATATTACATACTTCTAGTAAGTGTGTGTGTTTGTATTCCTATTTTTAAGGGGACATTGATTGTGACTTTTACAAAGTAACACCATGGGGACCTCTGACACTATGGGGACCCAAATTCAGGTCCCCATGAGGGTTATATATATATAAATGTAGGTCCCCACTAGTAAAAATTTAAATGATGTGGCCTTATAAATACATCAGTTTGTTTTAACCGGTCGTCTCCATAAAGGGGAAACATGTGCAAAGGTTTGAAGATGTGTTTACTTTTTAAAGAAGAAAAAAACAAAATAAATAAATAAAAAAAGGATTTATTTATATGTGTTTTTTTAAATTACGTCGTATTTAGTTATTTAAATTTTTTTTTCATTTTTATTCATAACGTTTGAATAATATTATTTATTTTTATTCATTTATTTTTACTTATTTATTTTATTTTTTAAAAGATTTTTTATTTATTCATTCATTTTTATTTATTTTTAATTAAATTTAATTTTACAATTTTTATTTATATTTACACTACCCAATGGCTACTTGATTATAACCTTGGTCCTTATGAAAAAATGACTATGTGTGTGTGTGTGTGTGTGTGGCGGGGGCTTTTCTCCCTTGGGAGCAAAGTGTTCTTCCATTTATCTTATGTGTTCATTATCATTTCCTAGGTGGCGCAGCTGCCTCTGAACCTCTCTCGAGGCAGCTGGCAGCACATCTGTGTGAGCTGGAGCCAGAAGGGCGGGGCCTGGCAGGCCTTCCAGGGGGGAAAGCTGAGGGGCGAGGGCCATTCGCTGGCAGCGGGGCATCACATCAGACCCGGAGGAGTGCTTTTACTCGGACAGGAGCAGGTAAAAGCCTGAAAGAATGAATGAAAAACTAAATGAATTATTCCAACAAGTTGTGAGAGCTCAGAGGTGGCAGGAGTTTCCTTCAGAGGAAATCAAACACTGTGCCCTACAGAGTGCTGACGACAGCACTTCTAGCTCTGTTCACTACAGTGGACTTTACTTTAGGTTGTAAATGCGTAGTAAATAGAAAAATACAGGGCCCTGGGACTCATAGGCACAAGTACACACACTAAATGTATGTATTCAATTTAGTTTGTGTTGTTCTGCCAGTGTTGAGGTAATCTGGTAGAGGGTTAAAGAAAAGTGTGATTGTGCTGCAAAGCAATAAATAATGATGAGAATTTAGGGTAATGATGCCTAGGGGACATATATGCACCAAGCTTATTATAGTTAAAACAAACCAACTAAAAGCCGCAGTGAAAAATGAATAAAGTTTGTTTAAAGAAAAAAAAATCCATTAAACTAAAAAATTTTAACAAAATAAACACACAAACAAGATAATTTTCAAAAACACCAAAACTGATATATACAAACTTTGCAAAATCTTCAGTCTTGTATAAATTTTCTTCTTCAAACTAAGACTCTTACTTTGACAGTTGTTAAATATAATACTGTCTTATAATCGTTACCTGCTGCATCAGCTGATAGTTAAGCTAACACAGTTATCATGGACAGTAAACTATGTGTTTAGACAGAAACACACACAGTGAAAACACAAATCTGTGACCTTTGACTTTGGCTTCCACAGAACCACAGAGGCCAAATGTAAATGTGTCTAATATTGTAATATTTTGTTGAGCTGATCCAAAGACAGAGTCCAGGACAGAGGAATGAGGACCAATAGACTGAAGACAGATTCATCTTCTCCTAGAGACATGCCATGAACACATGTAAAAACTACTGTTAACTTTACAGCTTTGTTTATTAATGCTTTTATTCTTTGCATAATGTGAATCATTTTATAAAATGTGATTTCTGTCATTTATATTACTGCCATCCATTCTTTATTTCCTGCTGTTTTCCAGAGGTGGTCAAAGTACTCACATTCTGTGTTTAAGTAGAAATACAGCTACTTGTGTGGAGAAAATAGAAGTACTGATTCAACTTTTTTACTGAAGTAAAAGTAAAAAAAAAGACAACTTCTCAATTGTACTAAAGTAAAAAGTAAAACTGCTTTTTTTTTGCTATGGATGAAGTAATGCTTATTTAAGCAGGGAAAAAAATGCTTTAAAAATATCCAACATAAAGCCTTTAAAGGTGAGTTACTGTGTAGAAGATGTGTTTTATTGGGTCATGGTACCCAGTTTTGTGGGTATGGACAAGGCATTTAGGAAATATTCAAAAGTCATAAATAGGAGATTTAAAAAAAAAAAAAATCAAAATCGTCAGAAAAATTCTAAATTATGAGAAAAAAGCCATAATTATGAGAAAAATGTCAAAATTATGAGAAAAAAAGTCATAACTATGAGAAAAACGTCAAAATTATGAGAAAAAAGTCATAATTATGAGAAAAATGTCAAAATTATGAGAAAAAAAGTCACAATTATGAGAAAAAAAGTCAAATTTACGAGATAAGAAATGGCTAATTATGAGATAAAAAAGTCTAAATTATGATATAGTAATGTCATGTGACTATTGTGCACACATATATTGCGATGTCGATGCTCAAACGCTATATCTGTAATAGACATCAAAACGAACACAACGCATCATCCCTCCTGTCGCACTGCGCCCCTCCAGCTTCCTCCTGGTGACACATGTAACACGAGCTTCTTTCTCGACAGGATTCCCCCGGTGGAGGGTTTGACTCATCCCAGGCCTTGGTTGGAGAACTGTCCCAGGTGGGTGTTTGGGACCGGGTCCTGTCCCCCAGCCAGGTGGCCAGCTTGACCCGCTGTGGCAGAGTGACCCAAGGCAGCGTGGCCCCTTGGACTGAGAACCAGATCCAAGTTTACGGTGGAGCCACGAAGGACCCGGGCGAGCCTTGTAGTAAACACAGCCGGAGCGCTCAGTGACTGAACAACAACGGCTATAAGAGAAGAAAGGAAGGCTGGGGGGGGTTAAGAATAGCCCTTTAAGAAACTAGGATTCCATCTGCCCAGTAGTTGTAGCTTAATGGTACAGTATGACATGAACCTACTCTGTGTGGCTTGGACTGACAAAGATAAAAATATGTTTTAAAGGCATTTTTATCAGGAGCCGTGGCTTTTGTGTTACTTCTAGCAGCCATAGATTCTACCAAATATGTGGTTGTTCTTCCAAAAAAAAAGAGAGATTTATGGTCACATTTATTTATTTACACCACAGGTGTCAAACATGTCACCTAAGGGTCCAACGGATGGTCCCTTTGGATGAATTTATAAAATATAAAAATTACACTAAGGTATAAATCATTTAACTTCAAGGTCCACATTCAGACCAATTCACTCTCATAATAACCTATAAATATTCATAAGTAAAAATTAAATCTCTTTGTGAATGTATTTTTTTTTTCCATTTTATGGCACTAAAACAAAGTATAATTTCACCAAAAAAATCCCACTAAACAGAACAAATATGAAACAGTCAGAAATAGCAGACCTCTGTCAAGGATGAATTTTTCATTCAAACGTGATGTGATGGAGCCATAGGTGTTGATCTGATGTGTGAAGGTGAGACGATGTGAATGAAAAAAAAAATAGATTCTATTCTATTATTGATGGTTTTATGGTGGTGCCAAGAGAGAGACGAGACGAGATGCTAAATGTAGTTTCATTGTCTCTCACAATGACAATAAAAGTATTCTATTCTATTCTATTCTCAGAAGATTTGGAGCTTTTAGAATAATATGTGCACCTGGAGCACTGCATTCATTAATTAATTAATAGAATGTAACTGGTCTTCTATTTCCTACACTATATGCTCGTTATAAATTGTTTTTAAAAAATGTAATGAGAAATCATTTGATTCTTCCACAACATGCTCAATATCTGTCCTAATAGTGAAGATACTTTTGTGCAAGTAAATCTAAATCTACATTTTACAATTCTTGAGAATATTGGTGATAGGGAGTAAAATAAATATGCATGTATGTATACAACACATTGTGTATCTGTTTCTCTGGCTGCTACAAGTTCCACTGAGCCACATTATGTCTGGGGTGGAGTTGAAAAAGAGGAGAAAAATAAAAAAGGGGGCGTTGACCACTTTGTATTTGGGGTCAAGGTGAAGTGAAGGTAAACATCAGCAACTAGAAAAGTGCAAACCTCCGCCAAGGCAAACGTCCCCCCTCTGAAGAAGAGGGGTCCACCAAGGAGGTTATGTTTTTGCCAAAGTTTGTCTGTTTGTCTGTTAGCTAGCAAGATAACTAAAAAAGTTATAGACGGATCTTGATGAAAACTCCATGACGTGTTGGGGGTGTTAGAAGCAACAAATGATTAGATATTGGTGATGATCTGGAAAATATCCTGGATTCTGGATCGCTTTGAAATTTTACATTGCAGTAAATGGAGAATGCATTTGAATACATAATTATAATATCTAATCATTTGTTGATTCTAACACCCCCAACACGTCATGGAGTTTACATTAAGATCCGTCCATAACTTTTTGAGTTATCTTACTAACTAACAGACAGACAGACAAAATTGTGGGGGCGTATAAATTATAAAATGCTGCACAGGATAGATGATGAAAGCGAAGTAATTTTCACTTGCATGATGTACTCATACTTGTAATGTCTGGACACTGCACTGCGTTACTCACAAGTTTCTCTAAAAAGGGCCACATGCCTCATACATTTCTACCTATATATGGATGATTACAAGTGCCAAAATGAAATAAATAATTAAATAAATACATCATTAAAATTTTTTATTAAATATCTCGTTAATTAATTAAAATTGGAATTAAATATATAAATGTATTACTAAATGTGCCATGAATTCATTAAAATATCAATTAATTTAACACATTATTATTTCACTTATTAATTAATTAATTCATGGTCATTGTGTTGCAGTGGATTATGAATTTATTTTATCTGTCAACCTCGCCCATCAAAGTAAGTAAGTAAGACCATAAAGTAATTAATTAATTAGTGAAATAATATGTGGGGGTTTTCTTTTATCAAAAATGAATTGGTATTTTAATGAATTAATGACACATTTAATTAATAATTTCACAATGTATTTATTTATGTAATTTTGGCACTTTTAATCCTCCATATTCTGGTTTGCGACTGTCTTTGTTTTTGTCAAACATGGCCTAAGGATCTTTTTTTTTTCCCCAAATGAGGTACAGAGCAAATCTAAAACAAGCAGAATCTTATTCCCTGAAGAAATCACTACCCTGAGCAAAAGCAGTCTCATTTTTTTTAGGCATTCTTGTTCTTTCTTTGACAAGTTTTTGCTTGTAAGATCAAAAAAACAAATAAACTTTTGGCCCAGTCTTATACAACACTTTTTTTATTTTATGTTCATTAAAGTCACAGTCTTGAATGCAGCATAAAACACTATGCTACAGCCACATGAAAACGCGAATTTACGTGTGTACACCTGTGACGCGCCGCGTAAACACCCGAGTTTAGACGCTGTACAATTTGCAGCCACTCTGAATGCCTGAGTCTGGACCCGAGTTTGGATGCTGGAAAAACGTACAGACATAGAAAAAAATCTGTCCTGCCGTTTCAGTCTGTCCTCAACTATGGCTCAGATCAGTTGGATTATTGCTCTGTACCTCCTCTGGAGGTCCCATACGCTTTCGGATCCTCCAGGAACTTCATCTGGATGATGTCCACTTTCAACAGTATTTCAGGCTCAGTTTTTCTTTCTGCCTTCTTCCGGGTCGTTCCGAGGGTCATACATCATAGCATCACGACATTGGAAGCATCTCAACTTACGTCACGTGAATTTGCCTGAAAAGTTCAATATTTTCAATTCCAGCGTTTACGTGTATTTGTGGCAAGACCGGACGCTCCAACTCGTCACAGCGACGCATCCAACGTGCGGGGTGAATCTGTATGTAATCTCAATGCGCAAATATGAACATTCGCGTTCGGTGTGGCCGTACCATTAAACCTGTGATGGTCACTCACAACAAACCGCCACATATTCTTTGTGACGTTTCCAGTGCAGGACAAAGGAACACCCTGCGGCCTCCAGACCATTCCTCCTTCATACATTCCATGCATGAGTCGTATTGTCTTTTTATGATGAACCTCGATGCACACAATATGTTCGAGAGAATTCACTTCAGATCATATGCGGGAGTGATAATAAATACAGATTGCTGTAAAACATCGGCTCCCACTGCATAAAAATGATCCCGAGTGGAAAGTGCCTGTTGGGGGTTTTGTACACCATAAGATATTTTCAACTAATTAAGCATCAGTGCTTTTGGGAACATATTTAAGATTAAAGGAGTGTTAGTGAGACACTCAGAGATGCAGTTTAAGGACTTAAACATTCTCTGCAGTGACACTAAACTGATGCTAAATCAGCTAAATCTCCTTGTTTTGTCTAATAGTGTCTTGGATGATGCCTCTCAGTCTGCAGTGTTATAATTAATAATATGCCTGGTGTGTATTCAGCTCATGGCAGAGCTTCTTTGAGCTTTTTGATAGTGGTGTGGCATTATTCTGTTTATGACTCCTGGAACTGAACGCTAAGCTTGTTAACTCGACCTGCAACGTGTGTCTTTTATTACCTAGAAATTTTATTGGGGTATTTTTGTTTGTTTTTTTCCACTGTATGCGTTGGCGTCTGTGTGCTTTCACGTTGCGATTTGTATAAATATGTATGTCTACTGTATGTCTTGTTTGATGTGGTATTGTTCTGTGCCGTATACAAATATCAAATATTTACAAAAATTAAAGTCCTAATTTTCAGATGTAAAGAGTGTTGTTTTTCTTTCAGTGTGTTTCAGCTCTTTTTATAATCATAAATGGATTAGATTTTTGCCACTTAGAGGGCTTTAAATTAGTGACTCATTATTCATTCACTCTCACATTCTCACTCTGATGGTGGTAAACTACATATGAAGCCACAGTTAACAGATAAGTCACAAATGCATTGACGAATTTTGATGACATTTTCAGGATGTGTTTTGAGTCTCACAAGGAAAAAAAATTAAATTTTGGAGGTGATCTGGGAGAGATCCTGGATTCTGGATCACTTTGAATCTTATTCTCCATTTACTGCAATGTAAAATGTCAAAGTCATCCAGAATCCAGGATATCTTCCGGATCACCACCAAAATTTTAATTTTTTTTCCTTGTGACACTCCCATAAGTTTTTGAGTTACCATGCCCCCTTTGGGTTCACAAAGATTATATATATATATATATATGTGTATATATATATATATATATATATATATATATATATATATATATATATATATATATAAAATCTTCCCAAACCCAAACAGAAATAACAACAAAAACAAACAAATGTCTACACACATACACACACATCACTTAACAAATGGTAAATATAAGATACATCCAGATAGGTAGATAATCAAAACCAAAGTCATAATCGGCCAACACTGCCCAAAAACATCCCGACCAGTGATGAGAAAAACACACCGCCCGAGAAGCCAAACACGTAACACAAAACCACTCGTGACCATTTTCAAACCCGCAAACACACTCAGAATGTCCCACAGTTTACAGTTAGGGTTAACCACTTAGAATGTCAGGAATAATGTTAAAGTGGAATGAACTGTTTACATGGTAGAGGAATTATCTAATTCTGAATTAAGATCGGAATAAACCAGTGACTTTATTCAGAATTAAGTTTAATTCTGAATTATCATTTTCAACTGGAATTAGGTGTTTACATGGTCATCTTAAAGTGGAATTAGCCTTTATTCTGAATTAAACTGGAATAAAAACTATTACTATTGTGAGCTGCTAGTGTTAGTGAAACCTCGAGTGTACTGTTGACACAAACCCTCCTGCAGAAAAACCCAGTCTTCTCCAAACTCCACAGGAGGACAAAAAACCCATACTTTTGTTCTCTAAGACAGTATTCTTCTCTCACTAGTCTCTACATTCTGCAGTTATTCTTTTTTTTCCAAGGAAATTACAGGAGAAAGTTCAATGAGAAAAGCCTGGAGTCTTCTCCCTCGGGTGCAGCAGGTGTAGATAGAGAAAGGAGTAAATGAATGTGTTGTGACTCAGCTACTCCTTTAGTCATGAAAACACTTTTTTTTTCTCCTGTAAATCCCAGCTATAAGAGGTTCAACACCTCAGATTCAAGGTAAGTCTCACAAGGTCAGAACACAAATGAAACACAAAGAGAAAACAACTGGCTACCACAGACTGTAGGTGTAGACAAGAATGCCAATGTTCTATAAACAAGCAAAAATAAGCAGTAAAAAAGACAAAATACATAAAAGTTCAAAGGTAATATCTAGACTAATGGAATGCCAAATTAAAACACAAGTGGGAAAAAGAGATAAATATCAACATTTTTGTAGAAACTCAACAAACATTCACAAATTTACTTACAGAATGTGGAGAGAATTTAATTGGAAGAACCTAATGTATTTCTTTATTAAGCCAAACATAAAAAGTAAACAATTATCAAAACAGCAAATGTGTTGGAGTCAATGTGGCCAAATAAATGTAAACCATGCACACATCTTCTGGTGTTGTCCCAGAATGGAGCCATTTTGGGAACAAGTGAACGCTGTCATAAATAAAGTAGTTAAATATAAAATTACTATGAACTGCTCCACCTTGTATCTAGGAAATATAGAGGAAGTTGTCCTGTAAGTATCTGGTAAAAATTCTTCTTACTGCGGGCAGAAAAGTTGTAACCAGAAAATGTCTGATCCCAGATCCACTTCCACATAAGGATTAATATAATACAGGAAATATGTGTGATGGGAAAAAAATGAAAAGTTTTATCAAAAATAGAACACATGGATTATATTTACAGTACATAAGATGATGTGATTTTCATTTTATAATTCTTTCTTTTATGATTTTTTTTTATAAGAAATAATTCATGGAAATTGCAAACTGTGAGCCCACCTTCATTACAGTACCATGTTGTTTTATGTGTAATGTGTATATGTAAGCAAAGAAAATAAAAGAAAAAAGTAAAATATAAAAAAAAAGACAAATAACACATGCTCTGGGTACATGTACTGAAAAAAAAGATATACTGCATTTAAGTGTAATGTAAATAAACGTATCACAGCAGACGTGTTTAATTCTCACCTTGCATCATTCCCTGTCATGCTTCATTCTCACCCTCCTCTCATCTTCTCACCCACCCCCCCTCTCCCCCTCCTCCTCCTCCTCCTCCCCTCTGTGGTATTTCTTCCTCAGATCCCTACAGTACATCCTCCTCCTCCTCCTCCTCCTCTACTCTTTGTCAATTGTCACATGCTCTTTACTCAATCCCTGCTCTCCTCATGTCCCATTTTCCAATCATTTCTTCCACCAGTGCACCCACAACCCTGCTACTGACAGTCAATACAAACACACACCATCGTCCTCTGACATCTCAAGGCTGCTGACAAGAATCTGTCATTCTTACAGATACCAGGGAGCATTGTGGATAAAGACTGAAGGCAGCACACATACAAATACAAATAGTTATGAGGTGGGATTTAGAAACAACTGTCTTTATTTGTGTTGCATTGCCTCAAGACACAAATTATGCTGTATCTTTTTTTTTTTCCCCCAGATGTTTTTTGGATCTCAGTACCAACACACTGTGATAATGAAATAATACTGTAAAGTAGATAGAATAGAATAGCATAGAATAGAATAGAATAGAATAGAATAGAATAGAATAGAATAGAATAGAATAGAAAAGATGTTATTTTATTGATCCCACAATTGGGAAATTGCTTTGTAACAGCAGCAGCATTCACATAAGAAAAACAAATTTTAACCATAAAGATCCAGTTCTACTTTCATGGTAAATCCAGATTAATTATTCTCTATATTTAACCTTTCTTAAGTGATGTGTCACCATTTATTATAAAATCATCATCTGTATTTTGCATATTTTCAGTAAAAGTCTGATATTTTTCAACATCTATATTTAATGATTTTTCTATATCTATATTTGGTTCTGTCTCGCTGTATATTTTTTATATTTTATATGTATTTTATGTATTACATCAGCCTGCCAAAGGAACTACAGATGGAAATCAGCAGGAAATGCTACAACCTGGTACAGGCTTCAATGGTTAATGTTTATATGTACACTGTCCCTTAAATAAAGAAGAAATAATATATATATACACAGTAAATTTTGCAGTGTTAAATTAACACTTAGAGAGTTTATTTAACTTCTTCTAGAGTGTATTTGGTCCCATTGTCTCCAAATTAACACTGCAAAATCTACAGTGTGTATATATATATATATATATATATATATATATATATATATATATATATATATATATATATATATATATATATATATATATTTTATTTATTTATTTTTTTTAATTGTGTGTGTGTGTGTGTGTGTGTGTGTGTGTGTATTTGCTGATTATGTAGAAAGCTTAGATTAAAGTTGAAGGTTCAAAGAAGCAATTTTCCTTTAAAAAATATATTGTTTTTTGTTTGTTATGACTTTTTGTCCAGCTTGCTCAGTCTTTCCATGTCAATGGTTCAACAAAATTCATAATAAAAACAGCAGAATATCAAGGGGAGCCTCATACTTGGCAAAGCAAATTTGCTCAGCACTAAAAGGCAGCCAGACCACCAGTCTGCTGTTAGGATGCTGGACAAGAGAAGTAAAATAAAAAAAAAAAAAGAAGAAAAAGAAAAAAAATGAACAGAGAAAAGTGGGGGGGGGGAACCCTGACGTTTTCAGTAAAATATATAATTAACTGAATATAAAACCTGTGTCTCCATCCACTGTCATTTAACAAATACCACATTCCATGGGTTTTACTGGTGGCTCAATGTTGCAGAGGATGACAGCGTTTCCACGGTAACTATGGAGCCTCTGAACATCCAAATGGGTCACATCTGATGACCATGAAAAGATGACAAACTATTTTATTTCTTTTATTTACATGTATTGATAGGATTAGTGGATCAACAGGTATTAAACAGTTTAGCTCAATAGCTACTGCTGGATATTTGGGTCTTTATGGGTTAAATCAGAAGATAGTCACTGACAAAACTGGGTGGCACAGAATAGAACAGAACAGAACAGAACAGATCTGTAATCCCTCATAAGTGTGAGCCAGTCTGTTCAGTTTGACTGGATAAGGTAAGAATAAGCAGCGTTGGTTCACGCTATCCTCTGTTTTTAGTAATAGACTTAAACTTAAGCCCATCAGTGGCTCTCAGACCCTGTGGCAGACATTCACACTCATGGGGATAGTGTCACACAACTCAGATTTAAATCAAGCCCAAGTCCCGTTAACCTCATTAGTGTGTGGGTGTTACCCACCCACTGTGTGTGAGAAACTGCTTACACCAGCAGATGAGTTACAGCAGATGATTAACCCCTTCATTGCTGCTACTATCCTTAAATACTTAAAATAGTAAGAAGGAAGAAACAGTATTTACAGCAGTCTCATTTTTGTTTTTTTTATGGGTTTAAACCAGTTTTAAACCAGATCTAAACAGGACTGAAAAGACCAGAAGAGAATCTGAGTACAGAGCTTATGGATGTGTTTGCAAAGACCAATTTTTGTGCTGCAGTAGCTGATAATTATTGTGCTGACTTTGAGTATAATGTAAAGTAATGTATAAAAGTACATTTCTATTTTTTTTTAATAAATTAATTAAAACTAGCACATAAAAGTATCATTTCATGCCTTTTATAAGGATCCAATAAGAGTACAGTGTCACATATGCACTCATTTTAGGAGAACAACTACAACCAGGAGGTGATAAAAAAAAAAGACTAATTACAAAGACAATGAACTAAATACACTTAAAGATTTATTTACTATATTGACATGAACTACAGGACAGAGAACAAATATTATAAGACCACTTTCATGCACTATGGACCAGTCACCACTAATGTAATTCATATATTATTTATATAATTCTAAATCATTCGTTGTCTTAAAATACCTTACATTCTATTATCTAAATCTGTGTTCTATAAAATTGGCATCTGAGCCCAAAATGGGATTATAGAGCCATTTTATTGAGGAACCAACTGGCATATATACACAGTATATGTTATATATATATATATATATATATATATATATATATATATATATATATATGACCTGGGAATAAATGTTCCTCATTAAAATAGAATAATGTCTAGACAATATAACTCCAATAAAGTCAAATTAAAGGCTGAAGAGAGACCTGAGCTGTAAAACACACACCACATGAAATTAAACCAAAAAACTGTAAAGATATTCAATCATCCTAAAAGATGCAATAACATAAAAATAAAAAAAATACTCAAATAAAACATGATACAAGACTGAAACATGTGAAAATTAAAAAATAACATGAGATTTTAAGAGACAACACACGTATCTTAAACTAAAATGTTTGTGAATCACTGACCTATTGTTAGACCTCAGTCATTAAATGGTCTTAAATTTGAATTTGTGAAACTTTAATGAGTCCAATCCATCACATTTCTGCTGCAGTAAACCAACATGTACCCTTTGGTGATATATAGATCAACCTCTAATGCTCATAGTCGTGCATACAGAACCACAGATGTACACTACTACTCACTTACACTGTAGATTTTGCAGTGTTAATTTGGAGACAATGGGACCAAATACACTCTAGAAGTAGTTAAATAAACTCTCTAAGTGTTGATTTAACACTGCAAAATTTACTGTGTATGTAAAAGTAAAGACTGAATGCAGAAAAGATTAATGAAATTCATTGTTAAATTTGGTTAACAATTACATGAAAAAGGCTTTAAAACCATTGAATTCATACCTGTGGATATGTCTGTAAATGTAAAGGGAGGACCTTAGCAGACTCACTGGGGTCCCCCGCCCCCACAGTTAAGCCCCACCCCTGCATAGTGTGGTTGAGTGCTGCTTTAACAAAACTGCCTGTCACAGCCAGATTCTGTCTCAGTGTTAATTTCTTTCTCAGCACTCTGGAACATTTCTCAGAGGGAGCTAACAGTGGCTATGTAGGAGGAGACATAAATTTAGTGAGCGATTCTTAGACATCCATTCACATCTCTTCTCAGCTCCAAACTAAATTAAACCCGAAAAAAAAAAAAAAAAAAACATCCTCTTGTACAGGAGCAGGCTGCAGCTCTTTGTATGATAAAATATACACGACCATAACACCAGTGGCCTCAGCAGGGAATTAACCTGTGACCTCCCAGTTTATAGAAGGAACCAATAGACTGATCAGCGTTCATCAGCCACTCTTAGAAGATCACATTTCCCATTGGATTACCAATCCCATTCTAATCCATAATGTCCCATCTAGGAATGGGCAGAATGTAATCCTATAATCCATGAAATGGATGGACCAGGAGAGTTTGCATCACAGAGAATGTTTCTGCCATCTCAACCGGGTTCAGATCATGTCAGTAAACTAATTCACAGAAGAAGCAGAAACAGACCCTGTGCTACTTTTGTTGCATTTGCCACATGAATTTGTCTCTCTATTTACGCTTTCCCAAGCGATTTCACACTGTTTGTTATTATATTACCATCTGTATTTTGTATTTTGAGTGAAAATCAGATATTTTTGTTCCATTTAATTAACTGATTTGTGCAGATGTTCATAAAAACTCATAAAAAGTTGACATTATTCCATCAGAAACAGAAAAAAATTAAGAAAAACGGTTTTATTTTGTAAAATATATCATTAACTGAACATAACCAAGTGTCTCCATTCATTGATATTGATCAATAAATGAATCGATAGGATTCACTAATGGATCGATGTTGTACTGAAGAAGTTCACAGTGTTTCCACGGTAACTACAAAACCTTTGAACGTCCAAAATGAGTCCTGTCTAATGTCCATTTAAAGATAATAAA
Organism: Siphamia tubifer; assembly: GCA_020466265.1. Lineage (NCBI taxonomy): Eukaryota > Metazoa > Chordata > Actinopteri > Kurtiformes > Apogonidae > Siphamia > Siphamia tubifer. The sequence goes on from CM035790.1 coordinate 16,194,389, forward strand.
CTGCATTTTACACCAATCATGTACATGTATTGATAGGATTAGTGGATTAGCAGTTATTAAATAGTTTATATCAGTAGATGCTTTTAGTAACCGGGTCTTTATGGGTTAACACACTTTGGCCTCCTTCATGAAATGGAACAACATTTTGATAAGAATAGAACTAATGACATTGTACCATGTGTGTTACTGATAAAGAAAACTCAAGTCTTAAATACTGGTTGGTTCAAGTGTCCAAGGTAAGTCTTGGATCAAAATGTGAAATTGTTAGAATTAACAAGATAATATATTTTAGTCCAAAGGAATATTGGTGTCAGATCTACCAGATCTACTTCTAAACACTGTCTGCACATTATGATCCATTCACTTTATAGCTTCTTTCTAGTGGAATATTTACTAATCCATTATATACATGTACGTATATAAACCACCATATATGTGGAATAACACACCATCATATGTATTAAAAACATGAACTAACCAGCACTAAAGTCATTTGTTTTATGATTCATCCTATTAAAGTATATAAGATTTACCACATTTAATGTCTGAAGCAGATACTTTCTAAAAAATTGTAGAGCAGTGTCTCCTATATGTGAAACTTTTCTGGATTTTACAAAATGTTTTAAAAATTTAAGACAAACTTAATTAGACAAACTTGGATTCAACTTTATTGTCATTGTTTTTTTTTTTTACTGTCATTTATATGCATTTTGTACATACTTATACATACTGTAAATAACTAATACATTTTTTTTTTACATATGTCCAAGTACAAGGCAACAAAATGCAGTTTACTTAATCAGAAATGCCATCCATAGACAGTATCTACATAAATATACTATATATGCTATAAATATACAATGTGGGTTATTATATAAATTTTTATAACAGTATTAAAGTCCAAACGAATATTTTATCAGACAAAATAATGGATATATTTCACCAGTACAGACATAATACTCAGTTCATGCAGGTGGATCATTTCATAATAAACAGTTTAAGGTGATATTGTGATACAATTTAAATACTATGATTTCCCTTCATGTGGAAACTATTCATTCCAGCACTGATAAAAAAACTCATTTCCATGTCACTTGGGTAAGGATGTAGTCATTTTAATTCTAAAACAGAGTCCTCTACCTGCAAATATTGTCACTATTTCTCATTTGATGATGCAATTTGATGGAAACGAGAGACCAGATGAAAAAGGAGACCGAAGCTGTGTCTCTTCAACGCCTAAAACAAAAAGTAATCAGATAAGTTGTATTGAAAACTATAACTGAAATGGGGTGTTGAAATGTATTCACAATACGCAGAAGCTTTTGACATTTCACTGTCATCACGACGCCCTTCTGCTTTTAAAATCCTTATATCCACCTACTCATCACTTTCCTCTGTTGAACCCGAGCAGGTAATCCACCTACTCAGCCTCCTCATGGCATTGTACCAGAATCATTACTCTCCACTACACACACACACACACACACACACGCACACACACACATGCACACACTTTAACTCGGTCCAAAATCCCCACAGAGGCTCCATCTGGACAGGAACACACTTTGCTCTTCCTCCGTCTTTGTCACCCACTTTGCATCTCATATTCCTCTCTCACTCCCTTTTTTTTTCTCAATGGCTTTGTTAATGCGTTTTTTTTTTTTTATCTAATGCAGGTAGGTGGCCTTGTATAACTCTATGGGTGAAGCACAATTATGAAACCGCCCAAGGCATTTTTGCTGAAAGGACTTGTTCTAATTCAGGGTCACGAAAAGAAAATTGCCATGTGTTTTGATTATATGTATAAAGGCCTCACCTCAGCGGTGGTTGTGTAAGCTATCACATTATCAGACGAGTAACAGAATTCTTATTTCACACACATTTCAATGTTGTGAATGATCACTTTGTTAAAGGGGACATATCATGCAAAATACACTTTTTAATGATTTTACAATACAAATCTGTGTTGTCTATGTGTGAGGAGACCCTTAAATTATGAACAAAAACTCATTCACTCTCATTTTCTCCTCATCCATTTCTTGGTGGAGGCGGATAAAGATGCTTTGTTTTGGATTTTCCAGAAGTGGTTTAAGTACTCCCATTCTGTACTTCAGTAGAAGTACAGCTACTTGTAGAAAATACTCTGGTAAAAGTAGAAGTACTGATTTATTCCTTTACTGAAGTAAAAGTAAAAAAAGTACAATTTCTCTATTGTAATAAAGTTTTTTTTTGTTGCTATGGATGAAATAATACTTATTTATACTTATTGTTAAAAATTGTTAAAAAATATATAAAAAAAAAAAATTCTCTTCTCCCTCTCAGTACCACAGAAGAGAAGGGCGGAGTCAGCTGTGGCTCATTTGCATAAAAGCATGAGTCACTAAAACTGAGTGTTTTAAAAAGGTCTGTTTCTCCAGGTTGAAGAGGCTGCCGTGTCTCTGCATTAATGTAGTATTTTGAATAAAGCATGTTACAGACAGGTCACTGACACACCAGGCAACTGTGTTTACTTGTGAAAAATGGGCATGATATGTCCCCTTTAAGGATCGATAAGTAAGATTTGTGTGTTTATCTGGAGTTTGTGTTGGTATGTCTTTGTCCTTGGAGCCAGTCATCTGCTGAATTTAAAGGTGGGGTATGAGATCTTAGAAAAATGGTTCAAGCAGCTACATTTTGAAAATACACAATTTAGAAGTCCAAACACCTTTATTTAGACGTACCCCTGAAGACACACCTCCAGAATACTGACATGCACAACATTTGTTCCTGAAGGTTCACAAGCCCTGCACAGCAATAATTTTCCCACCTCAGCCCCCCCCCCCCCCCCCACTATTACACAACAGCCCCAGTTCATACCTATCTGATTAATGTTATATTTCCTTGTGACAAAACAATTTTCCAGTGAAGTTTCCATCCTAATATTGCTAATATAACTAGCCTAGCTCTGACTTCATTTCCTGTACTACTGCTCTAGTCTCTTAGAAGCAATTCATGCAGGAGGGGGGAGGGACAAATGACAGTTTAGTTTGACATATCATCCGTCAATAATTTGGAGTGTGTGTTTAAAATGATTGGATGTTGTTTTTTTCAGTGGTGTCCATTCCACAGGTGACTAGAATTTTTTTTTAAATATTCTGTTGGAGTACTTAATTAATTGGTTGTAATTGGGGTTTGAAGGAAATTTTAATCAATTTAATAAAAAAAAAAAATACTACAGGAAAACAAGTCATACCTCACCTTTAAAGCTGTGATTCCATGGTTATTTCATTCATATTACTTCTTCATTGTTATTGAATACAATATGTCTTGGTTCTATTTAAAAATAAAACATCGGGATTGTTTTGTTTCCAGCTGTTTTTTCATGGTAGAAAAATGATTTGAGGTCGAACAACAGAGTTTACCGGTACTTCCTCATACATGTCCATGATGCGGTGATGAGGCGTCTCTGATTGGCTCAGAATGCCTGAAGGAACACTCGCCCCTCCCCTCTCGCTCTCCGTATTTATCTTACGAGAGTAGCATCTTACGAGAGTAGCATCCAGCTAAGTTTCGTGCCGTTGCTTGTTCTGAAAACATGCAGGGAAAAACTATGCTTTGTTTCCACAGAGAGCACATGAACCAGTTTGATCTGCCATTTTTTAAAGTTTGTGCACCAGTCTTCTGTTCTCTTATAGATGCTAATGCTAATGCTGCTTCAGATTCAACAACAGGGGATGGGTTTAACCCCACATGAGTGACGCTGAAGTCCATCTGACATTAGAGAGACCGGCTTTTTCTGGGTCCCTCGTTCCTCTTGTTGTTTTCTGTGAATGCAGTATGCAGCCAGTGGAGGTGACAAACCACTGTCAAAGGCAGCATGTGTTGGTAAGTCAGCGTGACTCATCAGATTCCAAAAGGAGCGTGGAAAAGTGGTTTTCAGCGGAATGACACCTTTAACTCCTCTTCTAAGCTTTCAGCCTTCTGTAGGGCTATTATCAGCAATAACACAATGGTTCTAATATACCAATGATGTCGAACATGTGGCCCATGGCCCAAAACTGGCCCGTCAATCCAGCCCACTGGATGAATTCCCAAAGAGCAAAAGTTTTATTAACTGTCAAAGGTGATGGGTCCACATACAGACTAATTGTAATGTCAAGAAAATGATAACATGACTAGAAAAGCACTTGGATAATGCTTACCTTCACCAACGTAGATCACTCCCCCTGCTGAAAAAAGCATTGTCTGAATGGGTGCATAATTTGCTTTACAACCTGTATGTACCTTTCAGGATTGATGGTGTCTTTTCTGATGTTCCCTTTCCATAGGTTTTAATAACACTGCAGATTCAGGTTTTTGAACCGAGCACTGATAAATGGGTGGATGGTCTCCCTCTTCTTTACTCTGAAAGACACCATAGTCTGACCACTGAACAGTTTTCCATTTTGCCTCTGTCCATTTTAAATAAACCTTGGCACAGACAATATTGCACTATTTTTGTATTATGTACAGGTAAAGATTCTCCTTAGCATGAAAAAGCTTAAAGCTATATTTATGGAACACATGGAGTAGTGTGGTCACAGACAATGATGTTTGAACATGTTCCTGAGCCAATGCAATGATTTTCATCATGACATCATGTTTCATTTAAGCACATTTAACATGAGCACAGTTGTAAAGATTTTATTCACATCTTTAATAGTTTTTCACTGCACTCTCAAAGGCTAAGGACGCTAATGTCAAGGTAATGATATTTTTTTCTTAAATATATCATCTGAGCAGTGACAAGTTGTGTATTTCACACTGTGTAAATGGTGGATTAATTCATACAGCATAAATACATTTGTCTCCTTCCATTTACCATGGGGGTATTATTTCTAATGTCTCAGCTAAAGCATTAGCTGAGACATTAATACTAATATAGCTGTATTAGTTTAGCTCTGTTTCAGACCTAAAACATTAAAACCATAAATCAGCTCAGTTTTCCATAAGGTTTTGTGTTGCCACTGTAGTAACTCCAAAGATTTATTTTAAATTATCCAAACAAGATGAGAACTGTCACATAAATTGTAAACATAACACATACTGTATAATAAAATAAAGACATTTTATACTTTCAAACTCATCAGTGGATCAGAAACACTACAATTTCATTGTACATTTTTTAACTTTTTTAACTTTTTTAACTTTTATCACAGTTGTGACGGCCCCGCCTCCTTTGGACACTCTCTCTCTCTCTCTCTCTCTCGTTGTGTTACAGGTCGAGATGAACTAACGAGGGACACCTGTGGCGGGAGTTCACACTACTATTTAAGTGGCCTCCTGCATTAACCTGGCAGGCTTGTTGGATTCTGGTTCCTGGGTCCCGTGTGTCTAGTCTGGTCTGGTCTGGTTTGGTCTGGTATGGTCTAGTCTGGTCTGGTCTGGTCTAGTCTCATCTAGTCTGGTCTGGTCTGGTCTGGTCTAGTCTGGTCTGGTCTAGTCTAGTCTGGTCTGGTCTGGTCTAGTCTAGTCTGCTCTGGTCTGGTCTAGTCTGGTCTGGTCTGGTCTGGTCTAGTCTAGTCTGGTCTGGTCTGGTCTGGTCTGGGCTAGGCTAGTCTCTGTCCGGTTCTGCTTGGCTCTGTTCTGCTCTGTTCTCTTCAGCCAGTGGTTCTCCTTGTTAGATACAGTTATGGTTGATGATGTATAAAAATAAACCTTGTTAACTATACTCTACCTTCTGTCTCTCCCTTGTTACAATCCTGGAGCTGCATTGTGATATAGTTGAGAAAACAACAGCAAAGATTCTATTTTTATCTGTTTATGACTTTGTTGACTCTGATAGCTTTTTTCCTGCTGGTTCTTATCCTTAACCTAAGCTACCCTGACATGCAGATCATCCTTTCCACTTGAGAATATAACACTTCAAATGTTTGGAGTTTTGTTGCCGTATTGAAATGAAAAATATCTGACACATAATTTATCATGACCTGCTATTTGGGTAAAACAGTTTTGAATTATTTAATTCAACAGCTTGATTTCCTCAACGCACACTGGCCGGAAAATAAACTGGACTACCTGAAGCTGGATTTAAACTCCAAACATGATCCACCAGACTGCTGCGTCCTTATTCTCACTAAGACATGGCTCAACTCTTCTGTCCCGGACACCGCCATTAGCCTGGGCAGGCTAAAATCTAAATCTACATTTTCTTTTAACACATATTTCATACAAAATCAGTAAAAAAAATGTTTACAATTTCTAAAGGTTTTCAGGGGTAGTATTGGGGGCCTTGGAACAAATTAGGCCTTTTAAATGTAAAATGCGACACTATTTACGAAAAACACTTCTGGAACTAATTAATTTCATAAGTAGAGATACCACTATACTTTGACCACCTCTGCTAGTTACCATAACTATGCCCAACACTGCTCACCAGTGTCTCTAATGGTCACTTTTTAATATCTTAATGTAAAAATACTGCAAATAGCTCCATCAAAAATCCCAAATAACCAGTTTGTTTACAGCAGTTACATTCTGGTTGGTTATGAAGCCATCCATACTATTTGAATAAAATAGAAACATATGGAGATAAATTGCTCTATTCTTCGCTGTCAGAGAAAACAACATCAAAATACAAAATGTAAACCCATGAGACACGACATCATTCCCTGTTGGCTTTTAAAGTAGTTATAGCTGGTGGTGGAGCAGATGCAGCAGCTTTGGTGGATGCCACCCAAGTGCCCAGAAGGGGTAGCATTCATTATTATTATTATTATTATACAGATTTGTATTCAGTGGACGAGATTGGGCAGTTTTGTGTTTGTGTAGTGAAATAAAATTTGACCCGTGGCAGCTCCATAAACTATACTGCTGGATCAATTACACAGTACAGCAGCTTGATTAATTACTTACACACATAATATTATTCCACATAATGTTTATTGCTGTAATTTGATTCATATATTGGACATATAACATATTAGAAATCATTCTTTTCAAAGGGTAGCAATATGATTTGTTGTTTGTGTGCAGCCATTGTTATATACTTTACAGTACATATTTTTGCTTTATTACTAAGGGGAAAATCTTTATTTATTGATTGATTTATTTATTTATTTACTGATAGCAGCCATGTTGGATAATATGTGATATAAACACTCAACATGTATCCATTCTTTGTTGCAGTGAAAATGTGTCCGATCACTTTCATAAGCAGCCCGAGGCTTTATTAATCAGGTATTTTCACTTGAACATAATCCCCCTCTGACATTTCCATCTAAATACCCCTATTTCTTATTCACTTCCTCCTTCTGTCTAATTACATTTCTTTAATATCCTCTCTCTCCACCTTTTGTCTCTCACTTCATACATTTTCATTGCAGTGAGAGTGAGCAGGAGCATGATAATTTTTACCGCTGCCACTTAATTCTGCGGGAGCTGTGGTTTTACCGTGGGTACAAGATACAGAAAACCTTCTTCGTACCTTTATTTATTCATAAAACACATCCTGAGTGATTTGCTCTGTCTTTTTGTTTTGTATTTTTAATATACATTGTTGGACCTTAAGTTCTGCATGAGTGTGCTTGTTTTTTCAGTTCTGGAAAGTATAAAACAGAGGTGTCAAACATGTGGCCCGGGGGCCAAATCCAGCCCTCCAAAGGGTCCAGTCGGATCCCTGGGATGTAAAAATGACACTGAAGATATAAATCTTTTTATTCAGGTTCCACATATAGACCAATTTAATTATCTTTTAATGTAATTTATTTATTCACAAAAATACAAATAACCTGAACATATATGAACATTTTTGAAACGTCTGAAGGGCAAGTTTACCAATATTCCGCCTGTTATTAAATGTTTTATGTATGTTTTGTTGATCTACTGTGATCTATAAATGATAAAACTGAGACATTATATTGTTAAAAACTGCACATAGTTTTTTTAAACTACTTTTTTTAAACTATGTGCACTCTGCGCTGAAAACCACTTTTCCACGCTTGGATTCTGATGGGTCACCCCGACTTACCAACACATGCTGCCTTTGACAGTGGTTTGTCACCTCCACTGGCTGCATACTGCATTCACAGAAAAAAAGAGGAAAGAGGCACCCAGAAAAAGCCGGTCCATCTGATGTCAGATGGACTCTAGCGTCACCCACACGGGGTTAAACCTGTCCCCTATTGCAGCAAATCTGAAGTAGCATTAGCATTAGCATCTACAAGGGAAGATGGCGCCACAGTAGCTGCTGCACAAACTTGGGAAAAAAATGGCGGATCAAACTGGTTCATGTGTTCTCTGTGGAAATAAAGCTTTGTTTTTTTTAGAACATGCAAAACCATGCGAAACCTAGGTGGATGCTACTCTGGTAAAGGTAAACACATACAGGACCGGGGGGGGGGGGGTTCCTTCACACATTCTGAGGCAATCAGAGACGCCTCATCACAGCGTCATGGACATATATGAGGAAGTACCAGTAAACTCTGTTGTTCGACCTCAAGTCATTTTTGTACTGTGCAAAAACAGCTGGAAACAAAGGAATCCAGACGTTTTTTTAATAGAACCAACAGACAATGTATTCAATAACAACAGAGAATAAGGTAATATTTATGAAATAGCCATGGAATGACACCATTAAGAAATTTCAATTTGTTCATATAATTCACAGTGTTTTAAAGGATGTAAACATTTTCATGACATAACTTTACTTTTTTCTAAAACATAGAGGAGAGTTTCGGAGTTGATATTATTTTTATATTATTATGTTATTATTTCACTGGTTCGTCTGCAGATCAAAATGTGTTTAATGTGGCCCCTGAACTGAAATGAGTTTGACACCCTTGGTATAAAATCTTTTATACATTTCTTTTTACACACACCAAATCTTGTATTCAGTATTTCCTATTATTCAGCTTTAGTTTTTTTTTTTTTTTTCTTACACACTTTATAATGTGTTGGATATGAAGACAATGTCAGTCCATGAGAGGAGTGAGAAAAAGATGGGAGTGTGAAAATGTTGAATCATAAAATGTGAGAATCGTTATAGTCCAAAGTGTCCCGATGGGTAGAAAATTTGAATAAAAGACCAAAAAAAAAAGAACAGTTTACACTAGAAAGACAGATATGAAAGCATTTTTCTTTGCTGCATTTTCCTGTTTTTGTTATCTTTGTTTTGCCATTTTAGACTGAAACTTTCACACTGTTGTACACATTGTTGTCATGAAAAACTGTGTAGAAACTAAAGTTGTAAGCTGTTACAAACACAGTATGAGTATAAATAGTCCAGTGGTCGGTGAATTTCAGGGTCAGTAACATGAAGTGAAGATGCTATTTTATTACCTCAACTGAAATATAGATGTTATGCACTCAGACTATCATCTTCTGGCTGGTATCGTTTTAGTGTGTGTGGGTCTGTGTGTGCATTTGTATTCCTATCTTTATGGGGACACTAATCTGTTTACACAGTCACATCATGGGGACCTCTGACACTATGGGGACCAACATTCAGGTCCCCACAAGGGTTAAATATAAATGTAGGTCGCCACTACAAAATAAAAATCTGTGTGAAGTGTGTGAATTAATGGAAATGATGTCCCCTATAAACACTAGTTTTTTTTTCCCTTTTAAGTCCCCATAAAGTATGAGGGAAACAGGTGCAAGGACAAACATGTATTTTTCAAAGGTTTGAAGATGTGATAATTTTTGTTCATTTTTATTATTATTATTATTATTATTATTATTATTATTATTATTATTATTATTATTATTATTATTATTATTATTATTATTATTATTATTATTATTATTATTATTATTATTATAAATGTTTTTAATTTTTAATTTTTTTAATTTTTAATTTGTATTTAAGTTTTATTTTTTAATGTGCTCATGCTAATACTTAATAGCTACTTTACCTTCACATGATGATTACAAGTCATGAGAACCTGTGTGTGTGTGTGTGTGTGTGTGTGTGTGTGTGTGTGTGTGTGTGTGTGTGTATGCATTTGTATTCCTATCTTTCACACCATGGGGACCTCTGACACCATGAGGACCAAAATTCAGGTCCCCACAAGGGTTAAATATGAATAAAGGTCCTCACTAGTAAAATTGTAATGATGTGGCTTTATAAATACATTCATTATTATTTTTAAAGAAGTCCTCATAAAGCACGAGGGAAACAGGTGCAAAACAAAACATGTATTTTTCCAAAGGTTTGAAGATGTGTTTAAAAATATATATATTTTCATGTATTTTTTTATTTGTTCATTATTTATTCACACATTTATTTTTTAAATATTATTATTATTATTTATATTATTTAATTACATATTTTTTTTATTATTATTTATTTGTTCATTAATTTTTACCTTTTAATTTATTTTTATTACATTTACAAAATTTTCATCAGTATTTTTAATTTCATTTATTTTATTTTTTTTAAGTGCTTACACTCACGACCCAATAACTACTTGATTACAAACCTGGTCCTCATGAGACATTTAAAGGAGTATGTGTTTGTGTGTGTGTGTGTGTGTGTGTGTGAATAGACCTGTTTAAAAATGCATTTGTCTCTGTGTTTCGTCCTCCAAATATTTTCAGAGCACACACACACTCATGTCCTCTGAGGGCTTTTCATGCCATCTGCTGGAAATCAATTTTGCAGAACGCACATATAAACAAATGCTGATGCTGTTCAGTGCACATGCAATCATGCAAACACACACACACACACACACACACACACACACACACACACACACACACACAATCACTGCCGATTACTGAAAACCTTATGTAGAGAAAATTAAAAAGCGCTCCCTCTTGCTCGCCCTCTCCCACGTCATCTCAGCTCATGTTTTTTCAGTATTTAAACCACAGAGAAACTCCTGACAAATGAAATTTTTAGCCTGAAATCACGAGTCATGGATTTTCCAAACGTGCCACACTCTCCCTCTAAATAAAACTTAAAAATGGAGAAAGAAATTGAGAGTGTTACTGGCACGACACATGATCCACTCCTCTGAGTCATGAGCCATCCTAGTGTTTCTTTTTAATAGACTATTATAAAATACTTATACTGCAGATTTACTGTGTCTGTGATTTAACCCTGATGTGTCAGTGCTGACGCATTCTGAATGGATTGTTTACTTCAAATATTTCGAAAAATTATTATTTATTTTTTTTAAAAATCTGTGTTTTGTTCATGGAACTGAACTATGGAATTAAACAGATGTCAAAAAGCAACTGATTTAGAAAAAAATAAAGAAAAAGCCAAAACTAAACCTATTGGAACCAAATTACAGTATAAATTCTTTCTTTTTACTCATTTTTTACTTAATTGTTTTGCAAATTGTTTCATACTATTTGTTATTTTGTAAGTATTTCTTTGTTTTTTGTTTATTTTGTTTATTTTTCTCCATTTATTTTTTTTTTTATTTTGGGATTTTTCTTCGATTTTGTTTCTTTGTGTCTTGCATTGTTCATGTTATACTTATTATTTTTGTTGGTTTATTCATTTTTTTGTAAATTTTTATTGATCACTTTGGCTGTTTTTGTTCATTTTGTTGCTTATTTTATTTATTTATTTTTACTGTGGAACTGCTAAAGTCTCAGGAGTTTAAGGGTTAACCCTCATATATATTTTTTTAAAGAACATAATTATTGCTGTAAAATTTGCCTCTTTTTTGTTTCTGTGTCTCTTTATATGAGCATAAACAATATAATCATAGGGGAAAACAGATAATTGTTCAGATTTGATGCATTTGAGAAATGTGATAAGACTAGTGATTCCAAAACTTTTTTGGCTCATGTCTCTTATTGCTGGAGACCCCAGATATTAAAAATGAAAAAAATCTTTTCTTTTTTACTGTTTTCATCTTAACCCGTTGCCTCTCTCTATGGCTCCCCTGGTCAAAAAACATAGGGACATTTTGACATGAACTGAATGAGTCATTGGTTTTTAATATTGTTATAGACCTAAAACTATTTTAACCTTGTCGTCTGTATTTGCAACATTTACATTCAATACATATTTCTAAACCAAAATATATTATTTTCCTGCAAAATTCAATATAAGATACTCAATGTGCATTTCTTCATAGTTTGTAAGTAAGCCACTATACATAGAAGTTGATCTTTTTCCCTATCGTATAACATAATTATATTCCCAAACAGAGTTTTGCAGATATTACATTTTAATTCGGACTGACCTTTGTTAAGATGATATGTTGAAAGATATTCAGTTTAGAAATTCCATGTTTTCCATATTAATGAATATCACAGAGAGGAAGAACTGATTTATCATTTCTAGATCGCCCACAAGGGGCCGCTCAAAAGTGTAAAATCATTAAACACTCTTTTGTTCGACTTTTTGTCTGTTTGACTTCAAATCAAGTACAAATGAAAGGTCATGACCTTGGAATGCCTCACATCATGACGCTGCTGTCTGGTTAAGGATGGGAGGCCTTTGGGGATATACCCCTAGCATTGATGTGCGGGTCGATGTATAAACGACCCTCAACCGACTGCTTTTTTAACTAGCCCGCAGCTCGAAACACAATAAAATATATTTGAAAAGAACAGACCCGACCCACTTCTCGACCCGCATTTTAAAAACCATCAACGGTCTTTTTGAACATCACATGACCTTTCTCACATACCTGCATTTATTTCCGTATTAAAATCCAATGTCATTGGGGTCGGCAACCTGTAACACCCAAGGAGACATTTGAACCCGGTTTCCATGGAAAAGGAAACACTGGGAGCTGCTCATCATTTTTAAAAATGTCACTGAATGTGTCCCAAACCTTACTTTTTTGTTTCTATGTTTACAGACCTTCCTCTCTCCTCTCTTGCTCTCTCCATATCGTAGGATAGTGACGACGTCACCTTCACGGACATTCAGTTAATGAAGCGTATATATCATGTTATTTTAATGTTTATCTCAAAGGACAAACGATGTGACTGACCGCAACCTGAATATTATTACAAATATTTTTTAATGTACCGTAACTACGGATGACTGCGGGCACCCGCTCAGTTCATGTCAGCTCGTGCATCACTGACCCCTAGCCATCACTTCCAACAGCATAAGCCTAATTATGTTTTGGAAACAGTCTCCATCATTTAATAAATGTTTTTTTTTTTTTTTTTTTTACAAATCTTTAAAGTTTTCTTTCATGTAGTTGTATAATTTCACAAATACACCATTATTGTTGTGGAAATACAAAGTTAAAAGTTCTTTTTAGAGGCAGAAATATCTCTTTAGGTTCTAAAGTTTGCCAGCCACTGATGTAGTGTCAGTTAATTGAATATAAAACCCCCACAATAATATAGAAATGCAGGACCATAAGTTGTTCAGAAAAGATTCAATGTGGAGTAAAATAGTCATCAGGAAGCTGAAAATAGTTACTTTCTTCAGTGTTTACTGTAAAAACATGATTAATAGTTTTAATTTCACTAAAACAACCCATTCTCAGATTAAACAAATGAAGAGCTTTTGTTTTTCAAAAGGCTATATATGCAATTTCACTGTTTTGAGGATTTTTTAAATGTATTTTTTGTATGAATGTGATAAATGGTATCCTGTTTCAAACTTTATTAACCAACTTCTTAAACATAAAAAGTATGAAGATGTTTAATAAGCCAAATAAAATCCTTTTTGTGAAAACGCTACATATGTGATCCTATTTATAATAGACACTTTTCATTGTTTTTTCTGACAGGTGTGTGTAGAACATGTTCAGTCTATAATTAACAAACAGGTTCTTATTATGCTGTGTTTCCACTAGTACCAGTTGTCTCTGTGATCCACTGGTTTACAACAAACAGGTTCAGAAGTTGACAATAAATATATCAGTGTAGTAACCCTTTAACTCCTGAGACTTTACCAGTTCCACAGTAAAAAAAAAAAAAAAGTAAATAAAATGAGTAACAAAATGAGCAAAAAAAGCCAAAGTGATCAATAAAAATTGACAAAAAAAATAATAAACCAACAACAATAATAAGTAACGTGAACAATGTGAACATGAACAACCACCATATATGTGGAATAACACACACTGTAAACTCAAATGTTCAGAAAAATTCAATATATTAATACTCAAAGTTTCAGAAATAATACTACTGACTCAAATGTATTCAGTTGTTGTAACAGGTTCGTCTTTTTAAGTACTTCAAACTAATATTTTTTATTAAGGGAAACTATTGTGGATATAAGTGAACATAACTTAAAAACATAGATGAGGTAAAACTCAGTGGAATTAAGTCATTAAATACTGAGAATAATATTGTTCTGTTATTTGTATTGTTTCAAATAAGGATGATTGAAAAAATAAACTTAACTGATGCAGTAGATGAGGAAATATAATTTCAGATCACTGCAAATAACCACTAATATCTATCACACCAAAAATATTGCAATCACCAGTAATTTTATTCAGGGGTTCAGTTAGTAGAGCGGGTCGTCCAATGACTGAAGGGTCAGAGGTTCACGTCCCAGCTCTGTCTGTCCACATGTGAACACAGTTCCCTGGTGTCTCAGTGTTTGTCACATGCTTTGGTCCAAATACCACATTGATGCAGAAATACAGCAGCCTCTTCAACCTGGACAAACAGACCCTTTCAAAACACTCAGTTTTGAGCTACAGCTGACTCCACCATTCTACCAAGAGGAGGAGAAAGAAATGGAACCTGGAAAAGTTGAGACAAAGACACTGATCAAATAAAATCAACTGGAGAGAATCAAAGTGGACGACTACTGAGGTATACAGCCCTAGTACATGTTCGGGTCCGGTTCATCTGGACCCGGACCGGTCAGATGAGCCATGACATCACGGCTGCTGTGCCACCCAACCATGACCAGTAGATGGTGGTAGTTGGGCTGGTGGGGTAAATGGTAAATGTGTTGCACTTATATGTTTCTTTTCCACCTTCATGGTGCTCAAAGCATTTTACATTAGCGTCACATTCACACACACACTCATACACCAGTAGGTTTCTAATGCCTGTCAGTCCTACTGGGTTCAGTGTTCAGTGTCTTACCCATGGACACTTTGACATGTGGACAGCCAGAGCCGGGATGTGAACCACCAACCTCTCGGTAATTGGGTGACCCACTCTACCAACTGAGCCACAACCACCCACACTGTGGAATGGAGTGGGGTATTCAACTGAATCTATACATGTGACGTATAAAGCATAGAAAATCCAACACTGATCATTTTCATCCTCCTCCAACAAGAAATGGATCAGAAGAAAAAGAGTATAGATGTTTTTTTGTTCATAATTGAAGAGTCTCCTCAGACACAGACAACACATATTTGTGCTGAAAAAACATTTTGCAGGATATGTCGCCTTTAATGTCTGAAGCAGATACTTTCTAAAAAAATTTTTTCGAGCAGTGCTATTGAGGAACAGAGTAAACACAGAAGAGGCAAAGGTTTCAACACCTTTGAGAGTTAAAACCTGATGAAATGTGAGTAACACTCATGGGTACCCAGTGGCAGGTGTGGTGGAAAAGTTTTAAAAAATCATTACCATCATGGGCTGCTGCCAGACCCAGAGTCGCTAATCTCATAGCCCATACTGCCACGCTGCTGACAACTTCAAAGCCAGATCTATTGCTTCATCAAAGACCACCTGAGGCTCTGTTTGTAAGCTGCACTGCCCTTTGACTTGTCACAAAGCTCTGGCAAACAAGCACCGAGGAGCAGCGCTGGGCCCGGTCCAGACTGATCAGTATCTGGCAGAACAGAAGAGATAAAGAATTAAAACTGTTAGAGAATTAACCTGGTATCACTGCTGTAACATGAGGATGTTAAACGACACACAAATGCAGTAATGATCTAATATAAAACAACACACATAAGGGTCATAAGTATTAGGTGTGACTGGTTCTGGTTACATAACCTATTGATTTGTTTATTTGTCTTTGTTTATTTGAGTGTCTTTGCCTGAGGATCTTAATCCCAATGTTTGCAATTAGATTTATATTTGTTTTGTCATACTTATATCAACAAGTGATGTTAAGAATTTAAAAAAAATAACCTTTACAATTAGATTTTGAGATTAAATTAACTGGAGAAAATACCACGAGCACAATATATTACCAGTCTTCTTTATAAACAGTTTATATATATATATATATATATATATATATATATATATATATATATATATATATATATATATATATACATATCACAGCGCTATCTATCAGTTTGTTTCAGAAGAAGAGAAAACTTGACTTTAGTTATATCAGGGGTGTCAAATTTATTTTCTTTTAGAGGCCACTTTTAGCCCAATTTAATTTCAACCAATAAAATAATAAGCACGAAGAGGCTATAAATAATGACTCCAAATGTTCTTCTTCGTTTTAATATGAAAAAATTGTATTACATTATGCCTATAAATAATGACAAAACCGAATGTGCTGCTTTAGTGCAACAAAAAGATAGATAAATAAATAACATTAAGTTATGAAAATATTTACATTTACATTTATTATGTCTTAATTCATCATTTATAGTTGTGCATTACTGATCAGATCTGCAAAGGCACTAAAGAATTAATAACAGGCAGAACCTATATCATAACACTGGAAGGTCTCAGTGTGTGTGTGTGTGTGTATGTGTGTGTGTGTGTGTGTGTGTGTGTATGTGTGTGTGTGTATGTGTGTGTGTGTGTGTGTGTTTGTGTGTGTGTGTGTGTTATTATCTTTATGGGGATATTGATATGTTTACAAAGTCACACCATGGGGACCTCTGACACTATGGGGACCAAAATTCAGGTCCCTACGAGGGTAAAATACAAATAAAGGTCCCCGCTAGTAAAATACAAATGATGTGGCCCGAGAAGCACATGAGTATATTTTTTTTCCAGAAGTCTTCATAAAGCATGAGGGAAACAGGTGCAAAGTGAAACATGTATTTTTCAAAGATTTGAAGATTTGTTAACTTTTTTAATATAGTATAGATAGATAGATAGATAGATAGATAGATAGATAGATAGATAGATAGATAGATAGATAGATAGATAGATAGATAGATAGATAGATAGATAGATAGATAGATAGATAGATAGGTTGTTCATATGTTGCAGTAAAAACATGAATATTGATCCCAGTCCAGTCCTACAGTTGTGTACAGTTCATAAATAAATCACAGGAGTCACTGGGTCACAGGGTATATATATATATATATATATATATTAGGATATTATACAATACCAGCCATATCACAATGTTTCTATTATCCTTTAAAATTTTTCTGATCTTTCAAAATGTTAACCTTATTGTGTTGTTTTAAACTGCCCTTAGTTGTTTATTTACTGCTGTAGACAAAAACAAAGATAAATAGAGAGAGACAAACCTGAACCTCTGCATTAGTTTGTACCAATGGACAGAACTAGAGCAGGACATGTCCCTTTTCCTTCTCCACAGGTACAGAATGCTTCATATGCATTGGAACATTGACTTTAACATCTGTCGGTACCTCAGTCAAATACTTAGTAAACACTTATACGTTATCTGCCTATGCTAGTTATTTTATTTGTATAAGTATATTTATTATTTCAGTCCAAAGGCTTTTTAAGGTGAAATGTTTCGGTTTAATGTTCCTGGATACTAAACTGCCCTTCACAGTAGTGGGCTGTGCATTTCACACCTTGGCCTTCAATAGTGCTCCGTCTGAATTAATCCATCCCTCAATACCTATTTCATGGCTATAAAAACCATCTTATGCAGAAATGCAGTATAAAGAGCAGTTGCATCGCAGATAGGTAACTGCCTTAAACAAATCACAAGTCTCCTTCTACTGCAGCTACAACTGTGACACACATAAAGCATCGATAATAACCACATAAACTTAAAGTATTATTTAGGAAAATAGCAACATTTTTCTCACCAAAAATGATAAAAATAAAATTGTAAAAAAAAAAATCCATCCTTCTCCCTTAATTCAAAAGCTTCAGAATTGTCAACGTTTGTTAAAGATGTCCATCTTGAAAATGGCTTTTAATAATAAATCAGTAACCAAATCCAATTGTTCTCCTCCTTCGGCCTTTGTGGTTTGACAAAAAAGCTAATTAATCAACAAAACTACACTTCTGTTGCTGTTGCTAACTACAGAGGTAGTTTGCTAGTTTTGGTTTGTACACTCTCTGACTATCCAATCAGAGGATGTGAACACACTGATGTCATCAGCTTTGGTGTCGCCAACTCAAAATCTGATTGAAGTCTGTTTAATCTAACTCTGAATCTATTTTTTTTTTTAATGGCCAGTCGCACATTGATAACGCATGACACAGACACAACTCCACCAATCACTGTTTACGCTGCTGACACGTCACATTACACAGTAGGATCGCTTGGAACCTCAGTAGAGTAGGTACCAAAAACCTAGTATCGGGTACCATGGGGCCGGGGGTTTTTTCATAGTGGAAATGGACCAAAATGAGTAGAATTGAGTAGAAGTGATACTAATGGAAATGCAACTGGCTGTAAGTGTCACTACAATCTACTTTAAAGGGATTCTCTGATCAGGATCTTTAAGTTCATATCTCTACAATCTAATACACTGCTGTCCTCAGAGCCCTTTTTTCTAAATACCCTAATGAGTCAGTTTAAAATCTTTTTTTTTTATATAGATATGAAAGTGGGATAAACAACATAAACTCTGTTAAACATTGTTGTTAAAGATGGCACAGCTTTTGCTTCACCCTCCCCATTGTTGGCTGATGAAAACAGAAATACTATTCATACACGGTAGTTTCCTCTACTGCACTTTAACACTGTGTACCATCTGCTATAAAACTGCTCCTACTGTTGAGACAAAGCTCATTTAACAACAGCCACAACAGAAGGATTCTTAATTTATCACAATTATGAATGTTGTTTTCTATTTCTATAATTAAATTCTTCTAAATCTTACACTTTGGATGTTTGTTCGTGTAGAGCATACGTGTCAAACATAAGGCCCTGGGGCCAAAAAGGGTTCAATCTGACCACTGGGATGAATGTGTCCAATATAAAAATGACACCGAAGATATTCATAATTAATTAATAATCAAGGAAGGAATCAAGGAAGTTCAAATCAGGTCAGGTCAATTCAATCTAAAGTGGGTGAGACAAGTAAAATACTGTCATAATAATAGAAAGAAATAATGGAAACCTACCGTAAACTAATTTTCCTTTTTGTTTTGGTGTAAAATAAAATATTAAAAAGACTAGCCTTTTCCAAAATATGTGAATAACCTGAAATATTTGTGGAATTGTACCAATATTCAGCCTGTTACTAAATGTTGTGTATATTATTAGATCTACTGTGATGTTGTGATGTACGTGTATAAATGAAAAACTAAAGCTTATCATCAATATTGCAGTTATTTTTCTGAGGAATTTACAAGTTGGTAATATTTGTTGGTGTTATGTTCACATACAACATTTTTATTGGAGAATCTAAAAAAACAATGTAGGTGTTGACATTATTTTCTAATTTTTTATCCTATTATTTATAGTACTTTACTGGTGCGGCCCACTTTATATCATATTAGGCTGAATGTGGCCCCTGAATGAAAATGAGTTTGACAGTCCTGGTGTAGAGTATGATACATTCTGTGGATTTAAGGGTTTCTTAAGTCATCAGAGTCATGCAATATGGTTTTCAGATGGTTTTAGAGGAGGCTGAAGACTGAAGTAGATGTTTACAACAAAGGCAAAATACTATGAAGATGCATTAACCCTTTATGTGCAAGTGACTATTATTGGTCATTTCTATATGCATTACAAGACAATGATGGTAACAGTTCCAGTAAAGCAACATTCTTATATCTAATGTGATCTAAAGAGTCTGTAAGGTCCACTTCTGCATGAACAGTGAGTGTACCTGCTTTAAGTACCATGAAGTAATGGTACTAATGTAAGGAATGATGTTCAAAGGAATGATGTGGGTCTGGACAGGGGTCTGGATCAGCACTTATGTTGGTCTAATGTTCTAAAAGTGGTATTACTTGTGTTTGTTATGTATTTTACCTCAACACCCAAAGGTTGTTGTTTTTGGTTTGTTTAGTTTTTTTAACAGCAGCAAAAGTATTTCTTGAATTCAAAACAAATTTGTCTTATAGATTGGTGGTGATGCAGAAGAGATCTGATCACATTTTGTGAAAAATAGGTCAAAGTTAAACATTTTTATGAAATATTTTCAACCTTTTTTTTCCCTATATGAATGTCAATTTTCTTTTAATTTACTTCAAATATGGTACATGTATAAAAGCAATTGATAAGATGACATCAGCTACAAAATAAGATAGAAAATGTGCCAGGTGCAATTTATATTTATCAGATTTTTTTTTTTTTTTTTTTTGAATTTTTTTGCCACTTATGGGCAATGAACCAATTGAAAATGAATGAAGGGTGAGTGTCTTATAAAGGGTTAATGATACCTAATTAATGTTAGGGGACAAAAGTCAGTGTATGTCTAGTTAAATGTATTGTGTATTGTTTACAAAACCATTTTATACATAATTTATGTACATAATATGTCTCATGAGTCTTCTTTGCCTTTCCACACACTGTACAAACTGCTTTATTTCCACAGTTCTTTCTTCACTCCTCTCCCTTTCAGCTACAGCCGCTGACAGATTGTCCTATGTGGGAGATGCAGGATTAGATTATCCTACAAGCTGTCATCTCAGAATGGACGAGAGCAAGAGACAGGATGGGAAAGAGAAATGAGCAAGAGAGAAAGACAGAGAGATACTGTAGAGGCTCAAGAGAAGATGAAAGATGTGTTGGAAGATGAAATGAAGGTGATGAAAAATATTAGAATGACTCTTGCGGGGATAAGAGCAAGGCTGGATGAATGGTTACGATATGTTGTTTTTGTTTTTTTTGTATGTATGTGAGGTACATCTGTCTCTCCCGATAATCTGGGTGTATCAAACACATTGTTGCTTTAGGTCTAGTTGGTATTCCAACCGAGTTCCTTCATCCTGGTCTCACCCTCCTCCTCCTCATCATCCATCTTTCCTCTCCTCCCTTCCATCTTTTTCAGTGTGTAACTCGCCCTTCCTCTGGGCTGTTTCCTTCTCATCTTCATTTGCATTCGTCCCTCTCTATTTGTACCCTTTGCTCGCCCCTATTTTGTCCCATCACTTCTCCTTCTCTTTCTCTCTCCTTCGTCTCCCTCATCTTCCGTTCCCCGCCTCCCTCCCACCCCACTCTCTTCTCTCTCTCTCTCTCTCTCTCTCTCTCTCTCTCTCTCTCTCCTGCAGATGAAATATTCATGCCCATCCATACTGGGAGTGTAGCAGCAGCAGCAGCAGGAGCCACAGGAGTCAATGCTTTCAAAGACTTCAGGCCTCTGAGCTTACAGACAGAAAAATAGAAGGAGTGAGAAAAGATGGAGGAAGAAAAGAGGGTGCAGGTGGATAAAAATGAAGCGAAGGTGAGTGTGAAATGAAGAGGTATCTGATACAACAGAAGAAAGAAAAAGAGAAAGAGAAGGAGGATAAAGATCATGTGGAGAGAAAAAAAAACAACCAAGAAGCCCCATCATCACATCAAACAACAGGCAGCACATGATGAAACGCTCTCTTTTCCAGTTGACACACCCGTAAACACACACATACACGCTTGTGTGGACAAAAAGTGTAGGTTAAACACAAAAGGAAAGAAAGCCGCAGAGAGAAAGAGATCATACACAGCCTGGAGCACTTCAAACATTGGCCGACACATGATTAAACACCTCATTCTCTTTGTATTCCACACTCACGCATCTAAAAACTCTAGGACCCCTGGGTGCTCACGGGGCCATTTGAGCAGTTTTTACATACTTTATCATCGTATGATTTCTCTGCAACACACAAGCTCTTTTTTAGAACGGAAGCGAGCAAACAAAGTTGTGTTTTGCAAGCGTGCGAACACACTAAAAACCAAGGCTGGCTCTCTGAAGATTTTTAGCCGTCAAGCCTTTACATGATCCAATAGGTCGTCTGCTCCCTCCGATGTGCCAGATGTGATCTTGAATTCACTTTGTCTTATTATCCTGAGTTTGCACAACAGAGTCGCCGTCTGCCTGCTTGGTGGATAAAGCACATGCACGCTCCAATTAAGTGCCAAATTCTGGGTTGTTTCCAAGCAACCTACATTAAGCCGCAACCGCTGTGAGGGAAACGGGGCTTCAAAGCTTTGAAGGATGCTTTCGCTGTTTGAATGCGAGGCGTTCAGTGTGTTTTTACGTGAGTGTCTGTGGATATGAGAAAGGAAATAACGATGGAGAAAAGGCTATAAAGAAATTGAAAGCAACACAAATTTCAATTATCTTTTCATACTTGGCTTCCTGACGTGTAATAAGATCAAGGCGCTTATCGAGGAGATGCAGTACATGTAGCTCTGTCTGCACCTATCAGAGCAGCAACGAATAAAATACAGGCTTTTCAGCGACTGACCATGAAATGACCTGTGATCTCCCCGTGGAGCAGGGGAATGTAAAACGAACAGGATCCATAAGGTTTCATATTACATAACATAAGTCTACTCTACAGTTACATCAGTGCAGCAAATCCTGATACATGAGCCAGTGGGGGTCTGTGTGTTTTACACTTAACCCTTGATACAAATATTCAGAGCAGACGGACCCAATGGAAACGCATAGCTGCATTTCCATTGCAGTTTTTTGCGAAACAATAGCGATATTCCTAAAATTTCAACGATGTATACTGTATTTCCATTTTGAATGTGTTTCCATTGACGGTTGTTGTAGGCAGGAGTGACGTAACTCTCATGAAATATCATCCCACGAGATTTCACTGCTGTCATCTTCGGAGCTTCAAATGGGCCATCACTCCGATAGCATTAGAATAAATGAATCGGTTAATTCCCTTGTTAGTAAAAGTCCCTGGCGAACTCTTTAAACACACTAACATGTCAAACAAACCACCTGGTTAACATTATAAGGGTCTGTACATGTGGTCCCTACATTGTCAGGCCGAAATATTCAGTGGAAATATGCTTTAGATGTGTTTAAATGACAACACCAGATTACCATATAATAGCATTAGCATGAATGAATCGGCTAATTCTCTTGTCAGTAAAAGTCCCTAGCAAACTCTTTAAACACACTAACATGTCAAACAAACCAGCTGGTTAACATTATAAGGGTCTGTACATGTGGTCCCTACATTGTCAGGTTGCAATATTAAGTGTAAATATGCTCAGCACTTTGGGTTATCTGAAATATATTTATGGAATGTATTATGTCTCTTATGTATGGAGTACGGTGGCCGACGGGGGCAAACTCATTGCATCGACGAAATGCTGCAAACACAAGAAAGATGCAACAACCAAAAACACAAAGACATAAAACAAGTGCAACAGAAGTGAAGCTGCAAAAGAAAAATACTGCAATGAAGCAAAAATGTACAAACCCCCAAAACAACTGCAAGAGAGAAATGCTGCAAATTCACCAAAATAAAACGGTTTTACCAAAATAAAACAGAAGAAGAAAGAAGATGGTGGATGATTGGTAGTTCATTAATTTCAGAGATGAGCGTGAACTGACGATGAAGGTCTAACTCCAGTGGCTCTGGTGGCAACTCCACATTTTCAGATTTGGTGTTTATCACATTTAGGGATTTTCATTTGTTACCTTCTGGGGTTTTTTTGTTTTGTAGAAGTCAGGTATGTTCCTATGTTTAATTCACTGATCACGTAGATGTTCAGTTATTCCTTGTTGTCTAATTTAATGTAAATAGACTGCATTTATATAGAGCTTTTCCACCTTTATGGGGCTCAAAGCACTTTACATTAGCCCCATATTCACCCATGTGCTGCCAGTGATAAATATATTTGGTTGTGTATCTGACACTGAATGTAAGGAATAGGCAGAACTGGATCATCTTTTGCTTCTTTCTCTTCCTTCTCAAACTGTGTTTATGAGTTCATTCATATGTACACGTATGTTAAATTTATTATAATTGTTGCTTTTTCTGTGATTAATGACCATTGATAGATGTATGTGTAATTAACTTGTTTTGACAATTGAAAAAATGAAAAATTTAAATGAAAAGCTCAGATTCTAGTTGAGGGTTATTATATCAGAAACAGAGAAAACTTGAAAAAAGTGTTTTGTTTAGTTTTTTCAGCAAAGATACCAATAACTGAACATATGAAACAAGTGTGTCCAACCACTGTCATTTCCACAGATATTTCTTTCACCACAGAATGGTCTGTATGTTTACAGAGGCAGCAGGTTGCCTTCAGTGAGTCATTGTCATCTATTTGGTTTGAGGATAGAGCAGAGTTATTATCCCCGTAAAGGAGTGACATTTTGCTGTTTTGAAAATTAATTATACATTTTAAAACACTTCCTTGTGGTTTACATGAACTGAAAATCCTCTATTCACGTCTGAATTCTTCATTAATTCACCTCCACAGGTTCATCTTCAACCTTATTTCTGACTAATGGCACCAGAAAAAGTGACTTTTTCAGCAAAAATACCAAAAACAAATGTCTTCATCCACTCTCATGGATCCACCTCCATGGGTTTTTACTGCTGAATCAATGTTGTAAATCCACTTCTTTTCATTCTCTACCCATTATGTAGTATGTTTCATTATAACCACAAATATGGGTCCTGTTTACTACTCATACAGATGATATCAGTTAAAAAACACCTTTATTTCATAGTCAATTCCATTTCTGTGCTGTGTTGTTTCTATTACTATGAATAACAGATTAACCACTGCTTTGGGCACAGTTCTTATCATAGACTCTGGAGATAGTGTACAGCGAGTCGATCATTATAACAAAATGAAGCCCTTCAGAGTGATCAGGACCTGCTTTGCATCATTACAAGCGTCATCCTGAAGACAGAGCCGCCCACAAGTGTTTTATTCTTGTCTGAAAACAGTCTGTTGCAAATACACCGTGTATCTCTCCTTTGTCCTTTTGCTGTAACGACACAGTCCCGCTCTTTTACAACATTATTCATCCACATTTAACTAATACAACTAAACCTTTTTTTGAACATTCAGAGGGTACCAGTGGGTCCACAGTAGATTATTATGGTGAGATCCTCATGACTCATGTTATTAAAGTGTGATATGGCTGGCATTGTGTAATATCCTGAACCCAGTGACTCCTGTGATTTATTTATGAACCGTACACAGCTGTAGGGTTGGACTGGGATCAATATTTCTGTTTTTACTGCAACATATGTACAATCTATCTATCTATCTATCTATCTATCTATCTATCTATCTATCTATCTATCTATCTATCTATCTATCTATCTATCTATCTATCTATCTATCTATCTATCTATCTATCTATCTATCTATCTATCTATCTATCTATCTATCTATCTATCTATCTATCTATCCATCCATCCATCCATCCATCCATCCATCCATCCATCCATCCATCCATCCATCCATCCATCCATCCATCCATCCATCCATCCATCCATCTATCTATCTATCTATCTATCTATCTATCTATCTATCTATCTATCTATCTATCTATCTATCTATCTATCTATCTATCTATCTATCTATCTATCTATCTATCTATCTATCTATCTATGTTTACACAGCATTAAAGCATTCTAACTCAATATAATACCACTGCATACTGCCTCAGGTTTGAAAAACCATGAGCCTACTCTACTGGGACGTACAGCAACATACATAAAACATTCTCTCTCAAAGTACAGTTAGCTAATTAACTGAAACATATAGCTTCCTAATTAGTAGTGTATGAAGGAAAGAGACTTTGCAACCCCCAGAGATAAGAAAACACTGAAGGCAGCAGTGGAGGATTTAAAGCTACAGCTGGAGATATAATAGATGTTTTTATGATAAAAGTAAGGTTGGCGGGGACAGGTTCAAAGTAAGACAAAAGAAGAGACCGAGCAAACGAGATGAATATTTGATTCCAAATGGGCACCTCTAGAATATTAATTCATTACTCTGCACTTTCCTCTGCGTGTGCATGTGCATTTGCACCTTAATGTGCTGTCAGAATCAAACTGTTTATAACAGATGATCAAGCACACTGCTTCTGACATCTACTACATTTTCATTGAGCGTTAAGGCAAAGCGTTGTGCTAATTTAAAAAAGAAGCTCAAAGTGAACACAAAACAAGCCTTGTCTCCTTTTACAAGAAACAAACAGAGGCTGAAATTATCCCTGGAGTCCACTGGGGACTGCAAGGGTTTAGGGACAGGAAATCTGAGGGAAATTAAGGAGCAAAGCCGTTTGTTTGAGAAACTTTTTTTTTTTTATCCATTGCATCAGTCGTCCTCAGTGTGTGTGTGTGTGTACTGTTTAACACTGGCATTATCAGTGACCCTGCATTGATCCACACAGACTAAAAGCTCACTTTGCAGTATATTTTGATTCCCTTTCTTTAAACTGTGGGTCACATTGACAGGTCACCACAACTGGATGATGCCTCTCCACTTACTTCTGTTTGGATTGCAGTGATAGTATGATAACAAGCACAAAGAACACAAATGAACAGGGTAAAACAGGAGTGTAAATGCCACAGCAAAACTCAGAAGAACCATAACCCACTCACAGGAGGGTGAAAGGAGCAGAAAGAAACAAGGTTTTTAAATTAAAAAAAAGGACCTGAAGAGAAAGAGATGTAAGTAATTCCTTCAGCCTTCCACCCCACTGGTCTACACAGGGAATATGGAACCAGGAAGTTGTTCAATAATGTACTGATTTTCGTTAGCAAGATTTTCTTTCTTTGAGCATTTCATGTCAATGATTATCTGACAGTTTGCAGTTAGATGAATGCATGTATTCATGGGCATCTGTCTTGTATTTGCAGGGTGAGGAATGCTTATTAAAATGCGAAAAGATTCTTTTGCTGTGTATATATATATATATAAAGTTACACAGAAAATTTACCACTATCAAATATGCAGTGTCAGAGTATTTTAAGTTTTTTTTCAGTTATTTCAACAATGAACAGAATAAAATTTAACAAGAAAATAATTGGAATTAACAGAGATTTTGTACTGTGAGTGTCATATATTCAGTGTTAAAGCAAACTGAATTTATTATTATTTAGAGTAAGATACTGTTTAGAGGCTATGTAACACAAAGATGATCGTGCCTAAAAATTACAAAATATTTTATTGGAAGTGCCTTTCGTTTACGTGAGAACTGAGTTTTTATGGGTTGAAAATGCAAAAATTCCAGAGTGGAAATCTTGAAAACTATCCACTGTTGCATTTCATCTCACAGTTGAAAACACAAAAATATTGATGTTACACATGTGTGTTGACAAGGCAGCTTTCTATCACAGCACCATCTACAGCCCGCCATTCATTTCCAATCCAATTCCTATGGAGCGATTTTTGGGACAATATTAAGTGTATTGACAGGAAAATAAATCTGTGCAAATTTGGGATATGCATGCATCTTTGGCTGTAGTTGAGTATAAAATAAATATTTGCAAACTCTAAAATTAGTCCATTTGTACTTATAATGTGTTGTGTGTCTAATATTTGTCAGAAAAGTTACATTAGTCTATACGGTGAACAGTGTTTGTTCCATCTCCTAGCAAAGTTAGTGTATGTTAACTTCTTCACAATTAACAGTATTGTCAGTTTCATAGCTAAAGCTTCCAATTCATAGCTAAGTTGCTGAATTTACCATCAGATTGAGGTTTACATTTCTTTGGGGAGACAGTGTTCTGCTCGCTGATTTGTCGCCTCTTTGGCTGTGGGTAGAGCGAGTGTATCCCAGATACACTCTCGTATCCCAGATTCCGAATACATGGAGGCCTCTTTGTGGCAGGTTTGTGGTCAAAACACTCTCTATCCACTCGTTCAGGTGTTTTCTTGAGTTTTTACAACTAACGACAGCACCTGTAGTTCCCGAACCACTATTCCTCTTGAAGTCACTGTGTTAATATCGGAGCTAGTATGGAAAACAAATCGAAGGCTGTGAGAATGGAAGTGAAAAGCATTAGTGGGAGGAGTTCAGGAAGTAGAGCAGAAATGAATCAAAAACTTGTCTATAGTAAAACCTGTTTTCTGACGTGTTTCTGGCTGCTTGCTGGATAACAAATCTTGTGAGACAGAATTTTAACGTGAGGAGAAATCTCGCCAAACTACATCTCATCACACCCTTAGTGTTCAGTGGATAATGTCTGTGACGTGATGATGTAAGCGATGATGTATTTTTGACCACTTTCTTCCATCTGACAAATTTGTATTAATACTAAAGACAGTGTACTCGTAACTTTTCCTTTCGTGAATGTAATATTTGACGTATCTTTTTGATTCATATTCTGACAAATACCAAACACACAACACATTATAAGTACAAATGGACTCGTTTTAGAGCTTGCAAATATTTATTTTCTGCTCAACTACAACATAAGATGCATGCATATCCCAAATATGCATGGATTACTTTCTTGTAAATACATTTAATTTTGTTCCAAAAATCACTGTATAAATTCCACACACTATTTTACTGCTCTGGCCATTTTCAGATCATATTGGGCTGAATGTGGACCCTGAACTGAAATGAGTTTGACACTCCTGGTATAGAGAATATCATACAGACGGTGACAAAGCAGCTCTACATAGGAATTAAGAAAAGAAGGATGTTTTTCTTGTCTTTAAGAAGTGAGAAGTCAACTTAGAAAGTGTTAAATGACTCATAATTCCTTTATGACTGAATCTAGGACACAAAAGCAGGTGTTAAACTGCATCACAGTGATCATTAAACAGCTGCATGTAGAATGTTAGGTTCATTTACTGTGGTGCCTGAGCGTACCATGATGAAGCAGCAGTATTTGCACCATTGTTTTTGTGTCATTTTATCTACACAAACATGCAGAGTAAATGGCACAGTCAACGTGGCGCTCATACTAAACACATTTAATCAGTGACAACAGCTGTTGTGTGAAATGTATCTCATTTTTTAATTCCCTGAGCATTCTCCATGTTGCTCCACTTGGCATTTACAATTATATTTGGCAAAATCATTTCGTAATACTGGATGGATATGTTTATCATAACACTTAGTAGCATCTAGGAGGGCAAGTATTATCTTACAATTGTCCTCCAAAGGCTGTGTTTTATCTGAAAGTGGATCCATTTACTTCCAAAGATCTTACACACTGTAAAAAAAAATCCTGAAAAAAGAAAAACATGGCAGCTGTGCACTATGAAAAAAAGAAGACTGTAGAATTAATGGCAAAAAAGTTGTAAAGAAATAAAGAAAAACTGTAGGTGAAAATACAATGAGAAGATTGTGTTAATAATTAAATCAAATGTAGTTGTAGTTTTTACAGGAAGTGAAATCCTCCAATCAGAAAATCCTGCAGATAGGATGTCTTATATTGTGGTCATACACATTTTAGAAGCTGCAGCCGGTGAATTCAGATGTTGACAATCTAAGATTTACGGGGTCACCTTTCCAAGGCACATACACACTGTGCAGTTTCAGCAGTTTACCCGCATCCACAGTGTACGACAGGGATGTAATAAACGTGGGTTCAAAATATATCCTGACTGTACGATGACAGAAGGGAATGTATGGATTAAAATCTTAAACACCATCATCACACATCATCTACCTGGGCCGCAGTAATTGTAAACAGTAAAGGAAAGCTATTGATCACCCTGTGACAGTGGGATTTATGTGAAGAACATCCAGTCCAGGGAAGGAGGGGAATGATTCAGGAAGATAAGACAACCTGGGATGAGAATATTGTCCATAAAGCCGGTGCTTAAGACTTTTAGCTTTATGGTACATTCCTATTTATAATTGTGTAGACCACAGGTTCCTAACCGTGGTCATCGAGGAACACTGTCCTGCATGTTTTAGATGTATCCCTCTCCAAACACACCTGATTCAAATGATCAACCTATCATCAAGCTCTGCAGAACTCTGATAATGACGGCCAGGGAAACATCTGAAAACTTGGATAGTGTTCATCGAGGACCAGGGTTAGGGAACACTGGTGTAGACTTATGTTTTGAGATGATCAAATGAACGTTGTTTTTTTTTTACTTTAGTTCATGTAGATGATTTTTAGTAGCGATGAGGTATTGCCATCACGCTTTGTCCGTTATCCGTCCGTCGGTGTCCACAATTCACTAAAATCACTTCTCCTCCTTCAATTCATAACATAGATCTAAGCACTGGGCACAAAACTTATCACTTTGTCGAAATTTGCCTTTGTAAACAATTTGTTTACAACTTTGTTTATTTTTCTAGTCTGTCACTTCTCCTCCCTCAATTCTCAACGGATTTCAATTCTGATTTTATGATCTATTGAATGACTCCCTTTTGTTGATAGCAAGACATCACAGCTGTGAGGTCCAGATGAGCACAGCGCCATTGGAACTATCTTTACTAAATACTAGGTTTACTTGTAAATGTATTATTTGTAATGGGTTGGTTCATAATAATCCTTGGCTTCTAACCAATCATTTTCATTCGTGTATTTGTTATTCATACGAAATAAACATCAGAAAAAAACTTTTAATAAAAAATTATGATACTCAGAATTTGGTCCCAGTCTGTCTTCGGTCAGAGTCTGTATGTGTAACATGGTACCACCATTTTGTTTTTGTTTGTTTTTTGCTAAATATATATTTTAGGGCTGTCAAGAAATAACATAAAAAATAATTGATTTATATAGTACTTTTTTGGCCACTCAAAACACTTTACATTAGTCATTCATTCACTCTCACATTCTCCCTCTGGTGGTGGTAAACTACATATGTATCCACAGTTGTGCTGGGGCAGACTGACAGAAGTGTGGCAGCCATTTGCACCTACATTCATACACCAGTGTGAGTGTCACTGGAGGCAGGAGGGTAAAGTGTCTTGCCTGACTAGGACAGAGTGGGAGTCAAACCGCCAACCCTCGCTACCTCCTGAGCCATGGCCGCCTTTAACATTAATGATTCAATATTTTAACAGAATAAATCCATCTGCAGCAGAACGACTGAATGTGTCTGTCAAATATAATTGGGACAGTTTCTCCAGGTAGAGTTAGCATGTGATATAATAATAATAATAATAATAATAATAATAATAATAATAATAATAATAATAATAATAATAATAATAATAATAATAATAATAATAATAATAATAATAATAATAATAATAATAATAATAATAATAATGGTCAGTTAATCCAATAGTGACAGGAAGCAGAACAAACCCATAAAGATGGAGGATATTAAACAACACATCAGCCTCTGGATGAAAAAAGGAGGACCAAAACAAAAAAATAAAAATAAAAAAATGGAACAGTTTGACCATATAAACTATTATACACACTCTACAGGAAGGATTTTTCTATTCACTGAAGGACTCCCAGGTTAAATTACCACATTAACACAAAGCATGCGTTAGTTGAGTTAACCATCTTGGACAAACATGTTCAGTGCAGATATATTCACTTCCTACTTGAGTTTGTTTGGTTATGTCAAATAAAATACAACTAAGACAGATGAAAAATGAATTACATTTAATTGTGATTAATCAAAATTAACCCACAACAACCCTGCGATTAATCTGATTAAAACTTTTAATCATTTGACATAATCACTGGTGTAAAAAGCCTTTTATGTCAGGTTCCACATCCAGAACAAATAGATCTCACTTGGGTCAGACCAGCAAAACCATATGTTACTGGTCTGAGCCAATAATTTTAGGGCCAGTGTTCAAAATAAGGTTTCTGATGTCATTACCCAGGGTTGAAGATGGACCTGTGGAGTTGAATTAATAAAGATTTCAGCCCCAAGCATAGCATTTAGTGTTTATGTAGACCACAGGGAAGTTAAAATTGGATAAGAATATAAGAAAAAAGGGGAAAAAGACTGAAATAATTTGTGTATTCTGAGCCTCAGTGGAAATTTGACATAAAACTCCCACTGTGAAAATAAATAGCTTCTTCTAAGATAATAGAAACGTGATTCTCAGCATAGCGCATGAATGAAATGGTAATTAAGAATATTAAACTCTTATTTACACATTGAGGCTTTAAGAAAATTCCTCCACAATTAATCATTGTGAACGCTGCACTCCTTTGTTTTCTTATTTGTTAATTCATGTATAAATGGACTAATGGCTTCAGCTGTACTTGCATCAGGTCATTGGCATTTGCTTTTAGCTCCATTGTCTTTTTCAGCGATTCCACTGCATTCACATATCGTGTAATGTGCAGCAAATGTTTCATCACACAGGTTTGTAGCGTTGGCAGCGTTGACTCTGCGGGGTGTTAGGATTTCAAATGTCTGTTTTTAACTTTGTTTCCTGTAGCATGGTGAGAAGCGTCATGGCCAGAAACACTCGCTCCATCTACCTCAGTCTGGCATGTCTGTCCCTCGGCCTCCACATCCTTCTGGCGTTTTTCTGTCTTTCCGTCCTCCAGACAGCCTGTGTCCCTCCCACCTCCTCCTCTTCCTCCTCCTCCTCCTCCTCGGCCTCTTCCTCCGTTCCAAGAAAAGACATTCACCATCATCAGCTGGCCTCCAACTCTTCCTCCTCTTCGACACCCTCCCCTTCCTTACACAAACTGAATGCCAACACATTACATCAGAAATGGAAAGAATCGAGATTTGGTGAAGAAAGTGAGGGAGAAAAGAAACTAAGCAGAGCTGGAAATGGGATTCAAAAGGTCAGGGGTCACTCTAAGCTCGGGGCCTTGTTCAAGCACCCTCTGTACAATCTTCCACGTCCAGAGCTGCAAGAAGATGATTGGCTACTGAGGGTGAAGACAGATGAGGAGGAAAGAGAGACAAGGAGGAAGGAAAAGAAAGAGGAGGAGGAGGGGGAGGAGGTAAAGGTGGAAGATGAGGAGGAAGAAAAGGAAGAGGAGGAGGATTTTACTTCTGACAGTGAGTGGTGAGTGGAAATATACAGCAGTTTCCTGACAGAACAGAAATGTACTGTATGTCTATGTAAGGATCATGTACTGAATGTCAGCACTTGATAATAAGATGAGATGAGATGAGATGAGATGAGATACCATACTGTACTGCACCGGACTGTACCATACCATGCCATATCAGAAAAAAAAAATTGATAGGAAAACCACAAGTTAGTGAAAAATGAAAAACAAGACATTTGATATTTATGCAAATATTAGAGGTGTCAAAATTAACACATTACAGCAGATTAATCCATCATCATGATTAATGTGATTAACATTTTTAACACCATTAACTCAACACTGAACGTCTCCTCCAATGCATTTGGGTCAGTTTGTCCAGTAGAGTTAGTGTTAATGCACATAAATTAATGGGCAGTAGATCCAGTAGTGAGCAACCCATAAGGATGGAAGATGTTAAAAGCCATGTTGGTCCTCTGGATGGAAATATGAGTACAAACAAAACCAAGAACACCTGTTGAATAAACACACACACACACACACACACATATATATACACAGTACTTACAATACTAATTTATAGAAATATGAATATAGAATTTGAATGAAAACATATTTACATTGTAGTTGCACATGGTGTGATATGGGGGTTGAAAGGACATAAGATATTAAACCAAGTAGAATATTAACCAAAAATACCTTTAAAATCCTCTTAAATCACATAAATAATATGTTGTCTTTAAATTTGTTTGGTTTTTTTACTATATTTATTAGCAATCATGATAGCAGGCGAACATGACTGTTGTCTTTGCCAGTTTTCTCTGTGATGACTCGGTACAATACAGTAACAAGCTAACACACAAAATAAATGGCTGTGATCTCTATTACAACTTTGTGCCTGTGTTTCACTCCCACTTCCACTTCTGAAGGGAGAGTAGAAATAGGGAGAAAGGCTACGACAAAGTCACATGGACAACAGACATGGACACCCACCCACCTTGGCTTCGATTTCACCTGGGCGTCACTCGTTGGGAGCTGTACGACAGGAAGGACCCCATCCTGGACCAGGTGATCGACTACATGGCAACACAGCAGATCCTCAGCACTGGTGAGTGATTAAGCACAGAGAGGTTAAGACCATGGAGACACTTTTATGTTCATCATCATTTTATTTCTGTTTTTCAGAATGTTTTATTTGTTTTTGCATTTAAAACCAGACTAAATCCACATTAAATCCAGATTAACCCATAAAGACCCAAACCATCTACTGACCTAAACTGTTTAATACCTGTTGATCCATTAATCCTATCAATACATGTAAATAACTGGAGCAAAATACAGTTTGTCATCTTTTCATGGTCGTCACATAAGACCCATCTGGACATTCAGAGACTCTGTAGTTACCATGGCAACATTGTTATCTTCTATACCATTGATTCATCAAATAAAACCTGTGGACTTGGATCAATGACAGTGGATGGACACACTGGGTTTATGTTCAGTTAAAGGTGGGATCCCTTTCATACCCCAATTATAACCAATTATTTTAATGAAAAAACTCCACCCAATCAAAATGATTGGACGGTGACATGTCAACATCTATGAGAAAGTACCGGTAAACTCTGTTGTGTTTTGAACTCAAGTCATTTTTCTACTGTGCAAAAACAGCTGGAAACAAAGCAATCCAGATGTTTTTTTTTAAATAGAACCAACACACAATGTATTCAATAACAATGGAGAACAAGGTAATATTTATTAAATAGCCATGGAATGACAGCTTTAAATAAATAAATAAATAAATAACTTAAGAAAGACTGAATTTAGAGAAAAAATCATGCACTGATAGGTTAATTAGTTAATCTAAATTGTCCATATGTGTGAATGTGAGAGTGATTGTTTGTCTATATATGTTCAGCCCTGAGATGAACTGGAGACTCATACAGGGTGTACCCCGCCTTCACCCGTTGTAACTGGACTAGGCCCCCAGTGACCCCCATGAACCTACACAGTAAATTTTGCAGTGTTAAATCAACACTTAGAGAGTTAATTTGGAGACAATGGGACCAAATACACTCTAGAAGAAGTTAAATAAACTCTCTAAGTGTTGATTTAACACTGCAAAATTTACTGTGTAGTGAGGATAAAGTGGGTTCAGATGACCAGACTAGACAAGACTACAGTTCAGTTCAGAGGCTCCACGGCTGCGTACAGCTCATTGTCGTGTGTTTTCTCCTGTGTGGGGTCAAACACTTAAACATTTTCACAATGGGAAAATGCTTTTTAATCCTTTCAAACAAAAAGAACCAGAAGCAAAGCATTCACTGAAGTTTATACTTGGAGAAAATTGTAAATTGAGCCAAATATTGAAAACTGCAGGGCTACATTTTCTGAAACTCCAGCACGACTTCACACAAAGTCACATATGAGCTATAAGAGGATAAACACATAATGTTGGCAGAAACACACATACGTTCATACATTGGAATTAAAATCACCAAGCATAAATCCAGTAAGATCTACTGCTTATGTGCCATAACACACCCACAAACCGTATGTGTCCCAACACCAACACAAACACAAACACACACACACACACACACATGCACACACACACACACACACACACATACTCACATATATACTGGTTTTATGTCTCATGAGGACCAAGTTTGTAATCAAATAGCCATTGAGTAGTTAAGTGTAAACACATTATTTTTTAATGAAATAAAAAATAAAAATAATAATAATATTTAATTTAATTAGAAAAATGAATGAATGAATAAATAAAAAAGTAATAATTAAAAATAAGACAAAAATACATAAATAAATAATAATGTTTAAAAAACAAACAAATAAATGAAAAAATGTAAAGATTTTAATAAAAATACATTAAAATAAATACATAAAAAGTAAACATCTTCAAACCATTGAAAAATACATGTTTCACTTTGCACCTGTTTCCCTCATGCTTTATGAGGATTTCAGGAAAACACAAATTAATTAGTTATAGAGCTAAAAAAAAATTTATTATTTTTATTTTACTAGTGGGGACTTTTATTGATATTTGACGCTCATGGGGACCTGAATTTTGGTCCCTATTTTGTGACCGTGTGAGCATATCAATGTCCCCATAAAGATAGGAATACAAGCACACACACACACACACACACACGCACAGACTACATTCAGACATAATCATTCTGGATGTACATGTTTATATAAACACATATGCGTTCATTTGGTGTTTACTCATCTCAGACACCCTGTCCCAATCTTCAGCACGTTGCATAATGAATAATGTATTGAGATTTGTGTTACAGCGCAGATTAAGCACTAATCTCCCCCACAGGCTGATTTTTTTTGTTACTGTGTCATCTCTTTTCTTTCACATTTAACACGTACCACAGTGGATGCATCTTTAAAGATTTAAGTTCAGGTTAATTTTTATTTTAATCACAGTCACAGATATGAGAAGGTAGTCAGGATCTGACTAATATCTCTGAATATATTCCTTTTTAATTATTTACTTAACTCACTGCCACAAGCTTGGCATGCAACATTAAAATGTTTTCTGTTTTTGTGGATGTGACAGACCTGAATGTGAGTTAAATGAGCCCATGCTTCATTGTGTCTTCAGTGTCCATATGGCACAAGTGTGAAGTGTCTGCAGAGGACATCCCATATTTATACATTTATTTACTGAAATCAAGTGTAATATTGTATAGATAGATAGATAGATAGATAGATAGATAGATAGATAGATAGATAGATAGATAGATAGATAGATAGATAGATAGATAGATAGATAGATAGATAGATAGATAGATAGATAGATAGATAGATAGATAGATAGATAGATAGATAGATAGATAGATAGATAGATAGATAGATAGATAGATAGATAGATAGATAGATAGATAGATAGATAGATAGATAGATAGATAGATAGTTAGTTAGTTAGTGTCAAAATTATTTGTTTTTGTCATGTTACAATAATCATTTTGCAACTCAAACAGTTAATGATACACTCATTTCCATGTTTATGAGCCACAGACACACACAGTCATTCATCAACTACACATGTAAAGTGACAAAAGGCTTTTTTTTTCCATGAATAATGTATAACACAGATCAAAAATGGCTATATACAACCATAAAACAAATCACAACAGTTAGAAACAGTATTGTGTCTGTGTTACTGCAGCATAGCACAAAATGGAGGGTTAATTGTGTAATAGTGTTATAAGCCACCATGTGGAGAGACTGTTGTGACAAACTACCCATATTAACTGTGAAATAAAAATGATCTTGTCCACGTCAAACACTCTCCATTTTCACACATATATCTTTCAGTTCAGAAGAGTGGAGGCACTCAGCTCAAACTGCTCATATCATTTCCAAACTATGGAGAAGCTCTGGCCAAACCAATGAAGTAAGACCACACTGTGCTCATATTTACCCAGGTAAAAAAAAAAATAAAAATAGTCTTCCTGTTCCTTTTTTCAGAGATACTACAAACTGTGTGTGTTTGTGTTTCACAGACAATCCAGAGATGAAGAGACAGATTTCAACCTCTTCTACTTCTCTGACTTTGAAAGACACAATGCAGAGATTGCCGCCTTCCACCTTGACAGGTACAGATGGTTATCCACCCTGTCAGCAGGCAGCAGCAGCCGCCTGATGGCTCAGATCAGATCACTGCTTCAAAAGTGCTGTAGTTCATTCTTAAACACACTGCGCTACTTGTCTCCCTCCAAAGACAAATCAGTCATTGCAAGCAGTAAGTCATCCTTAAACATAAAACCCATCTGCCAAACCCTGATGAGCTGTTGATCTTTCTTATGTTTCTCATGTTTGCTTGTGCGCTGTGTGTGAAGCTTCTGTTTAGTGTTTGGTTCTTATGCCTAGATCTATCTGTTTTTCTACTGCAGAGTGCTGGGCTTTAACAGAATCCCCCCAGTGGTCGGCCGACTAATCAATGTCACCAGAGAGATCAGAGATATCACCACAGACCACAAGTTGTCTCAAACCTTCTTCATTTCCCCTGGCACGTATTAAATAATATTAATTCACCAGCACTGCATGTATTTTAAGGATAATTATCATGTGTTATTTTCTATATCCCATGAAAAAATATCAGTTTAAGTGATGTCTCTCTATCTCCCCCTAGTGGGCAATGTGTGTTTCCACGGTGTGTGTGAGTACTACTGTACAACTGAACATCCTGTGTGTGGACGACCTCATACACTGGAGGTATCCTTGGCTATCATGCTCCCTGACCTCACCCTAGCTCCACGCAGGTCCTGGAGGTCACCATGGAGACGATCCTACAGTCGCACCAAGCGTGCACAGTGGGTACACAGACAGTCTTTGCTTCACAATAAACATGGAAATGCCAAATGATATCCCAGTAGCCACAGTTTATATAAAAAATATGAAAATTAATTATTTAAATGGAGGTATTTAAATGTCAAATTCTGAGAAAATTTGTTTTTACTAAAAATGTTTTGTTTCTTTTCTGCCTTTTGTTCCATATCCTCTCAATAACTGTTAGTGATGTTGTCAGGATCATGAATATGCACTGTCCTCTAGTGGTAAAAATGAGAAATTACAGCTCAACAGAAAAAAATATGGCACTGCAATGTGAAGTATTAAACTAATACTAGGACAAATCTAAGATCTGATTGTCTCATTAAGAATTTGTATGTTCCAGATGCTTATCCACTGTCTTACTGAGATAAAGACAATAATAAGGCTGAATATGGATTGCATTTTACTTTTTGAGCAAATTAATAAACAACAGCTCCAGTGCTGTGGGTAATATGACAACATCTATCTCCTATTTTTTGGCCATAATGCTAAACTGAGCTGTTGCAGATACATAATCAGCATTTACTTATAAAAGTGGTAGAATTATTCCGATTTTTTCAGTATATCAGTCTATATCAGTCTGTATGTCTTTGCATATTTTACTTAAAAATTTTTCTTTAACATTCTGCACAAATTACAAAAACTAAAAAGAAAATATAATAAAACATAACATAAGAATCTAGCTTACTAGAATACAAATAAAACTGGGCAAAATATGAATAGGCACAATTTACAGTATTAATAGCATATGATAATACAGTATGTACAACTATTTACAGTACTATTTACAGTACTAGACCTATGTATTAGCTGTAAAAAATAGTATCTTTCTAAACTGTATATATACCTATTAACAGTACTAACAGTATGTATTACCCATGAATGACAGTATGTATATTTATGTTTACAGTCTGTATTGTCTTCTATTGTTCTCAGGTGGGAGACAAACCCAGCGTACTGTGACAAAGTAAAAGGCACGCCTCCTTACAACCAAGGCACCAGATTAGTGGATTTGATAGATATGGCTATTCTGGACTTTCTAATGAGTAAGACTTTACATTATTAAATGCTTCAGCATTTCTTTAATCCATAAAGACCCAAACAGTTACAGACAACTAACATCATCTATTGATTTAAAATGTTTAAAAACTTCTGAATCACTAAATCTAACAATATATGTAAATAATTGGTTTAAAATACAGTTTGTTATCTTTTCCTGGACATCAGATATGACCCATTTGGACATTGCTCTGTAGTTACCATGGAAACACTTGTCATCTTCCACAGCATTGATTCACCAGTAAAACCCATGGAGTTGGATCAATGACAGTGGATGGAGACACTTGTTTTTATGTTCAATTATTGACATCCACACTGAATAAGTCTCCTTTTCCTTCAGTTTTCTGTTTCTGATCTAATAACCTTCAACTTTAATCTGAGCTTTTTAGCTTTTTGAATTGAATGTCTATATCAGGGGTGTCAAACTCATTTTAGTTCAGGGGCCACTTTCAGCTAAATTTGATCTGAAGTGGCCCGAACCAGTAAAAAAACAACAACAAACAACTACATATAAATTATTTCAACTCCAAACTTTTCACTCTTGGTTTCACTCTTGGAATTGGTCTGAATGTGAATCATGAACAAACATTATTTATATCTTAGTGTAATTTTTGCATTCCATAAATTCATCCAAAGTCGGGGGACGGATTTGGCCCCCGGGCTGCATATTTGACACCTCTGGTCTATATATATATATATATATATATATATATATATATATGTGTGTGTGTGTGTGTGTGTGTGTGTGTGTGTGAGAGTGATTGTTTGTCTATACATGTTCAGCCCTGCGATGAACTGCCAACTCATACAGGGTGTACCCCACCTTCACCCATTGTAGCTGGATTAGGCCCCCAGTCACCCCTGGTACCCCAGTGAGGATAAAGCGGGCTCAGATGACGAGACGAGATGAAACAATAATTACCGAACCAAACAAATCATACAAGTTTCAAAAGTAGCTAAAATAAAGTCATTACAAGTAGACGATGCATTTGATCAGGTCATGGTATTCAGCTTTGTGGGTACGAGCAGGAAACTGTGGAAAAAGTGGACTCATGTAGGACTCTGGTACTGACCCGGTGCTCCTTCTGTCCCACACCAGTTATCCATCTGAAGTGATGTATTTTACATACTGTCACATCCATTTACTTTAACAAGTCTTTCCTGAGAATATAATGATCATAAAGTACCGATAATTATGAAAATGTAGGGAGTAAAATGTAAAAGTTACAAGAACAATAAATACTCAAGTGAAGTACAGATACCTAAAAAATATTTACTTACAGTAAGTACAGTAATGAAGTATAAGTACTTTGTTACTTCTGACCACTGATGATCAGTGAATTATATATAAGAAAATGTCTGATTTCCACTGAAAAACTTTAGAATGCAGAGGATAATATTATAATAAATAGTGATACATAAACTAAGAAAAGTTAAATACAGAAAAAAATATATATTTTGGACCAGCCACAGACGTAAAACTGGGTCTTTATGCGTTAAGATTCAATGTGTAATATTTAGTGAAATCTAGTGTTGAACCTTCAGTTTGTCTATTTGTTTACCTATAACAGACTAAAGCAACCTGCTCCCTACATAATATATAGACCCATTCCAAAGGTCAAAGAAATACAGTTGTTATTTTCAAGTGATTATGCACAAAAAAATACAAATGTTAAAATCCATTTGTATGATTACATCCTCTTATAATCCTTTTTTATACAACACATTTGACCTTAAAAAGGCAGGAAAACATTTACATTCTACTTTTACTTTTAACTGAATGCTCTTTTTTTCTGCAAAGGTAACATGGACAGACATCACTATGAGACGTTTGAGAAATTTGGAAATGACACTTTTCTGCTGCATTTGGATAACGGGCGAGCGTGAGTACTATTACCAGTGTAGGTTATAATCCATTTATTACTGTGGAAACAACAGCAAAAGTCATTATGTACAAATATTATACCCTGTGTTATAAATCCTGTGTTCTAGTCAGATAGGAATTACACTCTTCATTCAGGAAAACAGTCATTCATTTACATTTGTAAAATATATTGTTAAACTGGATCAATGATGAGAGTCTTTCTGTTGAAGGATGGAGACAAGTTTAGTTTGAACTGGTTCTCATTGAATACTACATGCAAAGAA
Source organism: Siphamia tubifer (assembly GCA_020466265.1). NCBI lineage: Eukaryota > Metazoa > Chordata > Actinopteri > Kurtiformes > Apogonidae > Siphamia > Siphamia tubifer. The sequence goes on from CM035790.1 coordinate 16,235,807, forward strand.
AGATGAGTTTTTTAATGTCAACAAGCCTTATTTGGATTATATATTATTATTTGATCTCTCTGCCACTATTATTAACCCTTGTATTATGTTGAAAATTAATTACATTGATTATGTTGTGGGTCATTTTGACCCACACTGTATCATTCCATTCAAAGCAGTAGTAAAAAAAAAAAAAAAAAAGCATGACAAAGACAGGTTAATCTAATGACTACTTTATTTTAGATTATAAAAACATTTAGAAAAAGAGACATGCGAAATATTTATTTTATTTATTTCAACACTGTATTTAAGAACTAGTTTGTTCAAGTCTTTTCCTCTTCACAAACACATTTTCTGTCATTTTTTTTTTTTTCCATTTATATGTTTCCACTGGATCCTCCTCCGGGTAACTTTACAGTCTACACCTGTTTATTCTAAAATACTAATAATTTGGCAACTATGACATGTTTATTTTGGATCTGAAAAGATAATTACCCATATTAAAGTATCTGGGTCAAAGTGACCCCTGACATCATCTGCACAGATGTTCGACTACACACCAGAGGGTTCAGAATTTACTCACCAGTTCATAATCCTAGCAGAGCAAAAGTTACAACATGTCATGAAGAAAAAGAAAAGATAACCAGTACTTTGTTCAACACGAAAACTGAAATGGGTCAAATTGACCCTTAACATAATACGAGGGTTAACAGAGTCTCTTGAACCTGTATTTTGGGCGACTATAAGAACATAATAATCATTGCCTGAAACAATGTTGATAATTGATCCCACCAGAGATGCTTCTTGTTGTTTTTGTATACAGTAGGTTTGGTATTTATTGTTATTTGAATGTTGTGTATAATGACTGACTTACTGAGTCATTGAAATCTAATAAACATATTGGGGGAAAAAAAACCCAACTTACATATAAGTTGTATTATGATAATTATCATTGCATATTTCTTGTCTCTTACGTGTGATTTATGTAAAATATGTTCCAGGTTTGGACGTCATTCTCTGGATGAACCGTCTATTCTAGCTCCTTTAAAACAGTGTTGCAGGTATTTAAAAAAAACAAAACAAAAAAACTATTTAAACTTCCTTACACTAAGATATTGTCAAATGTGAAGTATAGAAACGCAAAGGGAAAGGTTATTCTTTTGATTGTGACAGAAATGATTAAAGTACCAAAATTGGTAAGGATGAACTTTAGGACATACCACATTGTTTCCGAAGGGGTGCCAAAAATTTCAAACATCCGGTCACATGGTTTTATCTCAAAATATGCTCTTTGTGTAAAATCTTGTTTTTTATAACTTTATTTTTAGTAAATATATCGTCCACTGGAGAAAAACACTTGGAAATGATACCTATGGATCCTATAAACTTTTTTTAGGTATATTAATTGAGCTAACGTTAACAAATTACCATGGTAACAGCCATTTTGGGGTGAAAAATGTCTTTTTTGGATAGTGAGATTTAAAAAACCTCACAAACCAAAACAGATATTTACATAATTTTTCCAGCATTCTTGTCATAAAACTATCCCGGAAGTTTTTTTGGTCACTATGATGTGGCATAGAAAGTTTCATAACATGGGAAATATGGGGAAATTCAGCACAAAATGGCGGTTACCATGGTCATTTGTTAACATTAGCTCGATTAACATACCTAAAAAAGTTTAAAGGATCATTTCCAAGTGTTTCCAGTGTCCGCGATATTTTCTAAAAATTTAATTCTTAAAAAATTACCTTTTACCCTAAATTCATTTTAATGGGACACATCATGGCTACAGTTCATCAGATGTTCTGTTCATTCTGATTTGAGACATAAACAATAATATTAATAATAAATATGATATTTATCACAGTATAAAACTATCATGACTGTTTCATAACCCAGACCCCTGTTTGAAAAGAAACACATGAATTCAACATGATCCAATACTTTTATCCATATAGTGCATGACTTAGGTAATTATACTGAGGCTAAATATTTGTAAAATGTTGTGTTGACATTTAAAGAACCCAAATATATCAGAACGACTACCTTAAAGCTTTTGTTTCACCTTATGTCCTGCATAGGATCCGTCGTTCCACCCTCCTCCGCCTTCATCTTCTGTCCCGTCCGAGCTTCCGTTTGAGTGACGTCATGCGGGAGTCGTTGGCTAAAGACCCTCTGTCCACAGTGGACCCTCTGCTCTCTGAACCACACCTGTATGCATTGGACCGACGCCTGGCCACCATCCTGCAGGAGGTGCAGAAGTGTCAGGACCTCCACAAGGATGTTATTTACAATGACTTAGGAGAATATGAGCAAGTGTAAAACTAATAAAGTACATTTGTTTTCTGGAATTACTTGAATTTAGTTCATTTAACCTACTGTATTACCATTCCAGGGTGTTTTTGCTTAAACCAAGCCATAAATTTAACAACCATTTAAAAGGTATTACCCAGTCTGCCTATTACCACCTGAAGAACATCACTAGATTCAAGGGTTTTCTGTCCAAACCAGACACAGAAAAACTCATTCATTCATTCATTTTCAGTAAATTAGATTATTGTAATGGTGTCTTCACTGGTCTAAACAAACAAACAATCAGCTGATCCAAAACACTGCTGCCAGAGTCCTGACCAGTACCAGGAAACTGGACCACATCACACCAGTCCTCAGATCCTTACATTGTCTTCCTGTGGGTCAATGGGTAAAATTCCAAATCTTCCTCCTGGTCTATAAAGAACTAAACAGCCTTGGACCCAAATACATCCTAGACCTTCTGGTTCCCTATGAAGCATCCAGAGCCCTGAGGTCATAGGTCATCAGGAACAGGTTTACTGTGTGTTCCCAAAATCAGAACCAAACAAAGTGAAGCATCATTTAGGTGTTTTGCTCCTCACCTGTGGAACAAACTACCTTGAATGCATCAGTGTTATGACGGTTAAGAACTTACCTCCGTGTTGTTGCTACTGTAAGTAACCGAGGCAAGATGGCCATCTCACCTTCTTTTTCTCTTTATTCATATATTCCTGGTTCATTATTGTGTGCAAATGCCACATGGTGACATGAATAACACAGGACAGTTCAGATAGATATTAGCATGGTGTGTTGTTTATCTGTGCATAAGTTAACGCTGTTTAGCACCGGTGTGTTGTAGAAGCTAATACCGTAATAAGCTAGCTGACATCTGTCTGCTGTCTGTCAGGTGATTTGTGTATTCCATGACCCATATGATACATCTGAGTGACTCATACAGTTGTTTTCTTTTCCGTGGAAACCGGGTTCAAATGACTCTTTGGGTGTTAGAGGTTGTCAACCCCTGGGTTTAGATGCTGCACGCAAGCAATGATATTGGATTTTAACAAGGAATTAAATGCAAGTATGTCATTTGATCTTCATAAAGACCATTGACTACTCTTTAAAAACTGTGGGTCCAAAAGCGGGTCGGGTCTGTCCTTTACAAAGATATTAGTTGCGGGCGGGCTAGTTAAAATAGCAGTCGGCTGCGGGTCGTTTACCCACACATCACTGCTGCCAACCCTTCCGTTAATGGACAACCTGTTCTACCTCCTGAGCCACCGCCGCCCCAAAAAAGCTATACACTTAGAAACACTAATACATTTAGACCCCCCCCCATTCATCTTAATTTTTTAAGAAAACCAGCTACATGTGTTAGGTATGGACTGAAACAAACCAGTTGCCATTCACAAATGAAAAAGTACCACCACTGGATTGGGGAGACCACAGAAACAAGAAAACGGGCCAGAGAACCATGAACAGGGATGAAGGATCTGCACCTGGGATGGTGTCCTCTGGAGGATGGCAGACAGCAGGGGGGGCATTGTCCCGTTGCCTGGCAAACCTGGAGAAAACAAGTTCCTACATTTGTGTATAAATATCTGTACTTTGTACTCCTTACATTCTCAGAATAGACTAAACAGTTTGAAAAAAAATGGCTTCAGAGGGAAACTCAGTGGAAGAGAGAAACTATGACTTTATATATTATAGTTATATGACTATTATCTCACAAATTTGACGAATTTGACAGGTCGGTGGACGATGCTGTCAACCTGGGACTGCACTACATCCTGCAACACCTTGACAGCCCGGGCTGCTACGCGAGGATCCTGTTTGTGGATTTCAGCTCGGCGTTCAACACCATCATCCCCGAAATCCTCTCCTCCAAACTCTCCCACCTCAACGTGTCTCTGCCCATCTGTCAGTGGATCACCAGCTTCTTGACAGATAGAAGTCAGCAGGTGAGGCTGGGAGACGTCACCTCAGCCACACGGAGCATCAGCACTGGCGCCCCCCAGGGGTGTGTCCTGTCCCCTCTGCTCTTCTCCCTCTACACCAACGACTGCACCTCCACGCACCCAGCCATCAAACTCCTGAAGTTTGCAGACGACACCACAGTCATCGGCCTGATCCAGAACGGAGATGAGTCTGCATATCGGCAGGAGATCGAGCAGCTGGTGCTCTGGTGCAGCCAGAACAACTTGGAGCTGAACACGCTCAAGACTGTGGAGATGACGGTGGACTTCAGGAGACAGCCCCCGCCTCTGCCCCCCCTCACCATCTGCAACAGCCCCGTGTCACCTGTCGAGACCTTCAAGTTCCTGGGAATTACCATCTCTCAGGACCTGAAGTGGGAGAAGAACATCCACTGCATCCTGAAGAAGGCCCAGCAGAGGATGTACTTCCTGCGTCAGCTGAAAAGACATGGCCTGTCGCAGGAGCTGCTCGTCCAGTTCTACACAGCTGTTATTGAGTCTGTCCTGTGCTCCTCCATCACTGTGTGGTTCGGAGCAGCCACACAGCAGGACAGAAACAGACTGCAGCGCACAGTCAGGATGGCAGAAAAAATCACAGGAGTCCCCCTGCCCTCCATCCAGGAACTGTACTCCTCCAGAACCAGGAAGAGGGCAGCCAACATCATTAAAGACTCTGCCCACCCGGGTAACAACCTGTTCTCCCTCCTCCCCTCTGGGAGGCGCTACAGAGCCCTGCGCACCAAAACCACCAGACTTAAAAACAGTTTTTACCCCACTGCCATAACTTTAATTAACAGCAGACACAGTCTTGCACGGCCATACATTCAAGCCCTACAGTCAAACTGATTGCACTACCTCGTGTACTTTGCACCACCCTTTTTGTAAAATATTATTTATTACCTTTATTTTTATTTTATTTTTATTTTTTTTGTACATACTATTTCATATTTTTATATTACTATACTATTCTGAGAGTGACACCACCTGCCGGAATAGAATTCCATGTATATGCAAATGTATCTGGCGAATAAAAACGATTCTGATTCTGATTCTGATTTTAATTTCACAATTTAATCTTAAAATTAGGTGTTTTTAATCTCATATATATATATATATATATATATATATATATATACACAGTAAATTTTGCAGTGTTAAATCAACACTTAGAGAGTTAATTTGGAGACAATGGGACCAAATACACTCTAGAAGAAGTTAAATAAACTCTCTAAGTGTTGATTTAACACTGCAAAATTTACTGTGTACATATATATATTTAAATCTCATGATGACTTTTGATCTAAATTCCCTGTCCATACCCACAAAACTGAGTAACTGTGACCTGATCAAACACATTATCTACACAGTATTTCTCTTTAAAGGCTTTATTTTGGATATTTTTGAAACTTTTCATATTTTTCCTGGTTAAATAAGTATTAAATTAGTTGTACTTTTTTACTTTTACTTAAATATCAGAGTTGAATCAGTACTTCTACTTTTAGTATTTTTCACACCAGTAGTTGTATTTCTACTTAAGTACAGAATGTGAGTACTTTGACCACCTTTGTGCACTTGTAAATGGAGGATATTTTTGGTCCACTCTTGCCCTCTGCTGTAGCTGATCAGAACTGACACACAAACTTAAGTTTCACTTTCTATACGTCACGGTAAGACGATCACCCTACGGATGTCATCATTAAAAACAACTTGGATCGCGCCTGAAAGACTTCCGGACATTTTAAACATCTGTTTGAAATGTTGTAATTTGACTTTCTGCCTATTAGGACACATATATTAGATTTCCATGTAGTCAGCAGAAGTTGGAAGAGCATTAAGCAGAACATAAACAGGACTGTGATCAGTGCTTTGGATCAGGTTTTGGAATCTGGTTTTGGGATCACTTTTCCCGCGTTAGTGTCTTGCTGTAGGATCTTCTGGTCAGGATGGATCCCATAGATTTCCTTAAACATGAGGAGCTGCTGCAATTTTTCCACAGACACAAAACAGAGATGTCCCTCATGGAGAACCCACATACATTCCTCAACCAGCTGAGGGATCACAACCTCATCCCAGAGGAGGATTACAAGGTAACTGTCTGACGGAGGGGTACTAGTACCTTCCTCATCCTCTTCATCCTCACACATTGTAATGAATTACGCGCCAGTGAGGAAGTGGAAGAAGCGCGTTTTTACGCACACAGTAACTTTGTGTTTATTTGATGAGTGCAGTGTATATTAATGAACATTCAGTACAAATAATAACTAATACTGTCAGGATTAATGTGGATTAATGTATTATCATGTTAATCTGATTAAAATGTTTTAATTTAGTTTCATGGAACAGTTGTTTTGTTTCAAGTTCTTTAGTTGAAAGTGTGGAAGATGATGAATACACATGTTATTACATATATATGAATATTTTTACATATATTTTAGATATTTTATCGCTTTTTGTTTTTTTCTGTATTTTTGAACAAGTTTGGGATATTTCTTTTTTTTTGTTTGCTTATTTTCTGTGAATTTTAGTGGATTTAAGCGTGTATTGTATATTTTTGTCTCCTAACAACCGACATAAACTTTGTGTAACACATTAAATGCAGATATATTCACTTCTTTCTTAAGTCTGTTTACTAATGCAAAGTGAAATGCTATTAATATAGATGAAAAATTTTGATTTAATCATGATTAATCCACATAAACCCTATGATTCATCTGATTAAAATTTCTAATCGTTTGACAGCCTTAGTTAAAACATAACTTTGTGTAAATAGGCCAGATTTAGTTGGGAGCTATTTTCCATCCACAGTCCTCTACCTTTAAAACATAAAAACAATACAGTGTATATGACACATTACTATATACAAGTGTGCACTCAAAAAAGCTAACATGGGTGTCTGTTGTAACAACATACGTATAACATGTAGCTTCTGTTATAGCAATTCATATTTAGTGGTTGAATATGACATGTAAAATCTTAAAAACGACAAGACCCTTTTTTGTCAAATAATGACAAATAAGGCGTATACATAGGAAACCATCTGCATACCCTGCCAAAGCAGACACTGGCATCATTTAGTCCAGTCCTACCCTTATGTCTCAGGCTTATGGACATAATAAATCATTTTTGATCAAATCAAATTTTTGATTTGAAATACATCATTCAAATGAAATCAATATTTAGTCAAGTATAGATTTTCAACCATGTTTCAATCCTTGTGTGTACAGAAAGTAAGTCGAATGAAAAGTAAAGAGAACATGAAAAAAGGCATGTATAGAATTCTGGACTGGTTGGAAAGACAACGATCGGGCCATATTGAGTTGTTCTGGAGGTGCGTTTTTGAGGACAGCATCCTGATGCAGTACCCCACCCTACAAAAACTACGCAAAAGCCTTCTAGATGGTAAGGCCCAAAAGAAGCTATTCTGTTCTTCTCCACTCTTCATTCTCTCTTGCATTTTTTTTTTTTTATTTTTCTGAATTTAAATTTAATTTCAGGCTCTTTCCAGTTTGAACCAACACTACCCGAGAAACTGGAAGAGACAGAAGAAAGTCAAAGGAAGGAGTATTCAGAAGAGACCACAGAAGGAAACTCAGTAAAAAAGAAAAGGAAAAGGAAAACAAGGAATGCATTTGATGAGGATGAGGATGATGAAGAGCAGCCTGGTACATCGAGTCGGTCGACTCCAGCTCAAAAGAAAAAGTCAAAGAAATTACACTTCTGTGAGTCGACTTTAACTTCTGTTTAGTTCTTATAATATTCCACTAATTCAACTGTGTGTCATGGTTGGAATCTAAAAACTTTTTAAATGTGCAGCGTCTCCACTTAAGAAGGGAGAGAAGGGTGACATCTGGACGTGGGACATCTTTAAAGTCCAGCTCCCTGTGACCTGTGGAGACAAAGAGGGCTTCCTCAACAGAAAGAGACTGGAACAAGGTCAGAGGGCAAACAGGAAAATGAAATGTCTGATGTAACATATTTTGTAGTTGTCATTGTCCATCTTTCCATCTGTATTTCAGGTTCTCACAGGTCAGGGAATGAGAAGACATGGACAAAAAAGACATAAGCTGACGCAAAAAATTTTATACTGACCCTATTAACAAGAACAAAATCTACATAAACAAAACATGACAACAAAATGGCACCATTTTAAATAATAATATAATAAAACAAATTCTATAATCTTCGCAAAATCTTAGATTGAGACTGATAATTGACTTACTATCTCATATTTTATATTCATTAAATGCAGTGATTGAAGGGCATGTTTTTAACTCTTTATCCAGGTGTTACAGACTAGGGTTAGTGTGTGTGTGCGTGTGTGTGCGCATGCAGATGTGTGTCATCTTTGCGCTGAACCACCATCACCTTCGAGACCAGCTCGAGGGAACACCGAGGACCTCATCGTGATTCCACGGGATGAGCTCCGCCCACTACCCACAGAAACCACCACTGCTCCAGCTGCAGCCACTCATCTACCCAGCCTTACCACAAGTGGGGGCTCGTGTGGGATGACCTACCTATCAAAATTTACACTTTTGTTACTTCCTTTGTTACAACCCAGATCAATGGTGGAGTCTAGGGATAGTATTAATGGAAGTAACAAAAGTGTAAATTTGGATAGGTAGGTCATTTATTAGCTACCACAAAGCCAAAGGATAATCAATAAGGCTCACAGCTGACACAAATATAAATCAATTACAAATTCTCTAGAAACACATGGAGAATAAGTAAACAACAATAATAGGAAAATAAAGCACAACAAAAGAAACACTATATAGTTAGGCCACCCATCGCACAAATGAACAGCTTTTAAACAGCCCCTCACAGCAGACAAAGACCAGTCTCTAGACACTTTACAAAGATGCACAGTGTTAAGTTATGGCAGGACTGCATCACACCCACAGTCTGTCCTGAACACAGGGCCAGGAGGCTTTTTATCCAGGCCGGCAGGTGACTCGGGGATGTAGTACAGCTGGGTAGATGAGTGGCTGCAGCTGGAGCAGTGGTGGTTTCTGTGGGCAGTGGGCGGAGCTCATCCCGTGGAATCACAATGACGTCCTCGGTGTTCCCTCGAGGTGGTCTCGAAGGTGATGGTGGTGACACACATCTGCATACGCACACACACACACCTAACTCTAGTCCGTAACACCAATTTATTCCAGAACTTACTTCCAGTTACAGATCTATATTTGCTTTTGTGTTGTGTTGTGTCTTTGATTAAATATTAATTGATTGAACGTGCAAGGTCCCCCTAAGGTTGTACTGGCACTCTGGCAGAGAACAGCTTCTGTATGCAGGGTGAAAGTAGGTTATCCTGGGCCTTTTGGATAAAGACAGCAGTGTGAAAGCTACCTGATCAAACATCTATTGATCTATCGAATTAGGAAAATAGCTGATTTGCACTGAAAAAAATATTTGCAGTTTTCTCATTGATGAGGTGAATATTATACCCATAACCGATTAGTATGTCGAAATATTATATCATCATAACAGTATCATCTTACTTATCGAGTAGAATCATGGTCACCTTAGCATTGGTTTTTGGCTTTTACTTTGTTTTTGCTGCCGGTTGTCGTCTTTTTCATAGTTGTTTATGTGAACACGTAGAAGGGGGAGGGAGTGGTGGGGGGTGGACTGATATTTGATGGACGTATCAGCAAATCAATCATTGTAAAGATGATCAGTACAATGATTGGCCAGAGTTTTCTCTCTGGTTCCACCCTCTAGACTGGACTAAAACATTTCATTTTTTGGCAAATATTCTATTTTATTCCATGATATGGGATCGTGAAGAGGTTTTCAAGTAGTATGGTAAAAAATGTTCCAAAAAAGATCTCCCACACACCTTTAAGGAAGGTAAAATATAGAGGAGGAAAAAAAATTTAAACGTGCCAAGAAAAGTAATACTGGGTCCTTATAGGTTTTTAAAAGTAAGAAAGTTAACTTATAGAAACGTGTTAAACTCCTGTATCTAAGCTACCATTAGATGAAGGCAGGGCCGTATTATAGACTGGGCCAGTGGGGCCAGTGCCCAGGGGCTCCAAAATGATCCAGATGGTAATTGCAATGTCAGAGGGCTTCTATTCTCTAGGATCTTATGACTATTCACACTGTTCTAAAACATAGCTGAAGAGAACCCAGAGAGAAGGGTGATACGGATTGGGGAGGGGATCAGAGGGCCCCTGGGTAACGGCAATGAGAGGATGTGACCCTGCCAATAACAAACTGTAAAGGGGAATGGTCTTTCTCCAGACTGGCTTGAATTAAAAATTAGCTCAGAAAGAAAATGTGCCAAAATCAGTTGAATTCACTCTTCCTTCTGCCAATAGAATCAGAGTTTGTTCGAGAGCTCAACTTTGATGAGTTAGTGGATGACTTTGCAAGAAGGAAGAGCAGAAGGAAACTTTTGTACAATTCTTGGGTACAGTAGGTTGGCATGGGGGGGGGCTTTGAAAACTCCTGGCCCAGGGGCCCAGGCACCCTATAATCCGGCCCTGGGTGAAGGCAGGTCATTATCACTGATAAGTGTAAAAAAAAAAGACGTCATGGCTAAATAAATTATTTTCCCATTTTTCTGTATGTTTCAGGGGAGAAGTGCATTGCGGTGGGAAATAAATGGTACAGTCCTGGTGAGTTTGAGACGTTAGGAGGGAAGGCGAGCTCTAAAAACTGGAAGATGAGCATCCGATGTAAGGGAACCACATTGGGAAAACTTATAAAGGTTATCTTACATTTTAATTTCTAAAGATTATGTGACATAGCTAGATTCATAATTTAACTTCACAAATATTTTATTTCATTACATTCTGTTTCTTCCTGCAGGACGGGCACCTGAAAGTAGTGCCCTACAAACGGACTGCAAAGGTAAACACAACATTTTGGTCAGAATTATGAAATTCTGTATCAATATAACTTCCCAGTTACTAAATCGAATTATTTAAAATTACTAAAAAGATGTATTGTTTTGGGTTTTTCTCCTGCCAGGCAAAGAAATCACTCTTTACAAGGATTATCACAGGTTTGTTCATTTCAGAAATATTATATGATATGATATAATATGACATGACATATGATGATATGATATATGACAAGAGAAAAGAAAAAGTAACACAAAAAGGGGAAAAGAAAAGAGAGAAAAAATAAAGAGAAGAATAAACTGGGGAACAGAAAGGAAGAAAAAACGGGAAGAAAGGATAAAATAGAAGGTGAATATTTTGGTCATATTTATTAGGTTAACTTTCACAATTTATATTTTCCAATTGTAATTAAAGAAGTTTTTGTGTTCATTTGACAGAAAAAAAAAATCTGTATTGGCTCCATATATCTGCTTAGAAATATTGTCAGCCTGTATCAGTTATTGGCTTAAGCTGATGTAAAAGAAAATTGGTATTGGCCCCATAAAAATCTATATTGGTGGATCGTTAATATCATCATTATGTGATGTGATATATGACATGATTTATGTTATGATATGATTGTAAAAGGAAGTGTTGATATCATTCATGTTTTTTGTAGTGTCTGAAGATGAGAATGATGATGACTTTGATGAGGAAGAGCAGGATTCATCAAGTGACAGACAGACTTCCACAGACACCACAGGTGCCGATTTATAAAAACTAGTATTTAAGACTGAAACTTGTTTTTATAAATGACAACAGGAGCTGCGATGGTGAAGGTTATTTGACTCATCAGTTTGACGTTAACAAACACAACTTCCTTGTGTCACTTCCAGAGGAAGAAGACAACGCTGCAGAACAGTCTGACCAAGATTCAGAGCACAGGGACATCAATTTTCACGTCACATGTGGAGATGTAGCTGCAACGTTACACAAACAGCGCTTTGCGTCTGGTAACTTTATGCCACTGCTTCATGTAACAAACTAGCTGCGTTCACTGACGTCATACAGATGCATGTTTTCTAAACCTTTCTTTACCAACAGGAACCTTAGGGAAGTGTATTCGCACTGAGAAGAAGTGGATGACCCCAGTGGACTTTGTGAAGGAAACAATGCATGGAATGGATGCGTCCTGGAAGAAAGACATTATATGTGAAGGACAACCACTTAGTGAGCTCATAAAGGTAACTATGGTCTGGCTGATGTTACATGTGTGGACTGACAAGATAAATGTGTTTGATTCATAGTTTCCAGTTGTTACACATTTACAAAGATAGGTTGTGATTAAAGGCGTCGACAGAATAATAGTAAAATAATCAATATGTTTCACAAAAAGTAAGATAGCATTTAGCTTTAGCTCACCCACATCATCATTATTATCAGTGTTATTATTACCCCACGCCCCAAAGGGAAAGGGCTATTGTTTTTAGTTTGGTTTATTACTCTGCCCCCCGAAGTGAAGAGGGGTATTGTTTTTGAGTTGTTTTGTGTGGTTGTCTGTTTGTAAACAGGTTTACGTAAAAACTACTGGACCAATTTTCATGAAAGTGTCAGAAAAGGTGCGAGATGGTCAAGATTTAGCCCTAGCCTTGCTTCTTCATACTACTTTTTTAAACTATGTTATTACCTGCGCTAAGGAAGGTTTTTTTTTTTTTTTTTTGCCAGCGTTGGTTGGTTGGTTTGTCTACAAGATAATTTTGGACAGATATTGATGACATTTTCATGGTAGGTTGGTAATAGGGAGATCTGGAAATAATTAGATTTTGGTGGTGATCCAGGGGAGGGTCTGCCTTGGTGTTTTGTTATAGTGTTAGTACAGTCACCAAAAAGGTGTTTTCACAATGAAGGCCAAATCAGGTGAAATGTGTGGAAGGTAGACGGGGCTTGTTGTTGTTTTGTTGTGTTTTATTATTTTTTTAATTATTTTTTATTATCTTAGTTTAGTTTATTTAGTTTAATTTATTTGTTTACACACTTAACATCTAAATTATTTGTTGATTTCACACCAGTTGGCTTTATAAATTGCCAGTGACCCAGAATAGATCTGACTACATTTTGGGAACATTAAGTCAAAGTTCAAAAATAATGTTTAGGAATTTTTTTTTTCCCATTCACTTATAATGGGCAAAATTTCACATCTATAAAAACATAAATTTTTTTTCAGGTTACTTCAAACTTGGCACATGTATAGAGCCAATTGATATGATGACATCAGCACACACATAAACATGATGGCGTCAGCTGGATTGATGCTAAAATGAGTTACAATATGTGTGAGGGGTGTGTTGTGCTTGACACCCCTTAAATATTTGGTCAAATAAATTTCTTTTACTGTAATATTTTATTAACAGTATTTTTTTTTTCTGACTTTCATGCATGTTTTCTACCAAGTGTGACTCAATGTAACCATGGTAAGATGATCAGGAGGACAGAAAAAGGCTCAGATGGAGACTAAACACATTAAGCACATAAAGACACCAGTTCAGTCACATGTAGGATAAACAAAATATGCCATTAGAGACAAAGAGGATTTGTGATGCCAACTGTAAAACTAATATTAAGACTCTGTAAATGTGTTTATTTCAGGACAAGATTTTATCATGTCATTCACTGTTGTGCACCTGCAGACTGTGTGCACCAGATAGTGAAGAGTTGGTAAGTTTGTTGATCTTTAACATGATTAATCATTAAAAGATTGTGATTTTGATTCACACATGTACAGAGTTTCAGTTGAACGAACGATTCTTAAGCCTATTATTTCATGGGCTGCGTTCCAAACAAATGTCCACAAATGTTGCCGCCACCATCTCCTTCACCCAATGGTAAAGCATCTTGACAACAAATAAGCCTCCTACTGACAGCTGACGTTAAGTGCGGAAAGAGAGACTTACAGCAGAGGAACATTTGCATTAAAGACTCTGAAATGGATGAAAACCCCAGTGGTAGTAAGGAGTCACCCACCTGAACTTGTGTCCAATAAATGCTCATATTCTTTTCTGTCCAGATCCAAGTGTCTTTTCATTTTCCATTCTCTGACTTCAGCACTTTTCTTTGCCGGTGGGGATAACTTTAACCTTTAACCAAGAATCCAAAGTCTCAACTACTCCAAAAATGTTATTTTAAAACAATAGATTGTGCCGACTGGGAAGTTTCTTTGCTGCAAACTTTCACAGATCAGCTGGTGTTGCTTAGCAACCAGGATCATAAGTCACTGGATCCTGGTTGCTGTGGCTCTGAATATGTGTGAATGTTCGGTGGGTGTCAGAGGGGCCGTAGGTGCAAAACACCAGCCACATTTCTGTCAGTCCTCCCAGGGCAACTGTGGCTACATATGTAGTTTACCACCACCAGAGGGAGCATGTGAGAGTGGATGAATAATGTGTCCATTGTGCGCTTTGAGTATGTGTATACATAGAAAAGTGCTATGTAAATCTAATCTATTGTTATTATCATTATTATTACTGGACTATTGTCATATGAAAGATATGAATCAATGGTAAAAGAACCCATTTTCCTTAACAACAGTGTAATAAATGGTATAAAGGTAATTAATCTTATAAAGATTTATTTGGATAGAATGAAATCATTGTTACCAAAAAAAACAACAGGAATATGCATAAATTAATTAGTAATTATGAGAGTACAGACTTTTAGCTGTAATCTGAACTGCTAAATATTACACCTGAAAAAAGGGCACAAAAAATAATTTACTCTTAAATGTAAATGCATCACAGTAATTTTCATGATTGTAGCAAAAATGAGGTCAGGAGGTACAGGAGATGTAGCTACCAGTTGTCAAAAGTAACTAGAATACATACATTACTGCGAGTAAAAGGCCTGAGCAAGATGTAAAATAATAAATGAAATTAATAAGAGTCAAAATTCATCTACGTCTTTGCAGGAAAACCAGAGAAATGATGATGAGTGCTGGACCTGCAGAAGTGAACAAGACAGAGAAAAGCTGGTGGAGTGTGACTACTGCCCTCGTTCTTTTCACCAGTTGTGTCACTTACCTCATGTGGAGGACGCCACTGTAGAGTATGCAACAATTAATACTTTACTTTTATTCATATTTACTGTTTTATATGTACTTCTGTTTCCCACACACATTGACTGTATCTTTAGCAGTACCCTGCTCCCCAAAGGGGAGAGGGGTATTGTCTGTTTGTTTGTTTGTTTGTTTGTTTGTTTGTTTGTTTGTTTGTTTGTTTGTTTGTTTGTTTGTTTGCTTGTTTGTTTGTTTGTTTGTTTGTTTGTAAGCAGGTTTATGCAAAAACTACTGGAACAATTTTCAGGAAATTTTTAGAAAAGGTGGCCAAGAATAGGTCCTATTAAATGTTGATGAATATAGGTCAAAGGTCAAGGTCACAGTCACTAAAGATGTGTTTTTGCAATTATAAGAGATAGGGAAAATCAGGTAAAATGTGTGCAAGGCCTGGCACCACTTGTTTACATGTATTGACAGGATTGACAGGATTTTTTATCTGAATTCAACCTTTTTTAAAGTGATTTATCACTATTTATTACAAAATCATCTTCTGTGTTTTGCATTTTTCAGGGAAAATCTGGTGTTTTCCAGTATGTAATTAGTGATTATACAGATGTTCATCATTGCTAAGAGTACATACAGGGGGTTATTAATCAACAATAGAGAAAACTAAAGAAAATGTGTCTTTTTCATCAAAATTCCTACTGATTACACATCTTTCTCTTATTCTTGTGTCCAGGGATGACAGACCTTGGATGTGCACGTTTTGTATTTTTGGAAACACTAGAGGCCTATTCCCTTTTAAGGAAAGTACAGCAGCTGCTTTGTCCTGTAATATATCAGAGCACATGCTGGTGAGTTCAGTGTGTCAGTCTTTCTGGCTGCCTGGTTAACATGTGAGCTGCTGTCATTTATGCCTGTTTTCTTACTTCAACAGCAATGCCAGTATCTTCTCCTGTGTCTCTACAATGAAGATAAGGAACATATATTTGCATCAAACCAAAGCCTCTATGTGAGTATCCCCCTGCAGCTCTCATTCACATGATGAAAATACTTACATTTAATGCAAATAAAACATATTGCGTTAGAGTAGCCTTAACCCATAAAGACTGAAACATCCACCATTGGCCAAAAGCATCTACTGATACTGACATCTTTTCATGGTCATTAGATATGACCCATTTGGGCCTTCAGAAGTAGCCTAAGAAATCTGTCTGGAATCGCAGGGCTTGAATCCAAATATATTAAATGGAATGCACTTATATGGCTCATTTTCCACCTTCAAGACACTTCGAGTGCTTTACATAGGCCTCACATCGACCCATTCACACACACACTTATACACAAACATTTATGCGTTAGTGTCTTGCCCAAAGACACTTTAACATGCAGATATTCTGAGCCAGGATTCGAAACGCTGACCCTTCAGTCATCGGACGACCTGCTCTGCCAACTGAGCCACAGCCGGCCTTGAAATATGAAGGCGGAACTAACACTGCTGAGTAAACCAATAAGAATAGAACTTGAAAAATACAGGGTGTCGTCTGAAATTCAAACCTTATTTTTTAATCACATAAACAACTGCCAACTATTGTAGATATTTGTTGACTTAGAAATTACTTTGATTCATGACAAAAACCCTTACCTCCCCCTTTTGAGGGTGGAGTAATAAATGTTGATAAATTACTTAAGAAAGATTAAATATAGAGAAAAAAAAAACATTTCAGAAATTCCAGAAAAGTAGTTCTGGGTTTGTATGGGTTAAATTAATTCAAATAGTATACACATTTGTTAAAAAGTCATTTCAATGTACAAGTGTTGAGCATTTCAGTCATTTCTTCTCATCAATTGCAGGTGAGCAACGACACCAGTGTGATCAACACTCCCATGGGGTTTGATCGTATAGCAGAAAAGCTCCAGGAGAATCAGTACCAAACTGTTGGAGAATTTGTGTCTGACATTGACCTCATTTTCACCAACTATGCTACTTTAAGCCAAGTAAGACCACCTTCTAAAGCACCACATGTAAAACTGAGCAGTTTATCATGAGTAGAGTTGGGTACCCAAAGGGTTTCATTTGATACCAACACCAAACAGTATTTAAAGGTGGGGTAGGAGACCTTGGATAATGGTTCCTGTAAACTATATTTTGAAAGTACACACACCCATGCCTCTTCATCAGCCCACCCCTTATAACCACTCCTTTAAAAATACATGAACGCACATGGTGTCTGGAGCGATCACGGAGGTTCACAACCATTCACGAGAACTCATCATTAATTATCATCCTAAATAACAAAACAATAAGCAATGTTTATCAGTTTGTATCACATGAAGCTTAGCTAACAAAAGGTTTAGAAGCATGAAATGAACACCATGGGAAAACTAACAGATAAGGACAATAGTTTATGGTGTTACATCAGCAGTTTACACACAGTGTTGGTAACTTAGCAAAACCTGCTGGAACATTATCTGACATTTTCTCACTGACGGGTGAACACGATACCCATATGTGATTAGTATGTCTAAATATTATATAATCATAACAGTATCATCTTACCTATGGAGTAGAATCATGGTCACCTTAACATTGGTTTTGAGCCCTTTTTTCCTTTTTCAGCTGATGCCAGCGCTGGGAAGTCGTAGCGATTACCACCCTTGTCCTGTTCTGTTCTTCGCTCAGCTTCCTCGTGGCTGTAGCTTTTTCAAACAGTTTTTACTTTGATTTTGCTGCCGGTTGTCGTCTTTTCCACCTCAGCTGTTTATGTGAATGTGCAGAAGGGGGAGATATTTGATGGACGTATCAGCAAATCAATCATTGTAAATCAGTACAATTATTGGCCAGAGTTTTCCTCTGGTTCCACCCTTGAGACTGGACTAAAACATTGAAATTTTTTGGCAAACATTCTATTTCAGTGTGTGATATGGAATCGTAAACAGGTTTTCAAGTAATATGGTAAGAAATGTTCCGAAAAAAGATCTCCCACCCCACCTTTGTATCAGTACTGTATAAAGTAAAAAAGTTACAACCAGAGACATATGCAATTGAAGCGTAACATCAAAACGTAACTGATGACTTACTGAACCAGTCTATCTGACAAACATGCAAACTGTTGGACCACATTTCTGCTATAATTTATTAACCTATTATTAAGCTAGCACCACATCTCATGTCACTAGTTTAGGAATTCACATACACCAGTTACTTATTTGTCGTTTGCATTAAAGTTACTCACTCTGTCACTGTCATGGTCCAGTATCTCCACAGTAGCTGGTCTGAAGATTTAACACTTGAGTCTGTCATTTCTACACTGGCTATTTCCATTTCTAATGTGTTATTAGCTCAGTGATAGGCTACTTAACTCATCATGGAGGCTTTAGACAGTGCACACTTCTGCTTTTAAGTGCTTCATTAAATTTGATTTATTCCAGCCTTTGCATGTAAATATCTTTAGACACTTGTAACATATGGATGAATCTGGATCTTCTTGTGAACTGTAATCACACGTTCCACCTTTTCGCCTTTGACACATCGATGTCTGCACTGCCGCATGTGCACGCTTCTATTAACAGTGGACAGAGGGCGTAATTAAACAACAGTTGCATATATGTGTTACTGAAATTCACCTTAGATTTGGTTAGTACCATTAATGTTTGCCCTGGTTCCATACCTATACTGACTTTCGGTACCCAACCCTAATGCCTAATCATGACTGAAATGTATGAGCTTTAGGAAATCTAATTTATGTGATTAATGATAAGGACTGTTGCTTCCTTTTGTAGGATGATCCTGCACTTTCTGACATCGGCGCCACCCTCTGGGAGTTTTTTCAGACAGAATTTAATATCGTTTTCAAGATCAAAGACACCGCTGACTCATAAAGACTTCTGGTTTTAGACTTGGGGAAATATTATTGAAAATCTAGTGGGAACTACCATCATAGTTTTATGGTTGAGTTTTTATATCATGTTTCTTTTCTATCTAATGTGAAATGACAAAGAGGCAGGGAACTGTTTACACATAACCTTTGACCTACATTCACCAAAGTCACATGACATAATGGCATTATTTGCTATATTTTTTTAATATATGTATTGGTACCATATTTTAACAAAGATATTGCATCATTTTGTGATGGTCGTATCCTATGGAAATTCATTTCAAAACCAGAATGTAAATGTTAGATATGGATGTTTACATTGAATATAATATCCAGCAGGTCTTCTGTATTAGCATTGATAGGAACAGTTACTCCTGCTCACTCTTCTCTTATGTATCAATTCTGGAAAAGTGTCTTAACCCTTAGAACCATAAGTGGGGTCAAAACTGACCCCAGTGGTAGTTTTGTTGCAAAATCTTCGTAATTTTAAATTGTCTAATCTTCTATGTATTCCTCAAATATGGTGTTTTTGATATGGTCTCATTTGAATTTGTATGTACTGTTTTTTCTTTTTTATATTTTTTATCAACATCCCACTCTTTCATAAGTGGGGTCAAAACTGACCCCCAGAATTTTCTATGGACTTTCAGTTGTTATCCCTTGGAACTTTTTATTTTTGTCAACTCTAGCTGTCAGGAATACATTTGTTGCTGATCAACACATCTAATGGTTACATCCTCACCACCCTGAAGGATATTTTTACTCAGCAACACACATGTAGGTATTATCAGCTTTATTCATCATACAATATGCACTGTCCTCAAATTTTACCTCATTTTCAACAATGATTCTTGTACGATTGTGTTGTTATTGCATACTTATGTTGTATTACAGCAGCTTACTGTGCTAACCAAGCTAGTATGAAACACAAAACAATATATTAGATTTAAAAATAAATTTTATTTTAAAATCAAACTCACTTGATGATTAGTGATTTCAGAGAAAGTGAAAGCAACTATGCATCCAACTCAGCCCCTTATCTACTTCACTTGAAGTTGCAGTTGCCTAAGGTGGGTCTTTGATCTGGCGGGTAACCCACCGCACCTCATTTTTATCAATGGCATTTCCTGACATCTATACTGAGAAAATTAGTTTTCATATATATCCATCCACTCATCAAGACCTTATTTTAGGCCTTCCATGGCTAAAAAGACACAACCCCCAAATAGACTGGTGTTCAGGAGAAATATTATCATGGGTATCAAAGTTTTTTGAGTCATGTCTTTTGATCGGAGCATGTAACGACACAGACACAGAATCAGTTCAGTTGGCCATCACACAGATAAGATCCAACAAAACAGATTTCCCTATACTAGACAAAGTACCTCCATGTTATCACGATCTGAAACAGGTTTTCAACAAAGCCAAAGCCACAAGATTACCCCCACACAGACCTTATGACTGCGCGATAAACCTCCGCCCTGGCACATCTCTACCCAGAGGGAGGTTATTTTCTGTATCAGCTCCAGAAAGCAAAGCCATGACTCAATATATTAATGATTCCTTGGTCTCTGGCTTCATTCGTCGATCTGCATCACCAGCAGGGGCAGGATTCTTTTTTGTAGACAAGTAAGACAAGACACTGAGGCCATGTATAGACTACAGGGGTTTGAATGACATCACCATCCAGAACCGCTACCTACTTCCTATAATGTCATTGACTTTTGAGCTATTACAAGGTGCTAAGGTTTTCTCGAAGTTAGATCTCCATATCACCCTGTAAGAATTAGGGAAGGGGACAAATGAAAGACTGCTTTCAACACACTTATAGGCTGTTTTGAGTATTTTGTCATGTCCTTTCGATTAACCAATGCACCAGCTGTGTTTCAGGCCCTGGTTAATGATGTACTTCAGGAGTTTTTTAATAATTTTGTATTTGTGTATCTAGATGATATTCTAGTTTTTTCCCCAGATCAAGAAACCCACGTTAACCATGTCCGCCAAGTTCTCTCCAAACTACTGGAGAATTAGCTGTATGTAAAAGCAGAAAAATGTGAATTTCATCAGTTCAGTTCCTGGGGTTTTGTGTTTCTGAGGGAAAGATCCCTGCACCTTCGTTTCCCCAGAAAGAGGCATCATCGGAGGTTCCGTCCACCCTCTCCTGGATCATGTGAAAGAAGAGGTTATGGAGATGGGCCAAGCACAACCTTATTCAAAACATGAACAGGATGAATAAACAAGCGGATTGTCACAGAACACCCAATCCCAGCTACAAGGTCGGTGAGAAGGTGTGGCTCTCCACTAAAAATTTGCCCATGAAGGTGCAGAATTGAAAGCTGCCTCCTCGCTTTGTGGGGCCTTTCCCTGTATTGAAGATGGTCAAACCTGTAACTGTCCATTTATGCCTACCAAGATCCATGAAATTACACCCCACATTCCGCGCAAGTCAGGTCAAGCCAGTTCATGAGAGCCCTCTGGTCCCTCCCCCATCCACCTCCTCCCAGGATGACTGACCAAGGACCTGTCTACACAGTCAGGAGACTGATCCAATCCAGACCCAGAGGGCAGGGATTTCAGTACCTCATCGATGGGGAGGGATACGGTCCAGAAGAATGATCCTGGGTGCCTGCATTCTACATCCTGGACCCTGACCTACCCAGGGAATTCCATTAGCACCACCCAGATGCACCTGGGCCGTCTAGAGGACGTCCCTAAAGAAGGTGGTACTGTTATAGTTTAGACGCTGAGGGTCTTGTTTTTTGTGTGTCTTCCTGTTCTTTCTGTCATTGTTAGTGTCGAGGCTTTTATTTTGTCATGTTGGTTCATGTTCACTCTGTCCTGTTTTACTTCCTGTCACCAGGTGTTTTCCTCCCTCCCCTCTAATCTGTATGATTGAATCCACCTGTTCCTTCCCTTATTTAAGTGTTGTGTGAATGTTTGTCAGATGTGAGTTTGACATTGTTCCTGATGCACCAAACAAGCAGTTATCTGTTGTCTTGTATCCCCTTGTTTATGACCTGTTTCTGGCTATTTGGTTTCTTTGTCTCTGTCTGCTCCTTGTCTGTGTTGTTTGCTCCATCTGGACCCCTGGTACTGGATCCTGTTTCTGCCCCTAATTTTGAATTTGCCATTTGGATTTCCCTGGCTCTGACCCTCATCTGGTATCTGGTAATGTTTTTTGGATTGCTTTTTTATGCTCTGCTGGCTCTCTGGTTTTGACCCCGTTACATATTTTGACGTTTCTTCTGTCCTGTTCTATAGTTGCTGTTAATGACGCAACCCACCTGGCCGTAATCCAGACAGTGATTTACCAATCTTAACAATATTGCTATTATTGTCAATATAATAAGCTCAGTCCTGCATTTGGATCCAACCTTTTTCTGAAAGCTGTGACAATTTCGGCTTGTGGTCAGGAGTCTGGAATACAAAACAATACAGACAAATGCCACAGTATACATTTATATTGTGATAAATATCATTGCATTAGCTTTCTCCTAAATTCATAAAGACCATTGACTACCTTTTTAAAAACTGCGGGTCCAAAAGCGGGTGGGGTCCATCCTTTACAAAGATGTTAGTTGCGGGCAGGCTAGTAAAAAAAAAAAAAAAAGTGGTCGATTGCGGGTTGTGTATACATCACTGTTGCCAACCCTTCGGTTAATGGACAACCCATTCTGAGTCCTGAGCCACAGCCGCCCCCAAAAAACTTAGAAACACTAATACATTTAGATTATTTTTTTCTCCACTCACCTTAATTTTTTTAAGAAAACCAGGGTGTATAAAGCTACATTTGTTAGGTATGGACTGAAACAAAGCAGTTGCCATTCACAAATCAAAAAGTACCACCGCTGGATTGGGGAGGCCACAGAAACAAGAAAACGGGCCAGAGAACCATGAACAGGGATGAAGGATCTGCACCTGGGATGCTGTCCTCTGTAGGATGGCAGACAGCAGGGGGCATCATTGTCCCCTGTTGCCTGGCAAACCTGGAGAAAACAACTGACAATGACACGTCACAGAAAAGACCAGTGAACCTTATGAAGAAGGACTGGATGTAGACAAAACATGTGAAAGTAGAAGAATCTACTTTTTAACATCTGACAAAAAATACATCTTTATCTCTTCATATTTTATCCTGTTTTATTTTTTTATTCTAAGCACAGGGGTGGCCAACTCAGATCCTCCAGAGCCACAATCCAGTATCTTTTAGATGTTTCCCTCTTCCAACACACCTGATTCAAATGATCATCCAGCTCTGCAGAAGACTGATAATGACCATCAGATGTGCTGGAAGAGGGAAACAAACTATTCCACAAAGGGTCGGTGTGGCTGAGGGTTTTTGTTCCAATCACCCAATAGTTCACAGTTTGACCAATCGACTACGGAAGACTGAGTTCAGCTGATTAATTGAGTCCAGTCTGGTGTCCTGCTGCTTTGGTTGGCACAGAAACCTGCAGCTACACCAGCCCTTTATGGAATAGTTTGGACATGGCTGATCTGAAACATTCAAGATTGTGTCTCTCCAGGACCAGGGTAGGACACCCCTGCATTCAGATGTTACCTTGTTAAACTATATATTAATTATAATGTGTTTTCTTATCATAATTTTAAGTCTTGGAGTTTTTATTTCTGTAACACTAGTGTTTGTAAATATCGCTTCACTGACTACAGTTACACTCCTAATTTTTTGTTAACAATTAAAATTAAGGCTATTTTGTTTAATTCTATTCTATTGTGGTCTAATCTAGTGGAGGAGAGAAACTGTGACTATATGTTATAGTTATATGACTATTATCTCACAATTTTGAGTTTTTAGCTTATAATTTTTACATTTTATCCCATAATCTTCACTTTTAATTTCACAATTTTAACATTTTAGCTTAAAATTAGGCATTTTTTAAATTCTCATATGTATATAATGGTTTATTTCAATCTCATGATGACTTTGTATCTCAATTGTGACTAGTTATTTTTCACTTGCTCCACTTGCTGACTCCCTGATGAAGGCCATGATGCCGAAACGCGTTGGTTTTTATATGATTTTATAGGTTTTGGTAACCAAGCCAGTTTAATAAAGGCTTTTTTTTATCTTCACTTATAAGAGAGTGCCTTGGAATTTTTCTTTCTTTTTGCTATTTTCCTATCCAATAGAGCACCTCTAATTATTATTACTTAATTTTGAGTCCAGGTAGCGCTCCTTAAGCAAACTTTTTTATATGTCCACTCATGTTCAGTGGTTCAGTATGTGTGAATGGTTGTGTCTGCCGGGAACTGTGGACTAAATAAATATATAGATTCAGTTGTAAATGGAGGATATTTTTGGTCCACTCTTTTTCTCTGCTGCAGCTGATCAGAACTGACACACAAACTTGAGTTTCACTTTCTACACGTCACAGTAAGAAGATCACCTGATGCATGTCATCATTAAAAACAACTTTGATCGCACCTGAAAGACACACCCGATGACACATCTGTTTGAATTGTAATTTCACTTTCTGCCTATCAGAACATATTAGATTTCCATGTAGTCAGCAGAAGTTGGAAGAGCATTAACGGAAGCAGAACATAAACAGGACTGTGGACAGTGTTTGATCAGTGCTTTGGATCAGGTTTTGGGATCACTTTCTTCTGGTCAGGATGGACCCCATACTTGTCTGGAAACATGAGCAGCTGGTGCGGTTTTTCCGCAGACACAAAACAGAGATGTCCCTCATGGAGAACCCACGTACATTACTCAACCAGCTGAGGGATCACAACCTAATCACAGAGGAGCATTACGAGGTAACAGTCTGACGGAGGGGTACTAGTACCTTCCTCATCCTCTTCATCCTCACACATTGTAATGAATTACGCGCCAGTGAGGAAGTGGAAGAAGCGCGTTTTTACGCACACAGTAACTATGTTTATTTGATGAGTGCAGTGTATATTAATGAACATTCAGTACAAATAATAACTAGGGCTGTCAGAATTAATGTGGATTAATGTATTATGATTAATCTGATTAAAATGTTTTAATGTAGTTTCATGGAACAGTTTACTTTCAAGTTCTTGAAAGTGTGGAAGATGATGAATACACTTGTATATAAATATTTTTGCATATATTTTAGATATTTTATCGCTTTTTTCTGTATTTTTTAACAAGTTTCGGATATTTCATTTTTTCGTTCGTTTATCTTCTGTGAATTTTAGCGTGTATTGTATATTTTTTGTGTCTCCGTGTATTTTCTGGTAAATTTGTCTTTTAAAAAAACAACTAACAGCCGACATATTCTTTGGGTAGATCTTTCTGTTGATGCAGATATATTCACTTCTTTCTTAAGTCTGTTTACTACTGCAAAGTGAAATGAAATTAATATAGACGAAAAATTAATATTTAATCATGATTAATCCACATCAACCCTATGATTCATCTGATTAAAACCCCTAATCATTTGACATGACATGTACAATCCTTAGAACCACAAGATCCCTTTTGTCAAATAATAGCAAATAATTGATATACATGGGAATACATCTGCATATGGGGCGCCGTTTGTAAAGCAGCTCATGCTGAAAATTTCAGCAACATTTTGTCATATTTAGCTGTAAACAGTGTTTAAGAAACGGGTGTGAATTTTTGGGGCTCACTTTTTTGCACATTTATGACAATATTTGTCGTCTTAGAGATATTTTAAATAGTTCAATCCAAATATTAAATGTTACACCTAAATGTTAAATATTAAGCCTAAATGCTAAATCTAAATGTTAAATCTAAAACTAAATGTTAAATCTAAATCTAAATGTTAAATCTAAATGTTAAATCTAAATCTAAATGTTAAATCTAAATATAAATGTTAAATCTAAATGTTAAATATAAATCTAAATGTTAAATATAAATCTAAATGTTAAATATAAATATAAATGTTAAATATAAATATAAATGTTAAATCTAAATGTTAAATCTAAATATAAATGTTAAATATAAATATAAATGTTAAATCTAAATGTTAAATCTAAATATAAATGTTAAATATAAATATAAATGTTTCGGGTGAAACTAAATATTTAACTAATATGCTAATTCCGCTATGGCCACAACAACCAGCCACTAGGGGGCACACTTTCACTAACTTTGACATCATTTGCTCAGTAAGCGCCTTCTCTTTATGGTTGCTCAGCAACATCGGAAGAGCCGTTCTAGCGGCGATACAACATTTTTCCACTGGGACGATGGCAGCGACAGCAACCCTCACAGGGCTACCACCACAGGCCAGCTCGCTAAGTGTCTATGTGTTTTCTAATTAACGTAGCATTGGATTCGTGTCAAGGCTAACTTAACTAAACTAGCTACGGCAGCTGGTGGAGATGTGTACTAGGGCCACGGCTAACGGAGGCTACTCATGACTCCAAATTAACGGTGTAATAATTATCTTATTGGAGACATTACAAGGATGTCGTTTAATCATAAAGGTGATATTAACATGTCACGAGAAGTTTGCCGGGCAAACTGGTTGTTGTGGCCATAGCGGAATTAGCATATTAGTTAAATATTTAGTTTCACCCGAAACATTTATATTTAGATTTAACATTTAGATTTAACATTTAGATTTATATTTAACATTTATATTTGTAATGATAAGTAAATGAGTTGCAGTTCTACCCCCTGCCGCTAGGTGGCTGTAGAGTTTATGTATCCCCAGATGTAATTGTGTGTTGGAGGTCACAAGTAGAAGACTCGACATATTAGGAGTTACCTGTTCCTGCTCCTGTTGGCTAAGCTAATAAATAAGTTCACAACGAACCCAAGTTTCTTTATTATAAACAAGAAACATTACAATATTTATATTTAACATTTATATTTATATTTAACATTTATATTTAACATTTATATTTATATTTAACATTTAGATTTAACATTTAGTTTTAGATTTAACATTTAGATTTAGCATTTAGGCTTAATATTTAACATTTAGTTTTAGATTTAACATTTAGATTTAGCATTTAGGCTTAATATTTAACATTTAGGTGTAACATTTAATATTTGGATTGAACTATTTAAAATATCTCTAAGACGACAAATACTGTTATAAATGTGCAAAAAAGTGAGCCCCAAAAATTCACACCCGTTTCTTAAACACTGTTTACAGCTAAATATGACAAAATGTTGCTGAAATTTTCAGCATGAGCTGCTTTACAAACGGCGCCCCATATCTGCATACTAGAAATGCGCGGATAACGTATATTTTCATCCAACCGTTTCTTAAAATCTCTATCCGCCCGCTACCCATTTGCATGAAAGATTTCCCCCCAATTTTCACAACCGAACCCGCCTGCCAACCGCGAGATAATTACTAAATTATCTCCACCCACCGCACAACGTGAACGCGAGCAGGTAACACCTCATTTAAATTTTTTTTTATTTTACTGACACATGTACAGACATGTTCATTAATGTGTTACTGTCCCTGTTAAATAAACGTGTTTTAACCTGGTACTCTTAACCGTTCTACTTGCACATCTGTTTTTATTATTGTGTTTTATCTACTGTGCTTTGTGTTGCGTTTAATTGCACTGTAGGTTTTTATTATTGTGTTTTTTATTAATTATTGTATTTTATTGTTCAGACAGCATGGTTACTCACTTTCCCTTTTAAGTCACTTTAGATAAAAACATCTGCCAAATGCTTAAATATACCACGTACATATCAGGACAGCACAGGTCCACATGTGAATCAGTTAATTTAGATTTTTACCTCTTGTGACACTCACTGTCTTGGGGTCACGACAGAAGAAACTTGCTGGTGCTGCTTTCGGTTTAGTCCAGCTGTGATAAACCATATTAAACCTGCCCGTCTGATCACTTTTAAATACGTAAAACGCTTCACACGTTTTGCAGATAACACATAATGCACTTGTGTTGTCTAAATTGAACACCTCCAGAAACCGTTGTTACTATACTTTCTCTCCTTCTTTCACGTTTTAAATTCGCCTGCTTTTAATT
Source organism: Siphamia tubifer (assembly GCA_020466265.1). Lineage (NCBI taxonomy): Eukaryota > Metazoa > Chordata > Actinopteri > Kurtiformes > Apogonidae > Siphamia > Siphamia tubifer. The sequence goes on from CM035790.1 coordinate 16,263,801, forward strand.
TCTCTGCCTTTATCATCTGTGTTCTGCTGCCACATGTGGCCCAATAGCTGGCCCTGACTGGACCCACATGAGGTCACTGGCAAATTAAAAGTCAGTGCAAATATATAACAGCTTTTCTTTGGAAGAATCTGCTAAATGAACGTTTTTTTTTCCACATTCAGCATAAGGCTTATGTAACAAATTTGTTTGTTGCTCAGTTTCAGCCCATTCATGTCAGCTAACACCAAAAAAATTAAAGAAAAATGGATTAAGAATGCAAAGATTTTAACAAAACATGGACTTCTAAGATGAGATACACAAACAAATCTGCAGGAAGGGTTTTTTATGTAAAGTTAAAATGGAGTTGTATAAAACCATTTTCACAAATGTTTTTGTTAATATTCATTAAATAGTTGTATTCTGGGCTCTAGATTTTCATTGTATTGTTTCATTTACTGTTTTTTTTAAAGAGATATTGAACAGAGCTATGGGTGAATTGATCCGGCTCTTAATAACAATCAACATTTCTCATGTGGCCCCATAGGAAAATTAATTGCCCACTCATGGTCTAAACTAAGCACCAGTGAATGACCAGATCAACAGGATACTGCCTGATTAAAATGTATCTTAGTGTTGTTTATGTTCGTTTGTTTACCTTTGGAATAATATGCAAAATGTTTATTGTATTTTTATTTGAGTGCTTCAACCGGAACCCACCCGCATTTAATTAAAATATTATTTTTCGTCACGTCATCCACCCAATCCGCGGTTGATCCGCACAGCTCCGCGCATCTCTACTGCATACCCTGCCAAAGCAGACACTGGCATCATTTAGTCCAGCCCTAACCTTATGTCTTAGGCTTATGGACGATGTTTAGTCTAGTCTAGATTTTCAACCATGTTTCAATCCTTGTGTGTACAGAGATTAAGTCGAATGAAAAGTAAAGATAGAATAAAAAAAGGAATGTATGAAATTCTGGACTGGTTGGAAAAACAGCGATCGGACCATATTGAGCTGTTCTGGAGTTGCGTTTTTGAGGACAGCATCCTGATGCAGTACCCCACCCTACAAAAACTACGCAACAGCATTCAAGGTAATAAGGCCCAAAAGAAGCTATTCCGTTCTTCTCCACTCTTCACTCTCTTGCAATTTTTGTAATTTTTCTGGATTTAAATTTAATTTCAGGCTTTTTGCAGATTGAACCAACACTACCCAAGAAACTGGAAGAGACAGAGGAAAGACAAAAGAAGGAGTATTCAGAAGAGAACACAGAAGGAAACTCGGTAAAAAAGAAAAGGAAAATGGAAACTAAGAATGTATGTGATGAGGATGAGGATGAGGATGAGGATGAGGATGAGGATGAGGATGATGAAGAGCAGCCTGGTACATCGAGTCAGTCGACTCCAGCTCAAAAGAAAAAGTCAAAGAAATTAAACTTCTGTGAGTCGACTTTAACTTCTGTTTAGTTCTTATAATATTCCACTAATTCATAGATGACTGTGTCTCATGGTTGGAATCTAAAAGCTTTTTAAATGTGCAGCGTCTCCACTTCAGAAAGGAGAGAAGAGCGTCATCTTTAAAGTCCGGCTCCCTGTGACCTGTGGAGACAAAAAGGGCGTCCTCAACAGAAAGAGACTGGCACGAGGTCAGAGGGCAAAAAGGAAAATGAAATGTCTGATGTAACATATTTTGAAGTTGTCATTGTCCATCTTTCCATCTGTATTTCAGGGTTCTCACAGGTCAGGGAATGAGAAGACATGGACAAAAAAGACATAGGCTGACGCATCAACTTTTTTATACTGACCCTATTAACAAGAAAAAAAATCTGCATAAACAAAACAAGATAACGAAATGGCACAATATTGAATAATATTATAATTAAACAAATTTTATAATCTTCAACAAATCTTAGATTGACATTGATAAGTGACTTACTTTATTCTCATATTTTGTATTTATTGAGTGCCTTCATTTTAAACATCTTTTAAATGCAGTGATTGAAGGGCATGTTTCTAACTCTTTATCCAGGTTATTCCAGAACTTAATTCCAGTTACAGATATACATTTGCCTTTTGTGTTGGTCCTTGCCTTTGACTAAAAATTAATTGATTGAACATGCAGGTCCCCCTAAGGTTGTCCTGGGACTCTGTGGCAGAGAACAGCTTCTGTATGCAGGGTGAAAGTAGGTTATCCTGGGCCTTTTGGATAAAGACAGCAGTGTGATTAAACATCTATCGATCTATCGAATTAGGAAAATTGCTGATTTGCACTGAAAAAACACCAAATACAAAAGGTAATTTTACAATAAATGGTGCTATATCACTTAAAGGTGGGGTAGGAGATCTTGGAAAATGGTTCCTGTAAGATGTATCTTGAAAGTATACACACCCATGCCTCTTTGTCAGCCCACCCCTCGAAACGACGCCTTCAAAAATACATCAACGTGCATGCTGTCTGGAGCAATCACGGAGATTCACGACCATTCACGAGAACTCAACATCAATTATCATCCTAAATAACAAAACAAAAAGCAACATTTATCAGATTGTGTCACATGTAGCTTAGCTAACAAAAGGTTTAGAAGCATGAAATAAAACTGCAAGCAGTCTCAAAGGCCTTCACTGTCCCTCGGGACCGTCTCCCCTGGCAATCGCCTCCCCACGCGACATCCGAGTATGCCTGATCTACATCCCTTTTAGTAAAGGCAAATTTGTAGGGGGTGCTATAGAGCAAAATTTAAATGTCTATTGATAAACTGGTGTAGGACCGAGAGATAGACGCCTGAGTCAAATTTCAGCCAAATTCGTGTTCGTATGTCTGATCTACTGCCATTTTAATAAGAGTATATGTCTAGGGGGCGCAAGAGTACAAAATCAGAATGTCTTTAGTTAAATAGATGTAGACCTGGGAGATAGACAACTGTGTCAAATTTCAGCCAAATCAGTGTTCGTATGTCCGAGCTGAAGCAATTTATGTAGTGGTAATTTTTCCCTGAAAACTTTGCAAAATTTGTGACAACGTAGCACAAACACAATACAACTTTTCCCAAAAATTTGGATTACTTTTGATGGCCCACTTGTCTAGATCATGTTCACCGATTTTGAGCTCATTTGGCCCAACGGCCAAGGACGAGATAGATAAATTTCGATGATAGTGAAAATCCATGACTCCAAATTTTTTAAAATTAAATCCAAAATGGCAGACTTCCTGTTGGTTTATGGGCATGGCCATCTTAAAGTTTTTTGTTCTTCAGCATATGTTGGACAATTTTCATAGCTCTAAGTCCTCTAGGGCGTTATCTCGCCTAATACAAACTATTTCAGCTTTTCTACGGGGCGCTGTAGACATATTTCTTTACCAACTTTTACGAAACCTATAAATACTCGCAATTTTTCACACTTCTGAAGTGTGTGCAAAATTTGGTGAGTTTTCATGCATGTTCAGGGGGTCAAATTAGAGCTCAAAGGGCTGAATCAGATTAAACTGCAAGCACTGTCAATAGGCCTTGCGATCGACGTGGTACGTGGCAAAGGCCTAAATAAACACCATGAGAAAAATAACACATAAGAACAATAGTTTATGGTGTTATACTAGCAGTTTACACAGTGTTGGTAACCAGTGTTGTACCTGAACGAGTTCATTAAACGATCGTTCACGAACGATATCATATTTTTAACGAACGTGAACGATGCGTTCACTTTTGCCAAATGAATGGGAAGTTGTGAACGCGGTTATTCTGGCATTTATTGAACTGCGCTCTTATGTAGTTCACATTTCGTTGTTATCACGTTGTAATTATTGAGTCCTACAAGGAATAAAATGGGATCAAAACACAGCATTATCATAGATGTAATTTTTGTATTATTCTGAACAAATGTTGGCAACATAATGTTGTGGAATAGCCAATGAGAAGGGTTTTGGGCGGGGCAGTGAGAGAGAGAGAGAGAGAGAGGGGTGCAGAGAGTTTTTGGGAGCGGACAAAAAGAGTTAAATGTACAGAGTGTGACCTGCGACCGGAGCAGGTGTTGTCCCGTTCTTAGAAATAAACATTGAAAATGAAGCTCACTGAAACCACTCCTTGTGTTCTAAGAACCTGCAGAGGGAAGTTAACCCCGGGGTAAGGTACTTACTTCCGCCCCAGAGGGGCGGCATTTTCCCCTGATTTCCTGACTATGCTTAGGATAACGTCAGGAACGGTTAATAATAAGTTTACAATAATAACACAAAAAAAGAACGAAAAAGTGATTTTTGGGATCCATGAACTTCTAGTTCGTAATTTGGAAGAATGAACGATGAACTGAACTAATTCATATTGAGTAACTTGAATTGAACTTTGAACTAGTTCCTAATCAAGGTGAACTTTCCCAACACTGTTGGTAACTTAGCAAAACCTGCTGGAACATTATGTTTGGTCAATATCTGACATTTTCTCACTGACGGGGTGAAGACGATACCCATGAGTGATTAGTATGTCCAAATATTATATAATCATAACAGTATCATCTTACCTATGGAGTAGAATGGTGGTCACCTTAGCATTGGTTTTGAGCCCTTTTTCCTTTTTCAGTTGACGCCAGCGCTGGAAAGCCGCAGTGATTACCACCCTTGTCCTGTTCCGTTCTTCGCTCAGCTTCTTCATGGCTGTAGCTTTTTAGAGCATAGTTAGGCCTTCACTGTGGACCACGTCTGGTGCAAGGCCTATTGAGTCTGCTGTGATCGCAAGGGGAGTCTGCCCTTTGAGCTCAAATTTGACCTCCTGAACATCCAAAAACTCACCAAATTTTGCACACACTTCAGAAGTGTGAAAACTTACGAGTATATATAGGTTTTGTAAAAGTCAGTAAAGAAATGTGTCTACAGCGCCCCATAAAAAAGTGATAATAGTTTGTATTAGGCCAGATCACGCCCTAGTGAAGTTAGAGCTATGAAAATCGGTACACATGTTCATCATATGATGAAGAACAAAAAACCTTATGATGGCCATGCCCATAAACCAACAGGAAGTCCGCCATCTTGGATTGAAATTTCAAACATGTTGAGTCATGGATTTTTGCTGTCATCGGAATTTAATAAACTCCTCCTTGGCCGTTGGGCCAAATGAGTTCAAAATCGGTGAAAACGATCTAGACAAGTGGGACATCAAAAGGTATCAAAATTCTTGGGAAAATTTGCATTATTTTTTTGCTATGCTGTCACAAAGTTTGCAAAGTTTTTGGGTAAAATTACCACTACATAAAGTGCTTCAGCTCAGACATACGAACATCAATTTGGTCTATTTCCCAGGTCTACATCCATTTAGCTAAAAACTTTTGGATTTTGTGCTATAGCGCCCCCTGGAAATGTACTTTTATTAAAATGGCTGTAGTTTGGAAATACAAACACCAATTTGGCTGAAATTTGACTCCGATGTCTACCTCCTGAGTCTACACCTGTTTGTCATACGAAATTATTATTTTACACTATAACACCCCCTACAGCCTCACTAAATACAATGTGAGCAAAACGGCAGTAGATCGGACATACAAATATGGATTTGGCTCAAATTTGATTTGCGAGGGACAGTAAAGGCCTTTGACACTGCTTGCAGTTTTAATTCTTACTTTGGTTTTGGGGCCGGTTGTCATCTTTTCTGTCATAGTTGTTTATGCAAATGCGCAGAAGGGGGAGGGAGGAGTGGTGGGTGGACTAATATTTCATGGACGTATCAGCAAATCAATCATTGTAAAGATGATCAGTACAATGATTTGCCAGAATTTTCCTCTGGTTCCACCGTCTAGACTTGACTAAAACATTTAAATTATTTTGCAAATATTCTATTTCAGTTCATGATATGGGATCCTGAAGAGGTTTTCAAGCAGTATGCTAAAAAAAAAAAAAAAAAAAGATCTCCCACCCCACCTTTAAGGAAGGTTAAATATAGGGGAGGAAAAAAAATTAAGATAAGATAAGATATTCCTTTATTAGTCCCACTAGGGGAAATTCCAGTGCCAAGAAAAGTAATACTGGGTCCTTATAGGTTAAAAAGGTTTTTAAAAGTCATAAATGTAACTTGTAGAAACGTGTTAAACTCCTGTATCTAAGCTACCATTAGATGAAGGCAGGGCCGTATTACAGACTGGGCCAGTGGGGCCAGTGCCCAGGGGCTCCAAAATGATCCAGATGGTAACTGCAATGTCAGAGGGCTTCTATTCTCTAGGATCTTATGACTATTCACACTGTTCTAAAACATAGCTGAAGAGAACCCAGAGAGAAGGGTGATATGGATTGGGGAGGGGATCAGAGGGCCCCTGGGCAACAGCAATGAGAGGATGTGACCCTGCCAATAACAAACTGTAAAGGGGAATGGTCTTTCTCCAGACTGGCTTGAATTAAAAATTAGCTCAGAATGAAAATGTGCCAAAATCAGTGGAGTTCACTCTTCCTTCTGCCAATAGAATCAGAGTTTGTTCGACAGCTCAACTTTGATGAGTTAGTGGATGACTTTGCAAGAAGGAAGAGCAGAAGGAAACTTTTGTACAATTCTTGGGTTCAGTAGGTTGGCACAGGGGTGCTTTGAAAACTCCTGGCCCAGGGGCCCAGGCACCCTATAATTCGCCCCTGGGTGAAGGCAGGTCATTGTCACTGATAAAAAAGAAAGGAAAAGTGTGAAAAATGAATAAATAAAAGACGTCATGGCTAAATAAAATATTTTCCCATTTTTCTGTATGTTTCAGGGGAGAAGTGCATTAAGGTGGGAAATAAATGGTACAGTCCTGGTAAGTTTAAGAAGTTAGGAGGGAAGGCGAGCTCGAAAAGCTGGAAGATGAGCATCCGATATAAGGGAACCACACTGGGAAAACTTATAAAGGTTATCTTACATTTTAATTTTTAAAGATTATGTGACATAACAAGATTCAATTCACAAATATTTTATTTCATTACATTCTGATTCTTCCTGCAGGACGGGCACCTGAATGCAACGCCCTACAAACGGACTGCAAAGGTAAACACAACGTTTTGGTCAGAATAATGAAACTCTGTCTCAATATATCTTCCCAGTTACGACATCGAATTATTTAAAATGACTAAATTGCTATTACTGTATTGTTTTGGTTTTTTCTCCTGCCAGGCAAAGAAATCACTCTCTCAGCAGATCATCACAGGTTTGTTCATTTCAGAGATATGATATATGATATGATATAATATGATATATTGGCCAGCCAATATATTGAAAAAATATTTGGGTTTTTTTCCTACTAGTGATATCAGTCTGTTGCATTGGCTGATATGCTCTTTTTTTCCCTGCCATGATTTACTGACAGGTGAAGGAAAAAGGGGGAATAAAACAAAAAAGGGATGGGGTAAAAGGAAAAATGAGAGAAAAAAGGGAGAAAATGGAGGGAGGAGAAAAGAAAAAGTAACACAAAAAGGGGAAGAGAAAATAATAAAAGGGTAACGAAAAAAGTGAGAAAAAGAAACGAGAAAAAAATAAAGAGAAGAATAAACTGAGGAACAGAAAGGAAGAAAAAATGGGGAAAAAAGAAGAAAGTATAAAATAGAAGGTGAAGATTTGGTCATATTTATTAGGTTAACCATCACAATTGACATTTCCCAACTGTAATTAAAGAAGTTTTTCTGACATTTGTTTTCATTTGACAGAAAAAAAAAAAAAAAAATATATATATATATATATATATATATATATATATATATATATATATATATATATTGGCTCCATATATCTGCTTAGAAATATTGTCAGCCTGTATCAGTTATTGGCTTAAGCTGATGTAAAAGAAAATTGGTATTGACCCCATAAAAATCTATATTGGTGGATCATTAATATCATCATTATGTGATGTGATATATGACATGATTTATGATATGATTGTAAAAGGAAGTGTTAATATTATTCATGTTTTTTGTAGTCTCTGAAGATGAGAATGATGATGACTTTGATGAGGAAGAGCAGGATTCATCAAGTGACAGAGAGACTTCCACAGACACCACAGGTACCGATTTATAAAATCTAGTATTTAAGACTGAAACTTGTTTTTATAAATGACAACAGGAGCTGCGATGGTGAAGGTTATTTGACTCATCAGTTTGACGTTAACAAACACAACTTCCTTGTGTCACTTCCAGAGGAAGAAGACAATGCTGCAGGACAGACTGAGCAACAGTCAAAGCACAGGGAAGACAATCACCAGACAGTGTTTCACGTCACATGTGGAGATGTAGCTGCAACGTTACACAAACAGCGCTTTGTGTCCGGTAACTTTATACCACTGCTTCATGTAACAAACTAGCTGCGTTCACTGACGTCATTCAGATGCATGTTTTCTAAACCTTTTTTTACCAACAGGAAATTTAGGAAAGTGTATTCGCACTGAGAAGAAATGGATGACCCCAGTACACTTTGTGAAGGAAACAATGCGTGGAATGCATGCTTCGTGGAAGAAAGACATTATATGTGAAGGACAACCACTTAGTGAGCTCATAAAGGTAACTATGGTCTGGCTGATTAACCACAGGTGTGATTACTCAGGTGGCTTGCATTGGAAATTAGGTCAGAGGTCACACAAAGGCAGAAGATGGGAGAGAGAGACAGAAAAAAGACATATATATATATATATATATATATATATATATATATATATATATATATATATATATATATACACACACAGCTGGCCACAGGAAGAGATACAAGCCACTGATATCAAGACAAGGAAGTTCCTTACCATTCATGGAGGGTTCCACCCCAAGTCCAGTGTCCTGAGGCTGTACACTAAGAGAAAGGAAGGGGGTCGAGGACTAGTAAGTGTCAGAACTACTGTCCAGGAGGAAACGGCGAACCTCCAGGAATACATAAAGAAAATGGCCCCCAATGATCAACTGCTAAGTGAATGCCTCAGGCAACAAAAGCCCAGTAATGTCGAGGAACCAGAGGGGCTACCATGGAAGGACAAAGCCTTTCACGGCATGTACCATCGGCAAATTGAGGAAGTGGCTGATATGGAAAAGACATACCAGTGGCTGGAAAATGCTGGACTAAAGGACAGCATAGAGGCACTACTCATGGCTGCACAAGAACAAGCCCTGAACACCAGAGCAATAGAGGCCGGGGTCTACCACATCAGACAGGACCCCAGGTGTAGGCTGTGTAGAGAAGCCCCTGAAACAGTCGAGCACATCACAGCAGGGTGTAAGATGCTGGCAGGCAAGGCATACATGGAGAGGCATAACCAGGTAGCGGGCATACTGTACAGGAACATCTGTAAAGAGTATGGACTGGAGGTCCCAGGGTCAAGATGGGAAACCCCCCACAAAGGTGACAGAGAACAAACAGGCCAAGATCCTGTGGGACTTCCAGACCCAGACTGACAAGATGATGATGGTCAATCAGCCTGACATAGTGGTGGTGGATAAACATGAGAAGACAGTGGTGGTGGTAGATGTAGCAGTCCCCAGTGATAGCAACATCAGAAAGAAAGAACATGAGAAGCTTGAGAAATACCAAGGGCTGAAAGAGGAGTTAGAGAAAATGTGGAGTGTGAAGGCAACAGTGGTACCAGTAGTGATCGGAGCACTAGGGGCAGTGACCCCCAAGCTGGGAGAATGGCTCCAGCAGATACCAGGAACAACATCAGAGATCTCTGTACAAAAGAGCGCATTGCTAGGAACAGCTAAGATCCTACGCAGAACCGTCAGGCTCCCAGGCCTCTGGTAGAGGACCCAAGTCTGAAGGAGACACCGCCCAGGTGGGGCGAGAGGAACATTTTTTATTTATTTAAATTTTTATATATATATATATATATATATATACACCAAAAATGTGTTTTCACATTGATAGGTGTTAGGATAAATCACGTAAAATGTGTGCAAGGGAGGCGGGGTTTGATATGTCGGGCACAATTGTTTTATTTTGTTTTATTTCTTTTTTTATTTTACTTTATTTTAGTTTTCTTGATTTCACATTAGTTGGCTTAATAAATTGCTAGTGACCTAGCATAGATCTGACGATATTTTGGGAACATTAAGTCAAAAGTAAAACAACTGGATGAATTCATACCAAATTTGGTTCATAGATTGCCAGTGATCCAGAACACATGTAGTAGGTCAAGAATCTTTTTTTTTTCACCCATTCACTCATTCGCCCATTCACTTGCAATGGGCAAAATTTCACGTCTAAAAAAACTTTGTTTCAGTTTACTCAGGGGCAGCCATGGTTTAGTTGGTAGAGCAGGTCGTCCATTAACCAAAGGGTTGGCGTTTCGATTCCCGCTCTGTCCTAGTCAGTCTGTTGTGTCCTTGGGCAAGACACTCACACTGGTGTATGACTGAGTATGAATGTTGGGTGGTGGTCAGAGGAGGTGCGAAATGGCAGCTACACTTCTGTCAGTCTGTCATATGTAGTTTACCACTACCAGAGGGAGCATGTGAGAGTGAATGAATAATGGAACAGTAATGTGAAGTGCTTTGGGTGCCTTGAAAAGCGCTAGATAAATCTAATCCATTATTATTATAAAACTTGGCGGATGAATAGAGGCAATTTATATAATGACATCAGCACACGCATAAAAATGATGGCATCAGCTGGATCAACACTAAAATGAGTAACAATATGTGTGAGGGGTGGGGTGGGGTATGTTGTGCTTGACACCACTTATTATATTATTCCATCAATCTGAGGCACATACAGTGGAATGCTTAGTCATATAAATGACTTTTACTGTAATATGTTATGATCAGTATTTTTTTTTTACTTTCACACTCCTATTTTGTTATGTATGTTTTCTACCAAGTCTGACTCAATGTAACCGTGATAAGATGATCAGGGTAAAGTGGTCAGGGGACAGAAAAAGGCTCAGATGTTGATGCAAAAAATGCCAAAAACACATAAAATCACCAGTTCAGTCACATGTAAGATAAGCAAAATATGCCATTAGAGACAAAGAGGATTTGTGATGCCAACTGTAAAACTAATATTAAGACTCTGTAAATGTGTTTATTTCAGGACAAGATTTTATCATGCCATTCACTGTTGTGCAACTGCAGACTGTGTAAACCAGATAGTGAAGAGTTGGTAAGTTTGTTGATCTTCAACATGAAACAGTCACCTATATGGTTGTGCTTTGTGATTAATCGTTAAAAGATTATGACTTTGATTCACACATGTACACAGTTTCAGTTCTAAAAATGAACAATTTGATTCTTAAGCCTATTATTTCATGGGCTGCGTTCCAAACAAATGGTCACAAATGTTCAAACTGCTGCTGCTGCCACCATCTCCCTCACCCAATGGTAAAGCATCTTTACAACAAATGAGCCTCCGACTGTCAGCTGACATTAAGTGAGGAAAGAGAGAATTACAGCAGAGGCACAACTGCATTAAAGACAGTGACAAAAGCGCTATATACTGTAAATCTAATCCATTTTGTAAAAAAAAATCATGCCAGAGAATTGTGATCAAAATTCTAAACATAAAAATTAATTATGATTCATATTTTTGCCAGAGTCATGCATTCCTAATAATATGTAAAAACACTGATTACATATTAATGGTATAAAGATGTATTTGGATCGAATGAATGAAAAAACAACAGGAATGTACATACATTGATTAGTAATTATAAGAGTACAGGCTTTTAGCTGTAATCTGAACTGCTAAATATTACACCTGAAGAAAGTGAACAAAAAATTATTTACTCTTAAATGTAAATGCATCACAGTAATTTTCATGATTGTAGCCAAAATGAGGTCAGGAGGTACAGGAGATGTAGCTACCGTTTGTCAAAAGTAACTGGAATACATACATTACTCCGAGTAAAAGGCCTGAGCAAGATGTAAAATAATAACTGTAATTAATAAGAGTCAAAATTCATGTACGTCTTTGCAGGAAAAGCAGAAAAATGATGATGAGTGTTGGATCTGCAGAAGAAAGCAAGACAGAGCAAAGCTGGTGCAGTGTCACAGCTGCCCTCGTTCTTTTCACCAGATGTGTCACCTACCTCATGTGGAGAACGCTACTGTAGAGTATGCAACAATTAATACTTTACTTTTATTCATATTTACTGTTTTATATGTACTTTTGTTTCCCCCACACATTGACTGTATAGAGCAGGGGTCTGCAACCCTGGTCCCAGAGAGCTGCTATCCTACATGTTTTAGATGTTTCCCTCTTCCAACACACCTGATTCAGATGATCAGCCTATCATCAAGCTGTGCAGAAGACTGATAATGTCTGTCAGGTGTGCTGGAAGAGGGAAACATGTAAAACATGCAGGATAGCGGCTCTCTAGGACCAGGGTTGCAGACCCCTGGTATAGAGGGATACTGTGTGTCTGTCTGATAATTTGTTTGTAAGCAGGTTTATGCAAAAACTACTGGAACAATTTTCAGGAAAGGTGGCCAAGAATAGGTCCTTTTAAATGTTGGTGAATGTAGGTCAAAGGTCAAGGTCACAGTCACTAAAAATGTGTTTTTGCAATGATAACTAGGCAAATCAGGTAAAATGTGTGCAAGGCCTGGCACCACTTGTTTACATGTATTGACAGGATTAGTGTTTTTTTTTTATCTGTATTCCACCTTTTTTAAAGTGATATATCACTATTTATTACAATATTAATTTCTGTGTTTTGCATTTTTTCAGGGAAAATCAGGTGTTTTCCAATATTTAATTTACTGATTATACAGATGTTCATAATTGCTAAGAGTACAGTGGGTTATTAATCAACAATAGAGAAAACTAAAGAAAATGTGTTTTTCATCAAAATATAACAACTGGACATGAACCAACTGTGTCCATCCACTGTCATTGATCCAACTCCATGGGTTTTACTGATGAATCAGTGTTGTAGAAGACCGTACCCATGGTAAATACAGAGGCTCTAAATGTCCAAATGGGTTATATCTAATGACCATGAAAAGATGACAATCTGTATTTACAGTGATTATTTACATGTATTGATAGGATTAGTGGATCAATAGGTGTTAAACACTTTATATCAGTGGATGTTTTGGTCTGTGGTGAATGTTTGGCTCTTTATGGGTTCATGATTGTATGTTGTATCATATTGTAACCGTTTGAATGTTTAATACAGTGGTCCCCAAACTACGGCCCACGGGCCGGATACAGCCCGCCTCCACATTTGGTCCGGCCCCCTGAACAATACCAGAGACCATTTAGATTTTTTTTTTATATGTGTGTATTTGTATTTGATAACAAAGTTGGACTTTTGCAATAAAATGTTCCTTAGTTATGAACTATTTTCATTATTAATGAAGCGGGGAGCGTGGGGTTGTCTCCAGGATTTGGTTCAGAGTGACAAGGTGTGGGTTGTGGTTCCGATTAAAGAACACAGATACAGATGTCCTCATTGAAGGTTTATTCACTGCGGTCTGTAATAATACAGTAACACTCAGTATAACAATATATACACACAATAATAAATTAAGACCGACTATATGAGTCACTCAGATGTATTACATGGGTCATGGAACACACAAATCACCTCACGGAAATCACAGATGACAGCTAGCATATTATCGCATTAGCTTCAACAACACACCGGCGCTAAACAGCATTAGCTTATACAGTACAACATGCTAACATATTCACGAACTGTACTGTGTTATTTATCTCACCTTGTGGCATCTACACTAAGTAATAAACCAGGAATAGATGAATAAAAAAGAGAAAAAGAAGCCGAGATGGCGAAGTTGGCACGGTTACCTACAACACAGCGGCTAATAAAACACGGACTACGTTCATAACCATTATAACATTAGTGGTGCGTTCATCAACGTGGGACATTTGAAAACTTACAGAAAAGGAGTTATTCCTGAACAAATATAACCAAACAATCAAATAAACAATTAAACTGTGTGGGCTTTCTAACAATTAACTATTATTAAGTAGTTTGACAATAATTTTGAGAGACTGCTCATATGAGTCATTTAAGTCAGAGATTCTGCTCTAACAACTAAGCTGAACTTGGACCTGTTAAGATAAAGAAGTTTATGTTCCATGGACCTTTTTTCTGTGAAGAACCCACAGAGGGTTACTTATTTCATAAACAGTTATTATTATTATTATTATTATTATTAATTTTCTGACTTTTGTTCTGTGAAGAATCCAGAAAGGGTTGTGGCTTTCTGGAAAACAAAATTTTTTTTTACATTTAGGCACTCCTGCATTCGTCACACTTTTTCTGTTACAAATTGACCTCGGCCCCTCATCTGAGAATGGAAAAGTTATGTGGCCCTCACTGGAAATAGTTTGAGGACCCCTGGTTTAATGTGTTTTGAATGTTAAAGCGTTTTATTGTGAAGGACGGGATGGGGAGCGGGACGTTGACCCCGGGTTGATTTCCGGTTCCGGGTGACAGTTGGAGACACGAGATTGTGTGTATGTGTGTTCTGTAAGGCGTGGGTTATGGCCAGCAATAGCCCAGTTATTAAAACTAAAGAAAGACACCTTCTTGTCCTGGTGCTGTTTGGGGATCGCTACAATATATAACATAGAGTATTTTATCGTGTGTTGATGATTCTGTAGAGTCCGTCCATCGTCGTCATCGCCCTTAATTCACTAAAATCCTTTTCCTCCCTTAATTCCCAACAGATTTCATTTCTGATTGATTCATTAGATACATAGATCTAAGCACTGGGCACAAAACGTATCATTTGCCTTTGTAAATAATTTGTTTACAACTTTGTTTATTTTTCCAGTTGCTCACTAAAATTACTACTCTTCCCTTAGTTTACAACAGATTGCATTTCCAACTGATTCACTGAGTTCAGTTTGAATCTAGATCAAAGAAAGTAATTGCCCCAATATTAGTTTCCACCAACAACCTCCTGCGTATCATTTAACATCTTTAACCACAGTAATATGTCATTACCCATTTACCTACTTTTGGTGATTCCTACTGATTACACATCTTTCTCTTATTCTTGTGTCCAGGGATGACAGACCTTGGATGTGCACGTTTTGTGTTTTTGGAAACACTAGAGGCCTATTCCCCTTTAAGGAAAGTACAGCAGCTGCTTTGTCCTGTAATATATCAGATCACATGCTGGTGAGTTCAGTGTGTCAGTCTTTCTGGCTGCCTGTTTAACATCTGAGCTGCTGTCATTTATGCCTGTTTTCTTACTTCAACAGCAATGCCAGTATCTTCTCCTGCGTCTCTACAATAAAGATAAGGAACATATATTTGCATCAAACCAAAGCCTCTATGTGAGTATCCCTCTGCAGCTTTCATTCAGATGATGAAAATACTTACATTTAATGTAAATAAAACATATTGGGTTAGAGTAGCCTTAACCCATAAAGACCCAAACATCCACCATTGGCCAAAAGCATCTACTGATATAAAATACATAGTTCCTGTTGATCCACTAATCCTATCAATACATGGAAATCTTTGACATAGATTGCAATTCGTCATCTTTTCATGGTCATTAGATATGACCCATTTGGGCCTTCAGAAGTAGCCTGGCTAGTCATTCATCTTTCTCAATAAGAAATCTGTCTGGAATCACAGGGCTTGAATCCAAATATAGTAAATAGAATGCACTTAAATGGTTCATTTTCCACCTTCAAGACACTTCGAGTGCTTTTCATAGGCCTCACATTGACCCATTCACACACACTCATACACTAGTCAGCGACTGCAGCCATGCACGGTACTGCCAGACCTACTGGGAGCAATTTATGCTTTAGTGTCTTGCCCAAGGACACTTCAACATGCAGATAGTTGGAGCCAGGGTTCGACACAGACTCTTCAGTAATTTTTCCAAAAATGTAAAGACATCTGTTCTGGGTCATCGACAATCTATAAACCTAATTTGGTTTGAATTCAACCAATAGTCTTACTCTGAGAGTGTTAACAGTCAATAAAACAAACAAACTAAACAAAAAAAGTGGTGCCAGGCAAAACAAAGTTTGCCCCTTGCAAAATCCGATTTTGACCTTTAGTATGACCTTTGACCTAGAGTCTTACCTAGCCTTTAAGGTTCTCATATCAATGTACATCAACAGGAAGAGAAAAATAAGAAGCCATATGTGAAGTTGAGTATACAGGAATGAAAAGATATTGCAAATTGTTTTACATAAAGTTTCTTATAAGAAAACTACAAGAAAATCAATACCCTCACCCTCTCCAGAGAGGTGGAATGACAATACCCTTACCTCCCCTTTTGAGGGCGGGGTAATAAATGGTGATGAATCACTTAAGAAAGGTTAAATATAGAGAGAAAAAAAATATTTTCAAAAGTGGGACAAACCTAGTTCTGGGTTTGTATGGGTTAATTTAACCAAACAGTATACACTTTTGTTAAAAATAATTTCAATGTACAAGTGTTGAGCATTTCAGTCATTTCCTCTCATCACATGCAGGTGAGAGACGACACCAAAACTCCCATGTGGTTTGGTCGTATAACAGAAAAACTTCAGAAGAGACAGTACCAAACTGTAAGAGAATTTGTGTCTGACATTGACCTCATTTTCACCAACATTGATGCTTTCAGCCAAGTAAGACCACCTTCTAAAGCACCACATGTAAAACTGAGCAGTTTATCATGAGTAGAGTTGGGTACCCAAAGGGTTTCATTTGATACCAACACCAAACAGTATTTAAAGGTGGGATAGGAGATCTTGGATAATGGTTCCTGTAGGCTATATTTTTAAAGTACATACACCCATGCCTCTTCTTCAGCCCACCCCTCGAAACGATGCCTTCAAAAATACATGAACACACATGGTGTCTGAAGTGGTCACTGAGGTTCACGAGAACTCAACGTCAATTATCATCCTAAATATCAAAACAATAAGAAACATTTATCAGTTTGTGTCACATGAAGCTGAGCTAACAAAAGGTTTAGAAGCATAAATTAAACACTATGAGAAAACTAACAGATAAGGACAATAGTTTATGGTGTTACACCAGCAGTTTACACACAGTGTTGGTAACTGAGCAAAACCTGCTGGAACATTATGTTTGGTCAATATCTGACATGTTCTCACTGACGGGGTGGATACGATACCCATGAGTGATTAGTATGTCTAAATATTATATAATCAGAACAGTATTATCTTACCTATGGAGTAGAAACATGGTCACCTTAGCACGTATCAGCAAATCAATCATTGTAAAGATGATCAGTACAAGGCCAGTGTTTACCTCTGGTTCCACCTTCTTTAGACAGTGCACACTTTTGCTTTAAGTGCTTCATTAAATTTGATTTATTCCAGCCTTTGCATGTAAATATCTTTAGACACCTGTAACATATGGAAGAATATGGATCTTCTTGTGAACTGTAATCACACGTTCCACCTTTTCACCTTTGACACATCCATGTCTGCACTGCTGCATGTGCACGCTTCTATTAACAGTGGACAGAGGGCGTAATTAAACAACAGCTGCATATATGCGTTACCGAAATTCACGTTAGATTCAATTCTGGTTAGTACCATTAATATTTGCCTTGGTTCCATACCTATAACGACTTTCGGTACCCAACCCTAATCATGACTGAAATGTATGAGCTTTAGGAAATCTAATTTATGTGATTAATGATAAGAACTGTTGCTTCCTTTTGTAGGATGATCCTGCATTTACTGGCATCGGCGCGACCCTCTGGGAGTTTTTTCAGACAGAATTTAACGTTGTTTTCAAGATCGAAGACACCGCTGACTCATAAAGACTTCTGGTTTTAGACTTTTGGAAATACTACTGAAAATCTAGTGGGAACTACCATCATAGTTTTATGGTTGAGGTTTATATAATGTTTCTTTTCTATTTAATGTGAAATGACAAAGAGGCAGGGAACTGTTTACACATAACCTTTGACCTACATTCACCAAAGTCACATGACATAATAGCATTATTTGCTATATTTTTTTAAATATGTATTGGTTCCAAATGTTAACAAAGTTGATGGGTCATTTTGTGATTGTCGTATCCTATGGAAACTCATTTCAACAGCAGAATGTAAATGTTAGATACGGACATTTACGTTGAATATAATATCCAGCAGGTTTTCTGTATTAGTATTGATAGGAACAGTTACTCCTGCTCACTCTTCTCTTACGTATCGATTCTGGAGAAGTGTCTTTACCCTTAGATGCATAAGTGGGGTCAAAACTGACCCCAGTGTTGAAAAATCTTTGTCATTTTATATTGTCTAATGTTCCATGTATTCCTCAAATATGGTGTTTTTGAGATGGTCTCATTTGGATTTGTATGTAATGTCTTTTTTTCAATATTTTTATATTTTTTATCAACATCCCATACTTTCATAAGTGGGGTCAAAACTATGGATTTTCAGTTGTTATCCCTAGGAACTTTTTATTTTTGTCAAATCTGGTTGTCAGGAATACATTTGTTGCTGATCAACACATCTAATGGTTACATTCTCATCATCCTGAAGGATATTTTTACTCAGCAACACACATGTAGGTATTATCAGCTTTATTCATCATACAATATGCGCTGTCATAACATTTTACCTTATTTTCAACAGTGATTCTTGGGCGATTGTGTTGTTATTGCATACTTATGTTGTATGACACTAGCTTCCTGTGCTAACCAAGCTAGTGTAAGAGTGAAAATGGGAAATGCTAAGAACCAGATGTTATGATCAGTTTTGCTGATGCAATTTTGTTTTTGTTTTGTTGCATTGTGGTGTTGGTGTTAACATATGTGGGTTTACATGGGTGAGTAGTGCTTTCCTAGAGTGTTCCACCTAGGGGGCGCTGTTTTTGATTTGGGGAGGAGAGAGAGGGGAGAAGAAGGAGAGTGGGAGAGGAAGGGGGTTTGTTCTGTACTTGGTGTCGGAGTAAGATAATACAGTTATGAATATGACCCAGCATCTGTCTGACTGTTTCTTTACTGCACTTAACACTCATATCACTTACACTAGTAAGCAACACTAATTATGTGAAAAAAGAATAGATTCAATATAAAATTAAATGTAAAATTAAACTCATTTAATCATTAGTGATTTCAGAGCAAGTGTGTGTGTGTGTGTGTGTGTGTGTGTGTGTGTGTGTGTGTGTGTGTGTGTGTGTGTGTGTGTGTGTGTGTGTGTGTGTGTGTGTGTGTGTGTGTGTGTGTGTGTGTGTGTGTGTGTTTGGGGGGATTTCTTGGTTGGAGCCCTCACAGACCCTCACAGACCCTCAGAGACCCAGTGCCCCTGATTCAAACACAATAACCCTGCACTCACTGGTGCTGCTGAAACTGTTACTGGAAATGCAGTAAACTTCACACAAAGTCAGGAAACTGGTGGACCCAAATGCAGGACTCACAGACTCCAATTCAGTGTCACAATATTTATTAATAAATATAATCACAGTAAGTGGACAGCTATCTCCAGATCCACTGTTCTTCAGGGGAAATTAATCACCAGGGAGCTCAGCAACTGGGAGAGAGGTCAGAGGGTCAAAGGTCAAACAGGCAGGCGTCAAACACAAACAGTCCAAACATGAGCAAAAAGGAAATCCAAAAGATGTTACCAGTGAGTGGAAGAACTTTCCAGACCATATTTTAAAAACCCAAAGTAAATCTACCTTTAAAGACAAATAAAGCAGAATTTTATGGTTGATTGTACTTAATATCTTATGGAAATATTGTCAGTTTTCAGCCTTTGTTGTTGGCTGTTTTTTTTTTTTTTGTTCTTTGGTGGGATTTTGTCATTTACCGATTTGTCTTCAGTCGTTACTTTTTAACAATTTATATATATATATATATATATATAGTCTTGTATGTTGTTGTCTTGTTATATTTTCTGTGTGGATCCTAGGAAGAATAGCTGATGATTACATCAGCTAATGGGGATCCTAATGAAATCAAATCAAAGTGTGCAGAAAAAGGTCAGGCCAAGGTTCAGAGGTTGACTGAGGTACCGGCAGGGATCAGACGAACTTGTGGTCAGAGACAGGCAAGATACCAGGTAACAAAAAATCCACATAACAAACATAGACCAACAGGGAAAAGACAAAAACCATAATCCACATATTCAACTAACTTCCAAAACCAAGCAGAGAGAGACAAGGTGCTGCTTATTTGACGTTCTAGGACAGACAAACTCGCACTAAGGGGAAGAACACACACAGCTTATAAAGAGGGGAAAGCAGGTGTGACAAATGAGGGGAAATTATCTATCTATCTATAGATCATGGACAATAGAAGAGACCTTTATTGACAGGAACAATTAAAAATGTATCAGCTGTTTTATTTACAAGCAAAAACACTTTGAGCAAAAAGAACTGTATGAAAATATATCATAGCATATGAAAGAAAAATAGGCATGTAACAGCTCCAGAATAAAATAAAATACTCCTAGACCAATACTACTACAACTACTGACATGTATAAAGTTAACTCTACTACAACAAATAAGGATATGTATATGTACATAAGAAATAAAGGATGTGTACAAGGTAGAGTAATATAAACACAGTTGCGTGTGTACTGGACTATTGTACTGAGGTAGGGTGAATGTCAACTGTAAATATATGTACTTCCACTTTTTGATCAGTTCAAAACACAACAGAAACCTGTTGTATCAGTTGAAAGGTGAAAAACCAGTTCAGATCTTTCCTCTTCATGTATTTACATGTGCAGAACAAGTAAATAGACTTCATTATGTGTTGAATCATAATAGCTTTGTTTTTGCATATCCAAGGACCAGAGGTTGTCAAAGTACTCTGTACTTAAGTTGAAGTAGAGCTACTTGTGTTAAAACATACTGTGGTAAAAGTAGAAGTAGTGATTCTACTCTTTTACTGAAGTAAAAGTTAAAAAGTACAACTTCTCAATTGTAATAAAATAAAAGGTAAAGCTGCTTTTTTTCTATGGATGAAATAATACTTATTTAAGCAGGAATAATCTGAAAAATGTCAATAATATCAAAAATAAAGCCTTTGAAAGTGAGTTATTGTGTAGATAATTATTTATTTGGTCATGGTATTCACTTTAGTCGATGCAGGAAATTTAGGAAAAAGTCAAAGTCATAAATCAGAGATTAAAAAGGCATAATTATATCTTTAAAAATGTAAATTGTGAGAACATTTCTAAATTATGAAGAAAAAGTCAAATCATAAGATAAAAGTCAGAATTATGAGAGAAGACATGGATATGGATATATATATATATATATATATATATATATATATATATATATATATATATATATATATATATATATATATATATATATATATATATATATATATATATATATATACATATATAGACCATATAGACCATATATATGATATACATTAGGCTTTAGTTTAACAATTTACATATATATATTCTAATTTATAGATTACAGTGGACCTACAGATACACAGAATATTTAGTAATAGGTGGAATATTGTTAAATTATTAAAAATATTATTATTATTACTCTCTTTAGACATTTCCAATTTTTCAGATTTGGTCTGATTATTGAAATTTTTCTGTGAAATTGTACTTTGTTTTAGTGTCACTAAATATAAATAAATATCTACTTACAAAGATAATTTTTTAAAAAGTTGCTAATATTCATAGATTATTATGAGATTGAATTGGTCTGAATGTGAACCATATATATATACTTTTTTGCCATGAATGAAATAAGAGTGATTGATCGTAAAGCTGGTTCGAGACGAGATGAAACACTAATTATTGAACCAAACAAGTCATACAAGTTTCAAAAGTAGCCAAAATAAAGTCATTAAAAGTCAGTTACTGTGTAGACGATGCATTTGATCAGGTCATGGTATTCAGCTTTGTGGATACGAGCAGGAACTTGTGGAAAAAGTGGACCCGTGTCGGTCTCAGGTACTGACCCGGTGCTTCTTCTCTCCCACACCAGTTATCCCTCTGAAGTGATGTATTTTACATTCTGCCACATCCATTTAGTTTGAAAAAGTAACAAGTCTTTCCTGAGAATATAAGGAGTATAAAGTACAGATAAGCAAGGGATAATGTATTTGAAGTTGAGTGTTGACCATATCCCCCCCTGGGTTTCAGGACAACACTCAACTTCCCCAACACAGGGAGCCAAAGCTGCAGTATATCAGGACACTGAGTCTGTCCAACTGGGACAAGCCCATTTATCTGCTGACGAATGCAACCACCGTAGGACAGATGGGCTTTTTTTCTACTGTGACAATGCAGGGCATTTTGCCACTTAAAAGGCAAGATAATCATGAAGACCTGAATAAAATAGATGTGCAGTGTGGCTCCCTCATGTATAACCATATATCCCGTGTTCATCCCTCTGTCAGAGTTTTTTCATGTTGTATGTCTGTTCAAGCCTTAATTGACTCAGTATGAGGATGACGCAGCAACGACGCATCCAACTCATCCCCTTATCTACTCCACTGGAAGCAGTTACCTTAGATGGGTCTTTGATCTGGCGGGTAACCCATCGCACCCCATTTTTATCAATGACATTTCCTGACAACTATGCTGAGAAAATTAATTTCCATGTATATCCATCCACTAATCAAGACCTTTTTTTGGGCCTTCCATGGCTAAAAAGACACAACCCCCAAATAGACTGGTGTTCAGGAGAAATATTATCATGGGTATCAAAGTTTTTTGAGTCATGTCTTTTGACCAGAGCATGTAACGACACAGACACAGATTCAGTTCAGTTGGCGATCACACAGATAAGATCCAACAAAACAGATTTCCCTATACTAGACAAAGTTACCATGTTATCACGATCTGAAACAGGTTTTCAACAAAGCCAAAGCCACAAGATTACCCCCACATAGACCTTATGACTGCGCGATAAACCTGCGCCCTGGCACATCTCCAACCAGAGGGAGGTTATTTTCTCCATCGGGTCCAGAAACCAAAGCCATGACTCAATATATGAATGATTCTTTGGCCTCTGGCTTAATTCATCAATCTTCATCACCAGCAGTGGCAGGATTCTTTGTTGTAAACAAGAAACACAAGACACTGAGGCCATATATGGACTACAGGGGTTTGAATGACATCACCATCTGGGACCGCCACCCGCTTCCTTTAATGTCATTGGATTTTAAACTATTACAAGGTGCTAAGGTTTTCTCGAAGTTACCTGAAACTAATTACAAACTACCTGAATACCTGAGGTCTGACAAAAACTGAAAAGCTGTCAGTTCATTTACATCAGACCTGAAAACATTACAATTCACTGGAGCTTTTACTTAGATTATTAATTGTATTTTTAAAGGTATCATTCCGCTGAAAACCACTTTTCCACGCTCCTTTTGGTCACCCCGACTTACCGACACATGTTGCCTTTGAAAGTGGTTTGTCACCTCCACTGGCTGCATACCATATTCACAGAAAAGAACAAGAGGAATGAAGGACACAGAAAAAGCTGGCCCGTCTGACATCAGAGGGACTTTAGTGTCACCCACATAGGGTTAAGCCTGTCGCCAGCAGTGAATCTGAAGTAGCATTAGCATTAGTATCAACAAGAAAAGACAGAGCCACAGTAGCTGCTGCACAAACTGGAAAAAAAAATGGCGGATCAAACTGTTTCATGTGCTCTCTGTGGAAATAAAGGCTTGTTTTTTCCCTTCACATTTTCAGAGCTAGCAACAGCACGAAACCTAGCTGGATTATACTTGGTTACATAAAAAACGAGAGGGGAGGGGGAGTGTTCCTTCACACATTCTGAGCCAATCAGAAATGCCTCGTGACCACGTCATGGACATGTATGAGGAAGTACCAGTAAACTCTGTTGTTTGACCTCAAGTTATTTTTCTACCGTGAAAAAGCAGCTTGAAACAAAGCAATCCGGGCATTTTTTTTAAAAAGAACCAACAAACAATATCCTACGGTATGGAGGGAACAAGAGAGAAAGTCAAGCTAGGAGACTGGAAGCTCCGGGAACATGCAAACAAAAAAATAAGCTATGGGACACATTCGCTGAGATTTTTAAAGTCAGTCTTTTCCGTGGAAACTGGGTTCAAATGCCTCTTTAGGTTTTACAGGTTGCCAACCCCTGGTTTAGATGCTGCGCGCAAGCAGGTATGTCATTTGATATTCATAAAGACTATTGACTACTCTTTAAAAACTGCGGGTCCAGAAGTGGGTCAGGTCTGTCCTCGACAAAGATATTAGTTGCAGTCCAAGTGGCGGAGGGGCTAGTTAAAAAAGCGGTCGGTTGCGGGTCGTTTATACATTGATCTGCACATCACTGCTGCCAACCCTTCGGTTAATGGACAACCCGTTCTACCTCCTGAGCAACGGCCGCCCCCTAAAAAAACCATACACTTAGAAACACTAATACATTTAGATTTTTTTCTCCCCACTCACCTTAAGTTTTTTTTAAGAAAACCAGCTACATTTGTTAGGTATGGACTGAAACAAAGCAGTTGCCATTCACAAATCAAAAAGTACCACCGCTGGATTGGGGAGGCCACAGAAACCAGAAAACGGGCCAGAGAACCATGAACAGGGATGAAGGATCTGCACCTGGGATGGTGTCCTCCTTAGGATGGCAGACAGCAGGGGGCATCATTGTCCCCTGTTGCCTGGCAAACCTGGAGAAAACTACTGACAATGACACATCACAGAAAAAACCAGTGAACCTTATGAAGAAGGACTGGATGTAGACAAAACATGTGAAAGTAGAAGAATCTACTTTTTAACATCTGACAAAAAATAAATTTTTATCTCTTCATATTTTATCCTGTTTTATTTTTTTATTCTGCTAAGCACAGGGGTGGCCAACTCAGATCCTCCAGAGCCACAATCCAGTATCTTTTAGATGTTTCCCTCTTCCAACACACCTGATTCAAATGATCATCCAGCTCTGCAGAAGACTGATAATGACCATCAGGTGTGCTGGAAGAAGGAAACATCTGAAACAGGCATGTCCAAAATATTCCACAAAGGGTCAGTGTGACTCTAGATTTTTGTTCCAACCAACCAATAGTTCACAGTTTGACCAATCAACTCCGAAGACTGAGTTCAGCTGATTAATTGAGTCCAGTCTGGTGTCCTGCTGCTTGGTTGGAACAAAAACCCGCAGCTACACCAGCCCTTTATGGAATAGTTTGAACATGGCTGATCTGAAACATTGAAGATTGTGTCTCTCCAGGACCAGGGTTGGACACCCCTGCATTCAGATGTTACCTTGTTAAACTATATATTTCTGTAACACTAGTGTTTGTAAATATTGCTTCACTGACTACAGTTACACTCCTAATTTCCTGATAGCAATTAAAGCAATACTATTACACTGGCTGTGACATAACACCACACTATTAAACAAATGCATGACAACAGTATTTTTCTCTCATTCTCTCCCTGCCCTTGCCATATTTACTTTTGTCTAAGGTACATATGTGTGATTAAGAACATGTTTGTATTATTTTGTCAGCAAATGTTTTAGATGCCATCTTAGTACAGCTAATAAACACTAATATTCAATGTTAAAGTGAAAAGGTCAACAGCCTATCCTATAACTGAATCTTTCCGGCTACCTGCAGCCCACCCGTGGAGTTTTTGCCAGACCTACTATGTACTGTTGCATTAAAATTAACATGACATTTATTAATATGTGTTCATTTATACTATTCTGTTTTTCAGTTTCCCAACACACAATCATACAACTCTACAATTATCATGAATGCAGTTATAATGAAAAAATAACAAAATAAAGTCCAAAAGCTCTGCTGTGATCAAAATATGGGATCAATAAAAAAAAAACCACTTCCTAAAAAGGTCAGCAGGTGGCACATTTTAGCCAAACATAGCTAAACTACACATAAATTGAAATAATGCTAAATAGCAAGAAGTAAAAATAAAAGCACAATATAAATCCAATATTCAAAAGAAATACAACTATCTACTTTGACCCCAAAAAATAAACTGTTGTGATGTAAATTCTAAATATATAACATAAATAAACCAAATCCTAAATGCTTGCGATCCTGTTGCTGCAGCAGAGCTAACAGGAGAGCTAACAGTAGAGCTAACAGCAGAGCTAACGGTAGAGCTAGCAGCAGTACCACTCTGGCTGCTGCTGGGTTTAATAAACAACTCAGTTAATTTCTAACATTTCACCTCCTTCTCCTTGAGTGACCTTCTTTTTTCTTTCCAACTCTCGCTGGTATCCACCTTTCCTTTTCCTATCCATTTAGTTTTTGCACGTAGCCTACGATGAAGGTCAGTGATCCGTCAATTCTACAGGGGTGGACCCACGGAGCACGAAGCCACTAACCAATCACAACATGTTTCTTAAAAAAGAACACTCCCAATCCCGACCGCTCTGACTCTGCGGGGTTCCGAGCACATTACCAGTGTTTACAAGCAAGGTAATGAGGGAGGGGGGTCAGGCCAAGCAGGCCAGTGAGTAGACAGACCACCGGGAAAAGTCCCGGTGCTCCAGTACGCCAGTCCGGGCCTGGGTACACCCTGGACATGTCACCAGTTCTGAACATATAGATATAAACAATCACTATCACATTCACACCTATGGGTTATTTAGATTAACCAATTACCATAGAAATGCTTGGGGGGTACTTCCAGTTTTAAATCCACGCATGTTCAGTGGTTCAGTATGTGTGAATGGTTGTGTCTGCAGGGAACTGTGGACTAAATAAATATATAGATTCAGTTGTAAATGTAGGATATCTTTGGTCCACTCTTTTCCTCTGCTGCAGTTGATCAGAACTGACACACAAACTTGAGTTTCACTTTCTACACCTCACATTAAGAGGATCATCTGACACATGTCATCACTAAAAACAACTTTGATCGCACCTGAAAGACACACCCGATGAC
Source organism: Siphamia tubifer (assembly GCA_020466265.1). Lineage (NCBI taxonomy): Eukaryota > Metazoa > Chordata > Actinopteri > Kurtiformes > Apogonidae > Siphamia > Siphamia tubifer. The sequence goes on from CM035790.1 coordinate 16,290,552, forward strand.
ACATCTGTTTGAATTGTTGTAATTTGACTTTCTGCCTATTATAACATGTACATATATATATTAGATTTCCATGTAGTCAGCAGAAGTTGGAAGAGCATTAAAGGAAGCAGAACATAAACAGGACTGTGGACAGTGTTTGATCAGTGCTTTGGATCAGGTTTTGGGATCACTTTTTCCGCTTTAATTGAGTCATGGATTTTCACTGCCATCGGAATTTAACCAACTCCTCCTTGGCCGTTGGGCCCAATGAGCTCAAAATCGGTGAACACAATCTAAACAAGTGGGTCATCAAAATTTATCCCAATTTTTTTTTTAAAGTTGCATCGTTTTTGTGCTACGCTGCTGCAAACTTTGCAAGGTTTTTGGAAAAATTACTGTCAAGTTTAATCTGTAAGAAAAAACACAAACATAAACAAGACAGGAGTGAATATGCTTTAAGATAAAATAGTGAGGAGAGCAAAGCAGAGCAACATTCAGTTACACTGGTCTACCTTACTATGAATGTGTCTTTGCCTGCAAACCTCTTTTATTCAGAGAAAAGGGGGGGCTAAATTTACATGGTTCCAGTAAGTCTGAGAGATTTACATTCTTGATTGGTGGGTCGTCTTTGGCTTATTATTATATTATTGAATAATAACAACAATTATACAGAGGATAACAACATGAATGTCTTATTTAATCCAATTTTTATTTCCCCCAAAGTCAATCAACTCCAGAAATCCCACTTCACCATGAGCATCATTTGCTTTGTTTAAATTATCTCTTAATTATTGCAATTTTTTTAATTGACGCTCGTCATGTCAGAAGACACGCAAAGTACATATGTGCAACAGTGTACACTCTGTCTCTCTCCCAATGTCAAACCTAGTGCCACATGACTGTATGGTCAATATCGTCAGAGCTTTTCCTCTGGTCATGGGGCTGTTGGTTTTTCCAGATCAGCTGATGGCCCATCTACATAAAAGGCAAATGCGATGAGCTCACAAAAACAGATTTGACTTGCAAAGGGAAGGCACATGGAGTGACAGGCAACGAGTTTCACTCCAGCATTTAGGAAAATATATGTACTAGTGTCTCTCACACACCCATTTATCCCAAATTAGATGGAAATTCCATACTGCTTTCATTGTGAGGGACAGTGGTATCTGTGGAGGAAATCAACCAAAAATACTACCATGACATTTACTTTTACCATCCTAGGAACTGGAGAGGATGTAATAGTTCCTATAAGATCTCTATATTTACCTATTCTATTTTGACAATTTTCCAAACTGCATCATACATTAACCACAATCTTACATTTGTCCATATGACCCAAATAATACTTTGTCACCTTTGTTACACAATAATGAAAATAGGAAATGGTGCCATTAAAACATTCTATACTGTTGGAGGTAGTCACAGAACTTAAATCAGGTTGTTCCCACATTAAACCAACCACAAGAATAAAGTGCACTAGTTGCTATTCTACTTAAATGTATTATTTACTGAGTCTTAATACACAATAAAACAGAATGAATAAATATAACACAAAAGTACAAATTAAACACAGGATGAAACCTCCTTGCTTCAAACTCTTCTTGTATCAATGATTTGCTTTAATTAACAACATTTTTATTAACTAATCATTGGATTATGTCACACATTTGTCTTATTTCCTCAGGGAACTCTCCTTAAACCCAATGTCAAAACCATACTAGGCTTAAATACATGAAGACACAATCACTTCACAGATTAAAATCAACATTAAAATTAGTCTTTTTACTGTTCTGTTCCAAAGTTTTCCTTAAATAATCCAAATCTATATTATTTCAGAGAAAACAGGTAACCTATGATTACTACAACACTTCAAAAGAGTCAAACTATTTTCTGCTGGTGTATTGTTAATGCAACTCTGCACTAAATTCACTAAATACATTGAATCCCCAATTTTCCTGTTTCTTCCATACATTTTCTTAATCTATTTTTAACGATTCTATTAATCCTGCTACTTCAAGATGATTTTAAAAGCTTCTATCATTACCAAACAATTTTGATTGAAAGATTTGTTTAGTTCAATAAAATCCATATGTTTTCTTTGAAAAGGATACATGGGCTTTGGAAACTGCCCTCGTTTTGGTCGGACATTGCATTGAGGATAATGTTTTGTCCAAATGACTCCAAACTTTTTTTAAATAATTGTTAAATCCATATGCAGTATAATATTGTACTAAATGTACCAACCCTCCGGTTGAGACATGTTTTACCATGACTGAAATTGCTACATATGTGAATACATTATTATTATTATTATTATTATTATTATTATTATTATTTGCAATATCGGTTTTCCAATTGGACATACATGTCACTTTGTATTTTGCCTCATTGTTTGTCCACATTTTCTTGGTAATTTCAGGTGTTTGTTATTGCATATCTACCAGGATGTCATGATCTATTTCCTGGATCTGGTTTTAACTCTAATTAAAACAATCAAACATTCACAAATAAACATGAAGGTACAATTATTCAATTTTAAGTTTTACAAAACCCTTTTAACAATTATTCACTTCCTTTAAACGCATTATCCCTTCAATAACATGCAATCTAAATTTCTCTCATTGTTCATGTATATTTTCAAATTTAGAATTCAATTTTGTTAATGAATAGCTCAAAGCAAAACATTTAAACACCCTTTTGTAAAAAAAAAAATCAACCACAAAACAAAACAAAAAACTTCATTACTGAACTTATATAGAGTTGAATCAGTACTTCTACTTTTACCAGATTATATATTTATATACCGGTATTTATTTATTTTTCATCAGTAGCTGTATTTCTACTTAAAAGACAGATTGTGTGTAATTTTAACATCTCTGGAAAAATCAAAATATACCTTAAAATCTCTACATTTTTTGTTGTTAAAGTCTTATGTAGGTCATTAAAATATGATAAAAGTTCATCTACAGCCATGAACTTTCTTCTACTTTGCTTTGTCCCTCATTTTGGAAATTTCTTTTCCTACTTCTTCCTCTTAATCCTTGTTTTCTCCCTCTGCCTCTCAGTTACCTGATAAAAAACACTTCCTCTTCTCCAGTACATTGTCTCCAGTTCTAATTGCCCTTTGTTATCATTATTTTTTTCGTAACTTTGTCAGCATGCATGGCATGATTTATAGTCTGTAAGAGTAACTACTGAGAGAGATTTATAGAATGTTTCTGCACCCAATGTCTAATGCAGTCTGTTGATCCTGCATGTAATGCTTTTATTTATTTATTCTTTAACTATTATCTCGACTGTCCTTCGTGATTATTGATGTCTTGAAGTCCACTGTGCACTTGATTGTCAATTTGGTCATGTAGTCATTAAAACATTTGTCATCTTTTTGTTGAGTCCATCTTATCTCCTTATAGTTTTCTTATCACCTTTATCTAACTTATATGACTTCAACAGTCCTTAAATCTCATTTTACCACTCTTCTATATCCTCTCTGTGATCAATTATTTTCTGTATCTTTGTTACATTTCTAATCTAATCTAAATCTAATCTAAATAAATAAAGTATTGGTATTTTTAAGGTATTTTTGTTCAAATTGGAAACCACACTAAACAATGAATCTCTTCTGCTAATTTATTTATCAAACTAAATGTACTTAATGTTTTTCAAATTAAAATCCATCAAATTTGTATTTTCTGATATATAAATATTCAGTCTAATCAACATTTATTGTCTGAGCAATTAATTTCATATTTTACTACTAATGCCATAGGTCATAGATAGAATATTCAAATAAATCAACATATTTATTTGCCCCAATGTATCACATTAACAGCTCAGTTTTCCACAAAGCCAAATTTCACATGTTTCGTAGGATTAATACATTAGAGATTTCCTTCAAAAATATTTAAGGATATCAATTATGTTATTGCATTGATGTGCATGTTTTTTATGCATAATTGTTTATATAAATATTTTTATATAAACAGTCCTTTATTTTAGTCATATCTTATTCTAATCTTTAATCATAGAACTTCTACAATGTTTATTTATTAGGTAGAGATGTTTAAATAAGCCTAACTAGAATTCCTACACCTTTACTGTTCTTTTAATATTAATATTAATATTAATATTAATATTAATATTAATATTAATATTAATATTAATACGTATATAGATTCAGTTGTAAATGGAGGATATTTTTGGTCCACTCTTTTCCTCTGCTGCAGCTGATCAGAACTGACACACAAACTTGGGTTTCACTTTCTACACGTCACAGTAAGAAGATCACCTGATGCATGTCATCATTAAAAACAACTTTGATCGCAACTGAAAGACACACCCGATGACACATATGTTTGAATTGTTGTAATTTGACTTTCTGCCTATTAGAACATGTACATATATATATTAGATTTCCATGTAGTCAGCAGAAGTTGGAAGAGCATTAAGCAGAACATAAACAGGACTGTGAGCAGTGCTTTGGATCAGGTTTTGGGATCTGGTTTTGGGATCACTTTTCCCACTTTCGTGTCTTGCTGTAGGATCTTCTGGTCAGGATGGATCCCATAGATTTCCTGGAACATGAGCAGCTGCTGCAATTTTTCCGCAGACACAAAACAGAGATGTCCCTCATGGAGAACCCACATACATTCCTCGCCCAGCTGAAGGATCACGACCTCATCACAGAGGAGGATTACGAGGTAACGGTCTGAAGGAGAGGTACTAGTACCTTCCTCATCCTCTTCATCCTCACACATTGTAATGAATTACGCGCCAGTGAGGAAGTGGAAGAAGCACGTTTTTACGCACACAGTAACTATGTGTTTATTTGATGAGTGCAGTGAATATTAATGAACATTCAGTACAAATAATAACTAATACTGTCAGGATTAATGTGGATTAATGTATTATCATGATTAATCTGATTAAAATGTTTTAATTTAGTTTAATAGAACAGTTGTTTTGTTTCAAGTTCTTTAGTTGAAAGTGTGGAAGATGATGAATACACATGTTATTACATATATATTAGTATTTTTGCATATATTTTGGATATTTTAGCACTTTTTTGTTTTTTCTGTATTTTTTTTAACACATTTTGGATATTTTACTTTTTTTGTTTATTTTCTGTTAATTTTAGTGTGTACTATTGTATGTTTTTCTCTGCATGTTTTGTGTCTTAGTGTATTTTTTGGTAAATTTGTTTTAAAAAAAAAATACAAACTAACAACCGACATTAAGTATTATACTTTGTGTAGGTCTTTCTGTTGAGTCACGTCCAGCTTTAACACATTAAATGCAGATATATTCATTTCTTTCTTAAGTCTGTTTACTAATGCAAAGTGAAATGCTATTAATATAGATGAAAAATTTATATTTAATCATGATATGATTCATCTGATTAAAATTTCTAATCATTTGACAGCCTTAATAAAAACATAAGTTTGTGTAAATAGGACAGATTTAGTTGGGAGCTATTTTCCATCCACAGTCCTCCACCTTTAAAACATAAAAACAATACAGTGTATATTACACATTACTATATACAAGTGTGCAATCACAAACCCCAACATGGGTGTCTGTTGTAACAACATAGGTATAACATGTTACTTCTGTTATATCAATTCATATTTAGCGTTTGGATGTTTTTCTCTGCATGTTTTGTGTCTTTGTGTATTTTTTGGTAAATTTGTTTTTCAGGATTTTACACATTTATGTCAAATAATGACAAATAATGTGTATACGTGGGAATACATCTGCATACCCTGCCAAAGCAGACACTGGCATCATTTAGTCCAGCCCTACCCTTATGTCTTAGGCTTGTGGACAATATTTAGTCTAGTCTAGATTTTAAACCATGTTTCAATCCTTGTGTGTACAGAGAGTAAATCGAATGAAAACTAAAGATAGAATAACAAAAGGCATGTATGGCGTTCTGGACTGGTTGGAAAAAAATAAATCGGGCCATATTGACCTGTTCTGGAGGTGCGTTTTTGAGTTCAGCATCTTGATGAAGTACCCCACCCTACAAAAACTACACAAGAGTCTTCTAGATGGTAAGGCCCAAAAGAAGCTATTCTGTTTTTCTCCACTCTTGAGTCTTTCTTACGTTTTTTAAAATTTTTCTGGATTTAAATTTAATTTCAGGCTCTTTCCAGTTTCCACAAGAAACTGGAAGAGACAGAGGAAAGACAAAGGAAGGAGTATTCAGAAGAGAACACAGAAGGAAACTTAGTAAAAAAGAAAAGGAAAACAAGGAGTGCATGTGATGAGGATGAGGATGATGAAGAGCAGCCTGGTACATCGAGTCCATCGACTCCAGCTCAAAAGAAAAAGTCAAAGATTTTACACTTCTGTGAGTCGACTTTAACTTTTGTTTAGTTCTTATAATGTTCCACTAATTCAACTGTGTCATGGTTGGAATCTAAAAACGTTTTAAATGTGCAGCGTCTCCACTTAAGAAGGGAGAGAAGGGTGACATCTGGACGTGGGACATCTTTAAAGTCCAGCTCCCTGTGACCTGTGGAGACAAAGAGGGCTTCCTCAACAAAGAGAAACTGGCACAAGGTCAGAGGGCAAACAGGAAAATGAAATGTAACATATTTTGAAGTTGTCATTGTCCATCTTTTCATCTGTATTTCAGGGTTCTCACAGGTCAGGGAATGAGAAGACATGGACAAAAAAGACATAAGCTGAAGCATCAACTTTTTTATACTGACCCTATTAACAAGAAAGAAATCTGCATAAACAAAACAAGATAACAAAATGGCACAATATTGAATAATATTATAATTAAACAAATTTTATAATCTTCAACACATCTTTGATTGACATTGATAATTGACTTACTTTATTCTCATATTTTGTATTTATCGAGTGCCTTCATTTTAAACATCCTTTAAATGCAGTGATTGAAGGGCATGTTTCTAACTCTTTATCCAGTTTATTCCAGAACTTAATCCCAGTTACAGATATACATTTGCCTTTTGTGTTGGTCCTTGTCTTTGATTAAATATTAATTAAATGAACATGCAGGTCCCCCTAAGGTTGTACTGGGACTCTTTGGCAGAGAACAGCTTCTGTATGCAGGGTGAAAGTAGGTTATCCTGGGCCTTTTGGATAAAAACCGCAGTGTGAACGCTGTCTGATCAAACATCTATCGATCTATCGAATTAGGAAAATTGCTGATTTGCACTGAAAAAACACAAAATACAAAAGGTAATTTTACAATAAATGGTGCTATATCACTTAAAGGTGGGGTAGGAGATCTTGGAAAATGGTTCCTGTAAGATGTATCTTGAAAGTACACACACCCATGCCTCTTCATCAGCCCACCCCTCAAAACGACGCCTTTAAAAATACATCAACGTGCTGCTGTCTGGAGTGATCATGGAGATTCACGACCATTCACTAGAACTCAACGTCAATTATCATCCTAAATAACAAAACAATAAGCAACATTTATCAGTTTGTGTCACATGAAGCTTAGCTAACAAAAGGTTTAGAAACATGAAATAAACACCATGAGAAAACTAACAGATAAGAACAATAGTTTATGTTGTTACACCAGCAGTTTACACACTGTTGGTAACTTAGTAAAACCTGCTGGAACATTATGTTTGGTCAATATCTGACATTTTCTCACTGACAGGGTGAATACAATACCCATGAGTGATTAGTATGTCCAAATATTATATAATCATAACAGTATCATCTTACCTATGGAGTAGAATGGTGGTCAACTTAGCATTGGTTTTGAGCCCTTTTTCTTTTTTCAGTTGACGCCAGCGCTGGAAAGCCGTAGTGATTACCACCCTTGTCCTGTTCCGTTCTTCGCTCAGCTTCTTCATGGCTGTAGCTTTTTAGATAGTTAGGCCTTCGCTGTGGACCACGTCTGGTGCAAGGCCTATTGAGTCTGCTTTGATCGCAAGGGGAGTCTGCCCTTTGAGCTCAAATTTGACCCCCTGAACATACACAAAAACTCACAAAATTTTGCACACACTTCAGAAGTGTGAAAAATGGTGAGTATATATAGGTTTCATAAAACTCTGTAAAGAAATGTGTCTACAGCGCCCCCTAGAAAAGTGACAATAGTTTGTATTAGGCGACATCATGCTCTAGTGAAGTTAGAGCTATGAAAATCGGTACACATGTTCATCATATGATGAAGAACAAAAAAACCCTTCGATGGCCATGCCCATAAACCAACAGGAAGTCCGCCATCTTGTATTGAAATTTCAAACATCTTGAGTCATGGATTTTCACTGTCATCGGAATTTAACAAACTCCTCCTTGGCTGTTTGGCCAAATGAGCTCGAAATCGGTGAACACGATCTAGACAAGTGGGACATCAAAAGTTATCTACATTTTTTGGAAAAGTTTCATTGTTTTTGTGCTACGTTGTAGCAAACTTTGAGAGATTTTTGGGAAAAATTACCACGACATAAATTGCTTCAGCTCAGACATATGAACACCAATTTAGCTGAAATTTGACACAGACGTCTATCTCCCAGGTCTACATCCATGATTTAATACTATAGTGCCCCCTAGAAATGTACTTTTATTAAAATGGCTGTAGTTCGGACATACAAACACTGATTTGGCTGAAATTTTACTCCAATGTCTGGCTCCCGGGCCTACACCCGTTTGTCATAAGAAATTATTATTTTGCACTATAGCGCCCCCTACAGATTCACCAAATACACTGTGAGTAAAATGTCAGTAGATTGGACATACAAACACGGATTTGGCTCAAATTTGACTCGGATGTCACGTGGGGAGGCGATTGCAAGGGACAGTGAAGGCCTTTGAGACCGCTTGCAGTTCTAATTCTTACTTTGGTTTTGCTGCGGGTTGTTGTCTTTTCCGTCATAGTTGTTTATGTGAACGCGCAGAAGGGTGGGGGAGGGGGAGGGTGTGGACTGATATTTGATTGACGTATCAGGAAATCAATCACTGTAAAGGTGATCAGTACAATGACTGGCCAGAGTTTTCCTCTGGTTCCACCCACTAGACTGGACTAAAACATTTCATTTTTTTGGAAATATTCTATTTCAGTGCATGATATGGGATTGTGAAGAGGTTTTCAAGCAGCATGGTAAAAAATGTTCCAAAAAAAGATCTCCCACCCCACCTTTAACCCTCCAGTTGTGTTTGGGTCAAATCTGACCAATTTACAACTTAAAACACTCAGAAATATTGTGTTTTTCATCTGATTGCCTCAAGGCCTTATGTTATCCTCCACACTATGCACTTGAACATATGAAAATAATGATCACTTCTTTCATTGAATTTTGAGTGTTTTAATCAACCGTGCAACATCTGTGGTGTTCCCAGTCAAAAGTGACTGCCATAGAAAATGAATGGGAATCCAGAATATGTTCATCCATCAGACAGAAAACATCCCCATACACACCACCTCGACTCATTTCAGACTGAACACACTCCTCTTTCCTTTGCCCATTCTTCCACTGAACTACACCTTCCACTCTGACCAATGAATCATTTTTACAAACTAGACAGATATATGTTATGTGAACTCCTTTCTTTCTTTCCCTTTATTTTGTGCCAACCTGGCATTAGAGGAAAAGATTCCAGAGGAGACTTTTCTTAGCAGACCTCGGGAAAGCTTTGTTGACTCCTCTTATTCAACGACGGCAGCACATTGCCCACACATCAGCCTCTACGATGTGCTGCAAATTAGTGGTGCACGATTAGCATTTTTTGGCTTGAAAACTGATATCGATTACCAAAAAACTTGATCTGCCGATTGCCAATCACTGCCGATCACAGAAGGAATTTTTAATTTCCATGGCTTTCATCTAACAGAGGCTGTATCATTTATGGAAATAAATCTATATTTTAAAAAGTATGGAAACACTAAAACCAGATGCACCTGTTCTGGAGCATGTTTGACAGTTTGAAAACAGTTGCTAGTAATTTACGTCACATGACCGGCTTTTTGATTGCCGTGTTTTTCTGATTGCCAATCAGGCTATTTTTAAGCAATATCGGCAGATGATGATCGGTAGCTGATCGATCAGTGAAACATTACTGCAAATGGAATGCTTATGTTGTCATGAGGGGGTGACGTGAAGTGAGGACTCAGATGCTCAGTGCTGAAGGAGAACAGATTTAATGACAAAACCAACATAAAGACAAGACAGACTAAACACAAACACCTGGGGATAGATCGGCCAGAGTCCGTGGTGATGATGAATGTCCACGTTATGGTGACAGAGGAGATGGCAAAGTGTCCGGGTTATGAAGGCAACAATACTGAATGGTCCTGCACCGGCAACTGCAAGCCTCACTGCTTATATAGTTGCAGATCAGCAACGGCTTGCAGCTCCACGGTGCGGGACAGGTGATATGGAATGGATCTGGGGCAAAGGTTGAGCCTGGAGAGGAGAAGATCTGGGGGAAAGGTCGTGGCAGGTTGTGACATACGTATGTTTGCAAGGCCTACTCTGATCGGTGTGTCACATGCCACTCATGTGCATGAATACACACACACACACGCACACCACTTCATGTAGAGTTTGGTCCTTGGATTTACATTTATTTTTGCATTACATGTTCATGTTTATTTTATGTCTAATTCTATAAATTCATGTTAAACACTACTTTGAGGCATAGTTCACAGCTAAAGAATGTTGAATAAAATTTGGTGGTGAAAAATGTTTTTTCTGCTTACTCAAGAACAGTTCAAATAAACCGGTCATTTTTGACTGGGAACACTAAAGTAGGGAGCAGGACATGAACACAACCGAAGGATTAAGGAAGGTTAAATATAGAGGAGGAAAAAATTTAAAATGTGCCAAGAAAAGTAATACTGGGTCCTTATAGGTTAAAAAGGCTTTAAAAAGTCATAAATGTAACTTGTAGAAACGTGTTGCATCTACGCTACCATTAGGTGAAGGTAGGGCCGTATTATAGACTGGGCCAGTGGGGCCAGTGCCCAGGGGCTCCAAAATGATCCAGATGGTAATTGTGATGTCAGAGGGCTCCTATTCTCTAGGATCTTATGACTATTCACACTGTTCTAGAGCATAGCTGAAGAGAACCCAGAGAGAAGGGTGATATGGATTGGGGAATAACAAACTGTACCAATAACAAACTGTAAAGGGGAATGGTCATTCTCCAAACTGGCTCGCATTAAAAATTAGCTCAGAATGAAAATCTGTCAAAATTAGTTGAATTCACTCTTCCTTCTGCCAAAAGAATCAGAGTTTGTTCAACAGCTCAACTTTGATCAGTTAGGTCTTCCTTCTTCGCAAGAAGGAAGAGCAGAAGGAAACTTTTGTACAATTCTTGGGGGGGGCTTTTAAAATTCCTGGCCCCGGGGCCAGGGTGCCCTATAATCCGGCCCTGGGTGAAGGCAGGTCATTGTCACTGATAAAAAGAAAGGAAAAGTGTAAAAAAAAATTAAAAAAAAAAAAGACATCATGGCTAAATAAATTATTTTCCCATTTTTCTGTATGTTTCAGGGGAGAAGTGCATTGCGGTGGGAAATAAATGGTACAGTCCTGGTGAGTTTGAGACGTTAGGTGGGAAGGCGAGCTCTAAAAATTGGAAGATGAGCATCCGATGTGAGGGAACCATGCTGGGAAAACTTATACAGGTTATCTTACATTTTAATTTCTAAAGATTATGTGACATAGCTAAATTCATAATTTAACTTCACAAAGGTTTTATTTCATTACATTCTGTTTCTTCCTGCAGGTTGGGCACCTGAAAGCAGCGCCCTACAAACGGACTGCAAAGGTAAACACAACATTTTGGTCAGAATTATGAAATTCTGTATCAATATATTTTCCCAGTATTTAAAATTACTAAAAAGTTGTATTGTTTTGGGTTTTTCTCCTGCCAGGCAAAGAAATCACTCTTTAAGCAGATCAACACAGGTTTGTTCATTTCATAAATCTGATATGATATGATATGATATAATCTATGATATATGAGCCAATATATTGGGAAAATATTTGTGCATTGGCTGATGTGCTCTTTTTTCCCTGCCATGGTTTACTGACAGGTGAAGGAAAAACAGGGGAATTAAACAAAAAAGGGACGGGGTAAAAGTAAAAATAAGAGAAAAAAGGGAGAAAAAGGGGGAAGGAGAAAAAAAAGTAACACAAAAAGGGGAAGAGAAAAGAATAAAAGGGTAAAGAAAAATGGGAGTAAAAGAAAAGAGAGAAAAATAAAGAGAAAAATAAACTGGGGAACAGAAAGGAAGAAAAAATGGGGAAAAAAGTATCAAATAGAAAGTGGACATTTGGTCATATTTATTAGGTTAACTGTCACAATTTATATGTTCCATCTGTAATTAAAGAAGTTTTTCTGACATTTGACAGAAAAATAGAATCAGTATCGACTCCATATATCTGCTTAGAAATATTGTCAGCCTGTATCGGTTATTGGCTTAAGCTGATGTAAAAGAAAATTGGTTTCAGCCCCATAAAAATCCATATTGGTCGATTATTAATATAATTATGTGATCATGATTTATGATATGATTGTAAAAGGAAGTGTTGATATCATTCATGTTTTTTGTAGTGTCTGAAGATGAGAATGATGATGACTTTGATGAGGAAGAGCAGGATTCATCAAGTGACAGACAGACTTCCACAGACACCACAGGTGCCGATTTATAAAAACTAGTATTTAAGACTGAAACCTGTTTTTATAAATGACAACAGGAGCTGCGATGGTGAAGGTTATTTGACTCATCAGTTTGGTGTTAACAAACACAACTTCCTTGTGTCACTTCCAGAGGAAGAAGACAACGCTGCAGGACAGACTGAGCAACAGTCAGAGCACAGGGAAGACAATCACCAGACAGTGTTTCACGTCACATGTGGAGATGTAGCTGCAACGTTACACAAACAGCGCTTTGCGTCCGGTAACTTTATACCACTGCTTCATGTAACAAACTAGCTGCATTCACTGACGTCGTACAGATGCATGTTTTCTAAACCTTTCTTTACCAACAGGAACCTTAGGGAAGTGTATTCGCACTGAGAAGAAGTGGATGACCCCAGTGGACTTTGTGAAGGAAACAATGCATGGAATGGATGCGTCCTGGAGGAAAGACATTATATGTGAAGGACAACCACTTAGTGAGCTCATAAAGGTAACTATGGTCTGGCTGATGTTACATGTGTGGACTGACAAGATAAATGTGTTTGATTCATAGTTTCCAGTTGTTACACATTTACAAAGATAGGTTGTGATTAAAGGCGTCAACAGAATAATAGTAAAATAATCAATATGTTTCACAAATATGGAACCATGCAGTCTTTGGTGAAGTAAGATAGCATTTAGCTTTAGCTCACCCACATCATCATTACTGTCTGTTTGTATGTAAGCAGGTTTACTCAAAAACTACTGGACCAACTTTCATGAAATTGTCAGAAAAGGTGCGAGATGATCCAGAATTAGCCCTAGCCTTTCTTCTTACTACTCTTTTTTCAAACTTTGTTTTGTTATGTTATTTTTGTTATGTTGTTATTTCTTTATTTTGTATGGACATGTAGTTCATTATATATATATATATATATATATATATATATATATATATATATATATATATATATATATATATATATATATATATATATATATATACATATACATATATCATCTCTTAGTCTCCTTCAGACTCATGTCCCTGGAGCCTGAGGGTTCTGCGCAGGATCTTAGTTGTTCCTAACAATGCACTCTTTTGGACACAGATCTCTGATGTTGTTACTGGTATCTGCTGGAGCCCAGCTTGGGGGTCACTGCCCTTGTTCTTTCTTTATGATGTTGCTATCACTGGGAATTGCTACATCTATCAGCACCACTGTCTTCCCATGTTTATCCACCACCACTATGTCAGGCTGATTGGCCATCACCATCTTGTCGGTCTGGATCTGGAAGTCCCACAGGATCTTGGCCTGTTTGTTCTCTGTCACCTTTGGAGGGGGGTCTCCCATCTTGACCCTGGGAACTCCAGTCCACAGATGTTCCTGTACAGTATGCCAGCTACCTGTTTATGCCGCTCCATGTATGTCTTGTCTGCACCCAGCTGTGATGTGGTGGACTGTCTCAGGGGCTTCTCTACACAGCCTACACCTGCGGTCTTGTCTGGTGTGGTAGACCCCAGCCTCTATTGCGCTGCTGTTCAGGGCTTGTTCTTGCACAGCCATGAGTAGTGCCTCTGTGCTGTCCTTCAGTCCAGCCTTTTCCAGCCATAAATATATAACTTTTAGATATCAGCTACTTTCTCAATTTTCCGATCGTACATGCCATGAAAGGATTTGTCCTTCCATGATAGCCCCTCTGGTTCCTCGTCTTTACTGGGCTTTTTTTGCCTGAGGCATTCACTTAGCAGTTTGTCATTGGGGGCCAATTTCTTGATATATTTCTGGAGGTTCGCCGTTTCCTCCTGGACAGTATTATTGACACTTACTAGTGCTCGGTCCCCTTCCTTTCGCTTACTGTACAGCCTCAGGACACTGGACTTGGGGTGGAACCGTCCATGAATGGAAAGCAACTTCCTTGTCTTGATATCAGTGGCTTGTATCTCTTCCTGTGGCCAGGATATTATCCCAGCAGGGTATCTGATCACTGGCAGGGCATAGGTGTTAATGGCCTGGATGTTATTTTTGCCGTTCAGCTGACTTTTCAGGACCTGCCTTACCCTCTGCAGGTATTTAGCTGTGGCTGACTTCCAAGCTGCCTCCTCATGATTACCATTTGCCTGTGGGATCCTCAGGTATTTGTAACTTTCCTGCACATCTGCGATGTTCCTTTCAAGTAGGTCAACCCCTTCAGTTATGATCACCTTTCCTCTTCTAGATATCATCCGCCCACATTAACTAGTCCGAATGACATCTCAATGTCTTTTCTGTAGATCCAAGTGAGGTGAATCAGGGCACTGGAACTGGTATCCAAAGCCACTTTTTGAGATGATCTGGCTGAGGGGGTTTAGGGTTATGCAGAACAGCAGGGGGGACCGAGCATCTCCTTGGTATATGCTGCATCTAATGCTCACATGTGCAATTGGCTTTGAGTTGGCCTCCAGAGTCGTCTTCCACAACCTTATTAAGTTCTGGATGAACTCTCTTAGTGTCCTGTTGATGTTATACAGTTTTAAGCTTTCCAGTATCTATGTGTGTGGCATTGAGTCATATGCTTTCTTGCAGTCAATCCAGGCAGTTCACAGCTCGGTGTTCCTCATCTTGCAATCTCAGGTTATTGCCCTGTCAACCAGTAGCTGGTGTTTGGCTCCCCTGGTGTTGTTTCCTACTCCTTTCTGTGCTCCGCTCATGTATTGCTCCATGTCCCTACTCTACTACTATGATGCCTAATAGGAGCCTCCATGTGGTGCTGAGACAAATTATAGGCTGGTAGTTAGATGGTATGTTCCCTTCCGGGGGTCCTTCAATATGAGGACTGTCTGACCCTGGGTTAGCCACTCTGGGTGGTTTCCCGAAATCAGCAGCTGGTTCATCTGTGCTGCTAGGCGTTCATGGAGTGCTGTCAGTTTCTTAAGCCAGTAGGTATGAATCATGTCGGGCCGTGGTGCTGTCCAGCTCTTCATTTTGGACACTCTGGTTTGGAGGTCTGCTAGTGTGATGACTACTGGGTCTTGTTCTGGGAGTTGACTGTGCTCTGCCTGTAGGTCTGTCAGCCATTGGGCATTGGTGTTATGTGTTACCTCCTTCCCCCAGATTCTCTTCCCGTATTGCTCAGTCTCATCCCTAGGTGAGTCCATTGTCACCTTGTTCCCCTGCCATTAAGAGTAGACCTTAGCTGGGTTGGTGGAGAATACCTGGTTTATTCTCCTGGCCTCTACCTCTCTTGTGTATCTCTTTAGGCGAGTAGCTAGTGCTTGTGAGCCTTTGCTTAGCAGTCTCCAGTGCCTCAGCTGTGGACAGTTTGTTGTATTTCTTGGGCAGTTCTTTCCTCAGATTCACACCTCTGCTTAGTTCTGTTAGAACACTGACTTCTCTCCGTGCTGCCATGATCTTAGCTTCTAGCCTTCTCCTCCATGGGGCAACCTTCTGGCTACTACTCATGCTATTCATCTTGTAGCCAAGCATGTCTATGATTACTGTTGCTGCTGCGTATATCAGCTGATTGGTCCCAGTGATGGTAGTGGTAGGGACAGTTTGCAGTGCAGTATTCAAGACCTTCAGTAGAGACTGGTCTGGTACTTTCTTCTTTCCTCCTCTCTCACTGGGGTACTCCCGCAGTAACACTCCATCCGTACCATGTTCTCTGCCCTGCTCCATGAATGTAACATTAAATGAATGTATTTAGCATCAGGGTGTCCTGGTTCCTCAACACCTGACGCAGACCTTGTCCCTTGTCATTTATCGTATCAGTGATAGGAGGTATAGGCATGTATAGCGTAAAGGGCCTATATATACATATATATAAAATTTATATATATATATATATATTCCGGGGCGGAAGTAAGTACCTTATGCCGGGGTTAACTTCCCTCTGCAGGTTCTTAGAACACAAGGAGTGGTTTCAGTGATCTTCGTTTTCAATGTTTATTTCCAAGAACGGGACAACACCTGCTCCGGTCGCCGGTTACACTCTGTATATTTAACTCTTTTTCTCCACTCCCAAAAACTCTCTGTACCCCTCTCTCTCCGTCTGCCCCGCCTAAAACGCTTCTCATTGGCTATTCCACAACATTATGTTGCCAACATTTGTTCAGAATAATACAAAAATTACATCTATGATAATGCTGTGTTTTGATCCCATTTTATGCCTTATAAGACTCAATAATTACAATGTGATAACAACGAAATGTGAACTACATAAGAGCGCAGTTCAATAACTGGCAGAATAACTGCGTTCACAACTTCCTGTTCATTTGGCAAAAGTGAACGAGTCGCTCACGTTCGTCAAAAATATGATATCGTTCGTGAACGTTCGTTCAATGAACTCGTTCAGGTACAACACTGATTACCAGTGATCCAGAATAGATCTGACTACATTTTGGGAACATTAAGTCAAAAGTAAAACCACTGGATGAATTCATACCAAATTTGGTTCATAGATTGCCAGTGATCCAGAACACATGTCTGTACATTTTAGGAAAGGAGGTCAAAGTTTTTTGTTTTTTTTGTATTTAAAATATTTTTTCACCCATTCACTCATTGACCCAATCACTTATAATGGGCAAACTTTCACGTCTATAAAAACATCAATTTGTTACTGTTTGTTTGTTACTTCAAACCTTGGTGCATGTATAGAGGCAATTTATATGATGACATCAGCACACACATAAGCATGATGGCATCAGCTGGATCAACAGCTGATGTTGTGCTTGACACCACTTATTATATTATTCCATCAATCTGAAGCACATGTAGTGGAATATTTAGACATAAATGACTTTTACTGTAATATGTTATGATCAGTAGTTTTTTTTACTTTCACACTCCTATTTTGTTATGTATGTTTTCTACCAAGTCTGACTCAATGTAACCGTGATAAGATGATCAGGGTAAAGTGGTCAGGGGACAGAAAAAGGCTCAGATGTTGATGCAAAAAAAAACCAAAACGCATAAAATCACCAGTTCAGTCACATGTAGGATAAGCAAAATATGCCATTAGAGACAAAGAGGATTTGTGATGCCAACTGTAAAACTAATATTAAGACTCTGTAAATGTGTTTATTTCAGGACAAGATTTTATCATGCCATTCACTGTTGTGCAACTGCAGACTGTGTGCACCAGATACTGAAGAGTTGGTAAGTTTGTTGATCTTTAACATGAAACAGTCACCTATGTGGTAGTGCTTTGTGATTAATTGTTAAAAGATTGTGATTTTGATTCACACATGTACACAGTTTCAGTTCTAAAAATGAACTATTTGATTCTTAAGCCTATTATTTCATGGGCTGCGTTCCAAACAAATGGTCACAAATGTTCAAACTGCTGCTGCTGCTGCCGCCACCATCTCCCTCACCCAATGGTAAAGCATCTTTACAATAAATGAGCCTCCGACTGTCAGCTGACGTTAAGTGAGGAAAAAGAGAATTACAGCAGAGGCACAACTGCATTAAAGACAGTGTCAGAAATGCTATATAAATCTAATTAATTGATATTATCATTATTATTACTGGACTACTGTCATATGAAAAACACAAATCATTGGTAAAATAACCATTTTCCCATAAACGTTTTGTAAAAAAAAAAAAAAAAAAAAATTGTGCCAGAGAATTGTGATCAAAATTCTAAACATTAAAAAAATAATAATAATTAATAATAATATTAATGGTATAAACATTTATTTGGATCAAATTAATGAAAAACAACAGGAATATGCATACATTGATTAGTAATTATTAGACTACAGGCTTTTAGCTGTAATTTGAACTGCTAAATATTACACCTGAAGAAAGTGCACAAAGAAACATTTACTCTTAAATGTAAATGCATCACAGTAATTTTCATGATTGTAGCCAAAATGAGGTCAGGAGGTACAGGAGATGTAGCTATCGTTTGTCAAAAGTAACTGGAATAAATACATTACTGCAAGTAAAAGCCCTGAGCAAGATGTAAAATAATAAATGAAATGAATAAGAATAAAAATTAATGTCTTTGCAGGAAAACCAGAGAAATGATGATGAGTGTTGGATCTGCAAAAGTGAACAAGACAGAGTAACGATGGTGGAGTGTGACTACTGCCCTCGTTCTTTTCACCAGATGTGTCATTTACCTCATGTGGAGGACGCCACTGTAGAGTATGCAACAATTAATACTTTACTTTTATTCATATTTACTGTTTTATATGTACTTCTGTTTCCCACACACATTGACTGTATCATTACCCTGCCCCCCCCCAAAAGGGGAGAGGGGTATTGTCTGTTTGTCTGCCTGTTTGTTTGTTTGTAAGTAGGTTTATGCAAAAACTACTGGAACAATTTTCAGGAGATTTTCAAGAAAGGTGGCCAAGAATAGGTCCTATTAAATGTTGGTGAATGTAGGTCAAAGGTCAAGGTCACAGTCACTAAAAAGGTATTTTTGCAATGATAACAGATAGGGCAAATCTGGTCAAATGTGTGCAAGGGTCTGGCACAATTTGTTTACATGTATTGACAGGATTAATGTTTTTATCTGGATTAAACCTTTTTAAAAGTGATTTATCACTATTTATTACAATATTAACTTCTGTGTTTTGCATTTTTCAGGGAAAATCAGGTGTTTCCAATATTTAATTTACTGATTATACAGATGTTCATAATTGCTCAGAGTGCAGAGGGTTATTAATCAACAATAGAGAAAACTAACTAACTTTGGCTCTTTATGGGTTCATGACTGTATTTTGTATCATATATACAGTATTTTATAGTGTGTGTTAGCTCAATGTATTAAATTCTGTGTGAAGTGATTCTGTAGAGTCTGTTCGTCGTCGTCGTCCACAATTCACTAAAATCCTTTTCCTCCATTAATTCTCAACAGATTTAAATTCTGATTGACTCATTAGATACGTAGATCTAAGCACTGGGCACAAAAATTATCACTTTGTTTGTCAAAATTTGCCTTTGTAAAAACAAAATGTTTACAACTTTGTTTATTTTTACTACTCTTCCCTCAGTTCACAACAGATTCAATCAGTTTCAATCCAGATCAAAGAAAGTAATTGCTCCAATATTAGTTTCCACCATCAACCTCCTGTGTATCATTTAACATCTTTAACCACAGTTATATGTCATTACCCAGTTACCTACTGTTGTTCAGTCAGATGTTTCCCCAGAAGAGCTTTGGGGGCTTCCTATACCATTCACACTGTTTTTGGCATTTGTTGATAAAAGCACACAGCCACACAGTGGGATTGATTTTATGATCTATTGAATGATTCCCTTTTGTTGATAGCTAGACATCACAGCTGTAAGTTCCAGATGAGCACAGGGACATTGGCAATATTGTTTTGTTTTGTTACGAGGCAGATGTGATTCATTGATTACTAGTGATGTCCTGACCTGGATTTTTTCACTTTCCAATTTCTTTCAGAATTAGTTTACCAATCTGATACAAACTCTTTATAATTATGTTTTTATTTAAATTTCTTGTCATTATTTATAGGTTATTATACTATTAATTTGCTGAATATGGAACGAACTTTTAAAAAATCTAAAATACTGATCAGGTGATTCCTACTGATTACACATCTTTCTCTTATTCTTATGTGCAGGGATGATGGACTTTGGATGTGCACGTTTTGTGATTTTGAAAACAAGGAAGGCTTCTTCACCTTTAAGGAAAGTAGAGAAGCTGCTTTGTCCTGTAATATATCAGAGCACATGCTGGTGAGTTCAGTGTGTCAGTCTTTCTGGCTGCCTGTTTAACATCTGAGCTGCTGTCATTTATGCCTGTTTTCTTACTTCAACAGCAATGCCAGTATCTTCTCCTGCGTCTCTACAATAAAGATAAGGAACATATATTTGCATCAAACCAAAGCCTCTATGTGAGTATCCCCCTGCAGCTCTCATTCACATGATGAAAATACTTACATTTAATGTAAATAAAACATATTGGGTTAGATTAGCCTTAACCCATAAAGACCCAAACATCCACCATTGGCCAAAAGCATCTACTGATATAAAATACATAGTTCCTGTTGATCCACTAATCCTATCAATACATGGAAATCTTTGACATAGATTGCAATTCGTCATCTTTTCATGGTCATTAGATATGACCCATTTGGGCCTTCAGAAGTAGCCTGGCTAGTCATTCATCTTTTTCAATAAGAAATCTGTCTGGAATCACAGGGCTTGAATCCAAATATAGTAAATAGAATGTACTTATATGGTTCATTTTCCACCTTCAAGACACTTCGAGTGCTTTTCATAGGCCTCACATTGACCCATTCACACACACTCATACACTAGTCAGCGACTGCAGCCATGCACGGTACTGCCAGACCTACTGGGAGCAATTTATGCTTTAGTGTCTTGCCCAAGGACACTTCAACATGCAGATACTTGGAGCCAGGGTTCGACACAGACTCTTCAGTCATTTTCCCAAAAATGTAAAGACATCTGTTCTGGGTCATCGACAATCTATAAACCTAATTTGGTTTGAATTCAACCAATAGTCTTACTCTGAGAGTGTTAACAGTCAATAAAACAAACAAACTAAACAAAAAAAGTGGTGCCAGGCAAAACAAAGTTTGCCCCTCGCAAAATCAGATTCTGACCTTTAGTATGACCTTTGACCTAGAGTCTTACCTAGCCTTTAAGGTTCTCATATCAATGCACATTAACAGGGAGAGAAAAATAAGAAGCCATATGTGAAGTTGAGTATACAGGAATGAAAAGACATTGTTTTGCATAAAGTTTCTTATAAGAAAACTATAAGAAAATCAATACCCTCACCCTCCCCAGAGAGGTGGAATGACAATACCCTTACCTCCCCTTTTGAGGGCGGGGTAATAAATGGTGATGAATCACTTAAGAAAGGTTAAATATAGAGAGAAAAAAATATTTCCGGAAGTGGAACAAAAGTAGTTCTGAGTTTGTATGGGTTAATTTATACACGTTTGTTGAATATAATTTCAATGTACAAGTGTTGAGCATTTCCTCTCATCACATGCAGGTGAGCGACGACACCAACACTCCCATGTGGTTTGGTCATATAGCAGAAAAGCTCCAGGAGAATCATTACCAAACTGTTGGAGAATTTGTGTCTGACATTGACCTCATTTTTGCCAAATTTGCTTCTTTGAACCAAGTAAGACCACCTTCTAAAGCACCACATGTAAAACTGAGCAGTTTATCATGAGTAGAGTTGGGTACCCAAAGGGTTTCATTTGATACCAAAAACAAACAGTATTTAAAGGTGGGGTAGGAGATCTTGGATAACAGTTCCTGTAAGCTATATTTTGAAAGTACACACACCCGTGCCTCTTCGTCAGCCCGCCCCTCGAAACAACGCCTTCAAAAATACATGAACACACATGGTGTCTGAAGTGGTCACTGAGGTTCACGAGCATTCACGAGAACTCAACGTCGATTATCATCCTAAATAACAAAACAATAAGAAACATTTATCAGTTTGTATCACATGAAGCTTAGCTAACAAAAGGTTTAGAAGCATGAAATAAACACAATGAGAAAACTAACAGATAAGGACAATAGTTTATGGTGTTACATCAGCAGTTTACACACAGTGTTGGTAACTGAGCAAAACCTGCTGGAACATTATGTTTGGTCAATATCTGACATTTTCTCACTGACGGGGTGAAGACGATACCCATGAGTGATCAGTATGTCTAAATATTATATACCGTAAATTCCGGACTATAAGCCGCTACTTTTTTCCCAAACTTTCAACCCTGCAGCTTATTCAGTGATGCGGCCAATTTATGTAATTTTTCTAACGGCCACCAGAGGCGCTCGAGTAGAAAAGGTAAGATTTAGACCGGTGGAATATATGCGTCGAGGAAGACTGAATGAAAAAGGAGGGGCGGAACAAACGCAGGGTGACGGGTTTAATGGCGACCGGTAAAGGTGAGGGACAGACAAAAAAAAGGTGAAGAGGAAGTAAAAAGTTGCTTAAAGAAAAACCCGCGGCGGTGTGTGAGAGAAGACAGAGGCTCGACCAGACCCTGTGGATTTGTTTTTGCACGTTGGCACGGAGGAGTTTGACCTGAACTCTCTGCGAAAGATTAAAGTTATCACTGACTCTGCGATAGATGAGGCGAGGCGGCGACCAGCCACCTGTTTGTGGATGCGGCGGACAATAGTGGATATATATTTTTCCCTCCCTTACCTTTGGAAATATACACTTTTTTTTTCCTTGGATTACTTTCAACGGGACCCGGACTCTGCAGGTCTGCATCAAACCTTAAGTATCATTTTCCGTTCATTTTGCCAGCTGTGATTTTTGGACTGTGGACTTTAATGAAGGACATTTAGTTTCATTCGCGGGACTTGAAGTCGGGTTTGGGTTAATTTTGTGTTTGTGTTACATGTTTTAATGTGGGCACATGCGGCTTATATACAGGTGCGGCTTGTGTATGTACAAAATCGGTTTTCCTCTTAAAATGTGGTGAATGCGGCTTATAAACCAGGTGCGCTCTATAGTCCGGAAATTACGGTAATCATAACAGTATCATCTTACCTATTGAGTAGAAACATGGTCACCTTAGCACGTTGATCAGTACACTGATTGGCCTGAGTTTTCCTCTGGTTCCACCCTCGAGACTGGACTAAAACATTTCAAGTTTTTTTGCAAATATTCTATTTCAGTGTGTGATATGGGAAGCAATATGGTAAGAAATGTTCCAAAAAAAGATCTCCCACCCCACCTTTATATCAGTACTTTATAAAGTAAAAAAAAAGTTACAATCAGAGACATGCAATTGATGCGTACCATCAAAATTTAACTGATGACTTATTGAACCTGTCTGTCTGACAAACTGTCTGTTAGATTTCTGCTATAATTTATTAACTTATTATTATTATTATTAAGCTAGCACCACACCTCATGTCACATACATGAAATGTATGTGACATGACATACACCAGTTACTTATTTGTCATTTGCATTAAAGTTACTCACTCTGTTACTGTCATGGTCCAGTATCTCCACAGTAGGTGGTCTGAAGATTTAACACTTAAGTCTGTCATTACTACACTGGCTATTTCCATTTTTAATGTGTTATTAGCTCAGTGATAGGCTACTTAGCTCATCATGGAGGCTTTAGACAGTGCACACTATGCTTTAAGTGCTTCATTAAATTTGATTTATTCCAGCCTTTGCATGTAAATATCTTTAGACACCTGTAACACATGGAAGAATCTGGATCTTCTTGTGAACTGTAATCACACGTTCCACCTTTTTACCTTTGACACATCGATGTCTGCACTGCTGCATGTGCACGCTTCTATTAACAGTGGACAGAGGGCGTAATTAAACAACAGCTGCATATATGTGTTACTGAAATTCAAGTTAGATTTAATTGTGGTTAGTACCATTAATATTTGCCTTGGTTCCATACCTATAACGACTTTCGGTACCCAACCCTAATCATGACTGAAATGTATGAGCTTTAGGAAATCTAATTTATGTGACTAATGATAAGGACTGTTGCTTCCTTTTGTAGGATGATCCTGCACTTTATGGCATCAGTGTCACCCTCAAGGAGTTTTTTGACAAAGAATTTAATATTGTTTTCAAGATCGAAGACACCGCTGACTCATAAAGACTTCTGGTTTTAGACTTGGGGAAATATTATTGAAAATCTAGTGAGAACTACCATCATAGTTTTATGGTTGAGTTTTTATATCATGTTTCTTTTCTATCTAATGTGAAATGACAAAGAGGCAGGGAACTGTTTACACATAACCTTTGACCTACATTCACCAAAGTCACATGATATGATAGTATTATTTGCTATATTTTAAATATGTATTGGTTCCAAATGTTAACAAAGTTGATGGGTCATTTTGTGATTATCGTATCCTATGGAAACTCATTTCAACAGCAGAATGTAAATGTTAGATATGGATGTTTACATTGAATATAATATCCAGCAGGTCTTCTGTATTAGCATTGATAGGAACAGTTACTCCTGCTCACTCTTCTCTTATGTATCGATTCTGGAAAAGTGTTTTAACCCTTAGATACATAAGTGGGGTCAAAACTGACCCCAGTGGTAGTTTTGTTGCAAAATCTTTGTCATTTTATATTGTCTAATCTTCTATGTATTCCTCAAATATGGTGTTTTTGATATGGTCTCATTTGGATTTGTATGTACCGTTTGTTTTTTTTATATTTTTTATCAACATCCCACTCTTTCATATGTGGGGTCAAAACTGACCCCCAGAATTTTCTATGGATTTTCAGTTGTTATACTTAGGAACCTTTTTATTTTTGTCAAGTCTGGTTGTCAGGAATACATTTGTTGCTGATTGACACATCTAATGGTTACATTCTCACCATCCTGAAGGACATTTTTATTCAGCAACACACATGTAGGTATTATCAGCTTTATTCATCATACAATATGCGCTGTCATAACATTTCACCTTATTTTCAACAGTGATTCTTGTGTGATTGTGTTGTTATTGCATACTTATGTTGTATTACACTAGCTTCCTGTGCTAACCAAGCTAGTGTGAAAATGGGAAATGCTAAGAACCAGATGTTATGATCAGTTTTTCTGATGCAATTTTGTTTTTGTTTTGTTGCATTGTGGTGTTGGTGTTAACATATGTGGGTTTACATGGGTGGTGTAGTGCTCTCCTAGAGTGTTCCACCTAGGGGGCACTGTTTTGGATTTGGGGAGGAGAGAGAGGGGAGAAGAAGGGGAGTGGGAGAGGAAGGGGGTTTGTTCTGTACTTGGTGTCGGAGTAAGATAATGACCCAGCATCTGTCTGACTGTTTCTTTACTGCACTTAACACTCACATCATTTACACTAGTAAGCAACACTAATTATGTAAAAAAGGAATATAAAATTAAATGTAAAATTAAACTCATTTAATGATTAGTGATTTCAGAACAAGTGTGTGTGTGTGTGTTTGGGGGGGATTTCTTGCTTGGAGCCCTCACAGACCCTCAGAGACCCAGTGCCCCTGATTCAAACACAATAACCCTGCACTCACTGGTGCTGCTGAAACTGTTACTGGAAATGCAGTAAACTTCACACACAGTCAGGAAACTGGTGGACCCAAATGCAGGACTCACAGACTCAGATTCAGTGTCACAATATTTATTAATAAATATAATCACAGTAAGTGGTCAGTTATCTCCAGATCCACTGTTCTTCAGGGGAAATTAATCACCAGGGAGCTCAACATCTGGGAGAGAGGTCAGAGGGTCAAAGGTCAAACAGGCAGGTGTCAAACACAAACAGTCCAAACATGAGCAAAAAGGAAATCCAAAAGATGTTACCAGTGAGTGGAAGAACTTTCCAGACCATATTTTAAAAACCCAAAGTAAATCTAGTTTTAAAAAACAAATAAAGCAGAATTTTATGGTTGATTGTACTTGATCTCTGTTGGAAATATTGTCAGTTTTCAGCTTTTGTTGTTGTCTGGGGTTTTTTTGTTTTGTTTTGCTTTTTTGTTCTTTTGTGGGATTTTGTCATTTTACTATTTTTCTTCAGTAGTTACTTTTTTAACAATTTTCTGTATGTTGAATTTCTGTCTGCTTCAGTTGTGTCCCTTCCTTTTAAATATACAGTATATATATATATATATATATATATATATATATATATATATATATATATATATATATATATATATAGCCAAGCATCTCAAGGAGGAAACGGCGAACCTCCAGGAATACATCAAGAAAATGGCCCCCAATGACCAACTGCTAAGTGAATGCCTCAGGCAACAAAAGCCCAGTAAGGTCGAGGAACCAGAGGGGCTATCATGGAGGGACAAACCCTTGCATGGCGTGTACCATCGGCAAATTGAGGAAGTGGCTGATATGGAAAAGACATACCAGTGGCTGGAAAAGGCTGGACTAAAGGACAGCACAGAGGCGCTACTCATGGCTGCACAAGAACAAGCCCTGAACACCAGAGCAATAGAGGCCGGGGTCTACCACATCAGACAGGACCCCAGGTGTAGGCTGTGTAGAGAAGCCCCTGAAACAGTCCAGCACATCACAGCAGGGTGTAAGATGCTGGCAGGCAAGGCATACATGGAGAGGCATAACCAGGTAGCGGGCATACTGTACAGGAACATCTGTAAAGAGTATGGACTGGAGGTCCCAGGGTCAAGATGGGAGAACCCCCCAAAGGTGACAGAGAACAAACAGGCCAAGATCCTGTGGGACTTCCAGATCCAGACTGACAAGATGGTGATGGCCAATCAGCCTGACATAGTGGTGGTGGATAAACATGAGAAGACAGTGGTGGTGATAGATGTAGCAGTCCCCAGTGATAGCAACATCAGAAAGAAAGAACATGAGAAGCTTGAGAAATACCAAGGGCTGAAAGAGGAGTTAGAGAAAATGTGGAGTGTGAAGGCAACAGTGGTACCAGTAGTGATCGGAGCATTAGGGGCAGTGACCCCCAAGCTGGGAGAATGGCTCCAGCAGATACCAGGAACATCAGAGATCTCTGTACAAAAGAGCGCATTGCTAGGAACAGCTAAGATCCTGCGCAGAACCCTCAGGCTCCCAGGCCTCTGGTAGAGGACCCGAGTCTGAAGGACACACCGCCCACGTGGGGCGAGAGGAACATTTTTTTTTTATATATATATATATATATATATATATATATATTTCTGTATGTTGTTGTCTTGTTATATTTTCTGTGTGGATCCCTGGATGAATAGCTGATGGGTCCATATGCTAATGGGGATCCTAATAAAATCAAATCAAAATGTGCAGAAAAAGGTCAGGCCAAGGTTCTGAGGTTGATTGAGGTACCGGCAGGGCTCAGACAAACTTGTGGTCAAACACAGGCAAGATACCAGGCAACAAAAAATCAACATAACAGATATAGACCAACAGAGAATCGACAAAAACCATAATCCACATAATCAACTAACTTCCAAAACCAAGCAGACAGAGACAAGGTGCCACTTATTTGACGTTCTAGGACAGACAAACTCGCACTGAGGGGAAGAAGACACACAGCTTATAAAGAGGGGAAAGCAGGTGTGACAAATGAGGGGAAATTATCTATCTATCTATCTAGAATAAAATAAAATACTACTAGACTACTACTACAACTACTGACGTGTATAAAGTTAACTCTACTACATATAAATATGTACAACAAATAAGGATATGTATATGTACATAAGAAATAAAGGATGTGTACAAGGTAGAGTGATAAAAACACAGTTGCATGTGTACTGGACTATTGTACTGAGGTAGGGTGAATGTCAACTGTAAATATATGTACTTCCACTTTTTGATCAGTTCAAAACACAACAGGAGTCTGTTGTATCAGTTGAAAGGTGAAAAACCAGTTCAGATCTTTCCTCTTCATGTATTTACATGTGCAGAACAAGTAAATAGACTTCATTATGTGTTGAATCACAATAGCTTTATTTTTGCTTATCCAAGGACCAGAGGTTGTCAAAGTACTCTGTACTTAAGTAGAAGTAGAGCTACTTGTGTTAAAAAATACTCTGGTAAAAGTAGAAGTAGTGATTCTACTCTTTTACTGAAGTAAAAGTTAAAAAGTACAACTTCTCAATTGTAATAAAATAAAAGGTAAAGCTGCTTTTTTGGCTATGGATGAAATTATACTTATTTAAGCAGGAAAAACCAGAAAAATGTCAATATAAAAAATAAAGCCTTTAAAAATGAGTTACTTTGTAGATAATTATTTATTTGGTCATGGTATTCACTTTAGTCGATACAGCAGGAAATTTAGGAAAAAGTCAAAATCATAAATAGGAGATTAAAAAGGCATAATTATTACATTTTTAAAAAACTAAATTGTAAGATAATGTCAAAATTATGAAGAAAAAAATCTGAATTATGAGATAAAAAGTCAAAATTATTAGATAAAAGTCAGAATTATGAGAGAAGAAATGGATAATTGAGAAGTCAAAATTATGATATAGTAAAGTCACAATTTCTGATTTAGGACTTATTTTCTATTTCTATTTATTTTCTATTTCTTTTCTGAGAATGTAAAGAGTATAAAGTACAGAATAGATATTTATACAAAAATGTAGGGAGTAAAAGTAAAAAGTTGCCAGGAAAATTAATACTCAAATAAAGTATTTAAGGGTACTTATGTGTTAAAATGTACTTGTAAAGGAAGTACTACTTCCACCTCTGCTGAGGATACATCAAAAATTAAATAAGGGCGAAACAAATCTAATGATAATATAACATAGTATTAAATTATCTTCATAAACTGCAGTGATGTGATGGGAGTTCCACCCTGTCGTTTTGGAGGTGTGTGTGTGTGTGTGTGTGTGTGTGTGTGTCTATTCCTATCTTTATGGGGACAATGATATATTTACACAGTCACACCATGGGGAATGTTGACCCTATGGGGACCAAAATTCAGATCAAACAAAAAAATAAAGGTCCCCACTAGTCAAATTGAAATAATGTGGGACTATAAATACATGAATTCATTTTTTCAAGGAAGCAGGTGCAATGCGAAACATGCATTTTTCAAAGATTTGAAAATGGGTTTCCTTTGTTGATTTGTTTTTTAATGTAGTTGTTTTTTTTTTCCTTTTTTAATATAATATATTGTTTTATTGTTAAATTATACATTTGTATTTAATCAGTGATTTGTATTTATTACATTTTATTTAGTTTTCTAAATTGTTATTGTTATTATTGTTGTTGTTATTATTGATATTATTGTTTTTATTTTTTTTAAAACACGTATTTACATTCACTACCTAATGGCTACATGATTATTAATTTTGTCCCTATGAGACATGTAAACGAGTGTGTCTATGTGCGTGTCTGTGTCTGTGTGTGTGGGTGTGTGTGTGTGTGTGTGTGTTTCAGACGTGTATTTGCTCAGTGTGTGCACTCTGCGCGCTCTGCTGACGTCACCGTCACAGTTGCCAGCAGCAAATCTGTGCTGAGAGCTGCGCAGCCGCCCTGCGCATCCGTCGGCTCAACTGGACAGCCATTTCTGTGCCCCTTAAGAAAAACATACTGGAGCTCGGCTTTATCTACCACACATATGGAACAGGACGCACAGGAATGATGCCTTTGAGGGGGAATAACCGGCTAGAACTGAGCATCACCGACTGAGATCCGCGGTCTGCAAACTTTCTCCTAATTTAACGCCTGCGCAGCCAGAAGAGGATTCCTCCTCTGTTTGGCTCATGTGTTTGTTTCTGCGTCAGCCATGGACGAAGATCTACAAGGAAGCAACAGCGACGTCGCAGCGTTGCATGTGAAAACTGAAGCGTTCGATGAAAACCCATCTGCGCTGGTGTTGGGCAGCCGGGAGTCGCCTGCGCCCTGCGGCGGTACCGCATGCGGAGGAGGAGGAGGAGGAGGTGGTGTGGAGGATCAGACTGCAGAGGAGCTGCAGGCTGCCACAACCAACACCCCTGTTCTACTGTGTGAGTGTCTGCTGACTTCCTATAGCTCCAAGTGCAACATGTGGCAGAACACTAGGGCTGTCAGAATTAACGCGTTAACATGGATTAATCCACCATCATGTTTAATCTGATTAGAAATGTTAACACATTAAAATGGAACAGTTGTTTTGTTGAATAAACATGTTAATTGCATAGTATATATTCATATTTTTGCATATATTTTGGATGTTTTATCACTTTTTTGGGTTGTTACTCTATTTTCCAAGAGTTTTTGAATATCTTTTGGATATTTCATCATTTTTATGTCTATTTTGTTGGTCAATTTTAGTGGATTTTAGCATGTTTTGCATATTTTTTTTCCTACATATTGTTGTGTTTCTCGGTGTATTGTTTTTTTTTTATTTTCTGTGAAATTTGAGTCCAAGCCCCCCCCCCCCCAAAAAAAAAAACAAAAAACAAACAAAACAAAAACAAAAACAAAGCAGTCACCCAGCTTGGACAAATTAAGTGCAGATATATTCCCTTCTGTCTTGAGTCTATTTCTCATGCAAGATGAAATGCAATTAATATAATAAGAAAATAATATTTAAACAACATTAATCAGAATTAACCCACAGCGGCCCTGTGAAAATTTTTATTTAAATTGTAATCATTTGACAGCCCTACATAATATGTATCAGTAATTAGTGTCAGATCTGCAAAGTGAAATTCATGTTATTGTTAATGTGACATTATAAGATGTTTTATGTGTTCTGTGATTAAAGTTGTTTTTAGTTCATGTGTCTTGTGTTTTTTAACAGACCCTGTGAGCACAGATCGATTCTTTACCTCATCTGGAGATGGAAAGACATACCTGAAGATTGCTCCAGGTAATACAGGGTTTATATGGATCAATAAAAAGTATTGAAAATCATTGAACAGCTTTTGTGAAAATTAAGGCCTTAAATTGCATGAAAAAGCCTTACGTTCAATTTCTATGTAATCTACATGAAAAATGTAATATAATGGGTGGAAAAAGTATTGTTATTCACAATTTATTTTTATGATATAAACATTTAATAATTGTGATTGGAAGTATAGTGTGGTGTGTTAACAGACAATACTTTAATTAACTAGATCACTCCAACGAAGCAGCACAAGTCTGCCAAGGTTTGGATCTGGATGTTTGTAACTTATTTATAAACAAGTGTTACATTTTCGCTAACAATTTATTTTATCGGTCATTAACAATCCATTAGAGGGTTTAAAAAAATCTAACGAAATCCTCAGTCATTTCAATATTCGACCACGTATGTTGGACAACAACTAAATTTCACATGTCAGATCTAATGTTAAATATGAAGCACAAGATATTGTTGGATTTTAACAAAATATGTCAATAACCTGCTTTGAGGTAAAGGTCATACATTTTGCAGATATACCATTCACTTGACATAATATGTCGTCAAAACGTGATGTCATCGAGCCTATCAGTGTTATCTCATCTGATGTCTGAAGGCAAGATGATGTGAATACAAAAAAAAAGTGTGATACTATCTTGTCTGGATTCTGAAATATCACCAGTCATGTGTTTTAGCTGTTGACCTTCACTGTGACCTTGACCTTTGACCTTTTTTAGCTCAAAACGTAAGAATAATGCATTATTAATCATCTCTCAAGATCCGTCCATAACTTTTTGAGTTATCTTAATGACAAACAAATGCACCGTAAAACATAACCTCCTTCACTGAGGTAATAATTATTGTTTATTATCAATACATGAAGTCACAACACAACATTGGAATATAACCTGCAGTGAGTGTGCTCATGTTGTGGCCCAAGAGCTGAGCGAATATTTGCAAATGTAGGAAAAATGGGGCAAATGCTAGTTAAAGCCTGTGGATGATAAACTACAGTATATATGTACATATACAAAACTATAAAACTGGATCTGCAGTTGGACGTGGGCATTAAATTTGTTTAAAGTGGCATTAAAAAGCATTATATTACATTTGCTGATACCTGCAAAAACCCTGTAGTCACTGCCAAAGACAGGATCACACATTTTATATTAAAATGACCAAGGCAGCATTTTTCTTATATGAACTTGACAAGGGAAATAATGTTCACGGCAGCTGTGTTTGCAGCCATAAACCTAATGATATGGTATGACTTAATAGGGAATAAAAATCAGAGCTTGTGTTGATATTTATGTAAAAACAAAATCACATGAAAATGGTTCAAGACATCACTTCCCATTTTAAAATATTACTGCACAGTCTGCCACTTTGGTCTCATCCTCATTGCAAACTTGCATGTTCAAAATCTATATTCAGTAACGAATCTGTAGTGTCTTGTATTTCTGCCATTTCAATTCCAACAATTTACCCAGTTTCAAATGCATCTGACATGAAATAAAAATATACTGGAAATCCAAATATGTAAAGATCAGTGTTACTGTCCTTTAATCAGAAGTGTTGAGCCCACAACACGATGAGTTTGTAAAACTATATTAATTTCCTAACACATGGAATTGTTGGATTTCAGTGTATGATCCCAACCTGATACAGTAAAAATATTCTAAATATAGTGTATACTTTTGGAGGTTAATCTTGTTTCTGTTACAAAGGTGTAAAACAAACACGTCCTTTTCTGATGTTTCCGTATGTGTGTCTTGCCGTTTTCTGTGCCTCAATCACTCCTGTCAAGCCCCCCCAGCCTTTTGCTCTTAGCCTGGCCAGCCATCTGATTTTTTCATTGTATTCAATAATAAGAAAATAGACTGGAGCTGGGGCGGCACAGTGGTGCAGTGGTTAGCACTCGTGCCTCACAACAACAAGGACACTGGTTCAAATCCCACACCAGATCTTTATGTGTTCTCCCCATGTCCGCGTGGGTTTTCTCCAGGTACTCTGGTTTCCTCCCACCATCCAAACACATACACTGATAGGTTAATCTAAATTGTTCATAGGTGTGATTGTTTGTCTATATATGTTCAGCCCTGAGATGAACTGTAGACTCATACAGGGTGTACCCCGTCTTCACCCATTGTAGCTGGATTAGGCCCCCAGTGACCTCCGCAACCCTAATGAGGATAAAGCGGGTTCACATGATGAGAGAGACTGGAACTGGTCCATTCACTGTGAAGTATGCCCAATCTACTTTATATTGAACCAATCACGTGTCTTGGAGTTTCACAAAGTGTCACATGCATTGACTCCTTTTTGTTGTGAAACAAAGTCACTTCAAAGTCCACACATCACTTGACAGTTGTTGTCAAATGTTTACTTTACTCAGAAATAAGCATTGAATTACAGATTACACCCTGGTTTCTTTAGTTTCTCTGACAAAAGCATCACATCTGTCTTATCAGTGATTGGTTTACTCAGCGTTCATATGTGGATTCAATCACCGTGATTCCAGGTGGATTTCTCATTGAGAAAGACAGATGGCTGGCCAGGCTACAACGTCTGTATACTTCTCAGACTGAAGGTCTGTTCATACTCTATGAAAGGCACCTCCAAACTATTCCACAAAGGGCCGGTGTGGCTGTGGGTTGTTGTTCCAACCAACCAAGAGTCCACAGTTTGACCAATCTACTCTGAAGAGTGAGATCAGTTGATTAATTGAGTCCAGTCTGGTGTCCTGCTGCTTGGTTGGAACAAAAACCTGCAGCTACACCGGCCCTTTATGGAACAGTTTGGCGATACCTGCTCTATGAGAACAAACACATTTATTTTTATTTAAGTGGCAAGACCAAGAATAAAGGTCGTTCTGATCCAGACATTTCATACATCATGAGAAACTCAAGTGCAGAAGTCACAGGAGGTCCTTAGACAGTCCTTGCACAGCAATAGATGTCATGTGTGCTAAGCATTATGGGAATCTGACAGAAACAACCCTACGTCAACAACATAACAATGGGCATTAACTGAACCAACTTCAAATTTCTGATCAATCACACAATTACACATGAAAAAAAAAGTCCTGGTCAAATGCTCGAGTGGGGTTGTTCACAGATCATTGGTGTAAGAAAAGAATATCATTCTTTTCTTGTAGCTCAGATAGAGAAGACATTTGTGTTTTTGCTGATTATGTACAGACTTTAATGTATAACCTCTAGTTCTTCTGCACAAAAGATTAACCTTGTACACACTTCCTGTTGACTTTGAGATAAGACGTATCAATACAATTCTGTTAAGACTAAGATGTTGTTCTTAAAAATGTTGCTTCCCAACCTTTTCCATCGTGACTTTTTTTGGTTACACAACAATGTTATGCAACATAAAAATCCTTAGATGAATGGTGTTTTTTTTCAGCTTCTGGCATGTCACATGCTCCATCAGAGAAGACGCTTCCCACTGGTTCGGACTTTTCCTCCAAAGCCGTCTTGTGTCTGATAGAGGCTGTCGGGCGCCGATGGGGGCTCTATGAGACACGGGAACGTTCGCAACTCTTCCAGAGCGTCCAAGAGGAAATGGCTTCCAAAGGGCACATGCTTCCTGTTGAAAAGATCCGTCGCAAGTGGAACAACCTCATTGTCACCTACAAGAGGGTGAAAGACCGCAGCCGGGAGACAGGGCACGCGAAAACATCCTGGGAATTTTTTGATGTAAGTGAAGCACTAGTGGATAGATTTGACAAATGTACTGAACAGTTCAGACAGACTAGGTACTACTAGTGATACTAGTCATTTTAACCAAAACTAAAAATGCACTCATTTCAAGATTAAACGTGCCTTCAGCCACTTATTCAGAAATTAATCACACTGAGATTTTTTCATTCGTGTAATTAACACCATATCTGATGAAGTTGTTATATGTTTCACCATGATATTAACCCTTTAACTCCTGAGACTTTACCAGTTCAAGTCAAAAATTAATCAAATAAGAAACAAAATGGACAATAACAGCCAAAAATGCATAATAAACCAACACAATAATAAACAAATGGCACAAAAGTGAAGAAACATACAATATTAAATGCAGAAATTAGGGCTGTCAATCGATTAAACTATTTAATCGCGATTAAATGCATGATGATCATAATTAATCCCATATTGTGATATTTTTTAAACATGAGAATAGATAAATGCTTGCTTTATGCAAAAAACATTTTTATTTATTGCTACAGTGAGAAATACTCTCAGTTCAAGTAACTAACATATACAAAGAATGCACCTCATTGCACTGCAAAGCAATTTGCATCACATTCAAAACAAACAGGGTGATACACAAAATAACTTAGAAATAAAGTGTGCATGAGTGTTCTAGGACATGTATCAAATGATAGTGCAGTCAGCCTATACCCTATAAACAGCTGTTTTGTTCTATTCAGCAGAGGCAGAACAACCCAGCCTCCATTTCTTCTCTTTTTTAACAGACCAAATTATTACCATTATCAAATGTGCTGTGTTGTAGAGAAACGGGGATAGCTTACTGGAGGAAATGTATGGCAAGCCAAAGTGTTCACATAGGCACGCGTTCCGTTTATTATATCACGCATTACAGTACACGTTCTAATAATTATGATTACTCAGTGAGGTCCAGTAGTCTCCAGTCGGTGCCACTGTCCTAGTCTGTTGGCAGCATCGACCTCAGCGCATTGCTTCCCGTTTTCCGAGCTACGGAAATGGCCGAGCTGCAAATGCCCCTGCATTAATCGCGGGTTAAAAAAAAGAGTGCCCTTAAACGCACATTGCATTAACGCGTTAATAACATGTTAACTTTGACAGCCTTAGCAGAAATATGAAACAAAATAAGGAACAAACTTAACAAAAATTAATACATATTTACAAAATAATAACTTAACTTAGTTAAAATCAACTAAAATGAAGTATAAATAAATAATATTGTAATTTGGTTCCGGTAGTTTTAGTTTTGGCTTTTGCTTTTTTCTAAATCACTTACTTTTTGACACCAGTTCATTTCCATATATCAGATCCATGAACAAAACTCACTAAAATCACAGTAAAAAAACAGTAATTGTTTCTGAATATTGAAACTAAACCATCCTTTCAGAACTGACGCATCAGGGTTAAAGGGTTAATGAAAACTTTTCACTCTTTTTTTTTTCTGTGAAATGTCTTGTGTTAATTAGTATGACAGAGCATCACTGCCACCTACTGTTGGGGAGTGTGAATGTTTGGCATTTGGCTCCATTAAACAAAAACTACAGAATTGTTTTGTAATATTAGTTTTGGCCCACACAAACTGGGTTTGTGACCCACTTCAGGGTCATGACCCATCAGTTGAGAATCACTGGTCTAGAGATTAGGATTCAAAGACTCGGCTGATTTGCTAGATTACATCCTTGGTTAAACATTCATTAATGGCTGGACTTTGTCACACATTCATCTGTTACATATTTTCTTCTCACCACTGTTTGAAAAAGTTATGGTTTAACACTGAAACTCCAGTTACATTAGTGTGGACACTGCAGATGTCGAACTAATACTGTCAAGTCAATCATGTTGAAAGTAAAAGTAAAACCAAAGTTATGAGACACTATACAAACATTTTTTTTGGCAATAGTGTCATTACCTTTGGTGCAACTAAACATGGGGAAAAAAGGAGGGGGGGCAATTTTTTTTTTTTTTTAGAGCGACATTAGTGATTTGTGTGAAATTTGATGATACCTGAGTGTTTGTATATAGTTGTAATATTATATTCTATGGTTTTCTGGTTCAAAACGGTTCATTGAATATGTTTATTGTGACACCAGATTGTTTTTTACAGACTTGAATATAGTTTCCCAAAAAAACACCTGAGGTACTGCCTGCATTTCATTTCAATATTAGTATATAACTTTGGTATTTACAAAATTTGAAATCATTATTTTGAACTTTCCTATTTATATGTTCATTCTACGCTATGAAAATGATTCATAAAACATGTTTTTGGTAAAAAAAAAAAAAAAGTTCCTACTTGATTTCATGTTTTTTGTTTTATATTAGATTTAGTGTGTGATATGATATGATATGAAATTAAATGAGACATGGTTTTTTTTGACAAGACACTTGAAGGCAAGATTAAAAATATTTTAAAAAATGCACCTAAGTATTGAATAAAATTCCTACTACATCACTACAATCTCTACGACGATAGGACAATACCAAAACTAGCTATTATTTTAAGAAACCAAATCAGTAGAACTACATCCTGGTCACTGAAAAACAACTAAAAACTTCAACATCATCACATACAAACATCTAAAACACATCAAACATGATAATGAGCTGATGACTAAACTTTACTTCCTTGTTTTTTGTTGTTTTTTTTTTGTCTCTTGTGTTTTTGTTTACTTCCTTTCTCCAGCTGATGGATGCCACGCTATGCGATACTGTTGGTTCCCAGATCACCAGCAATAAAAGGAACAAAGGTGTCACCACAGCTTCCACGTTACCTGCTGCTTTGGCAAAGATCGCAGCAAAACCACAGGTTCCACAGCCCACCCCTATTCTCCGCCCTAATGGTGACTTTGCTTCAACAGGTGTCGTGGAAAACAGGACTCAGACTGTTGCAAACAATCAGATTAATATCATTAGTACCACGCCTGCATTAACTTCAATGACCACTGCAACTATTAGTCCAACCAGCGCTGCTGAGATCAAGCCTCTACTTGTCGTAAATGGCGATCTCGTTTCAAGCAGTGTTCACCCAGCCACCATTGTCCCGTCTCCACCTTTTATGTCTTCACCCACTTTAACAGAAACCGCCTCCACTTCCACCAGTAACACAGACCTGAACACATCACGCTTCATAAGCCGTAAAGCTCCATCCTACTCATCGGGGATCCTGCCCTTCCGCCTTAACAGCGGGCAACTTGGCAACAATCAGAATCTCCTCTCCCTTTCATCTTCTTTCTCTCCTACTTCGTCTTGTCTCACTCCTCCCGTCACCACCTCTTTATCTGCAGCGGCTTTGTCGAGAACTGAAGGACAGAGTCACAAAGGCAACGAGGATCAAACCAGCACCGCTTTGTTCCGGGAGATTCTAAAGCGACAAGAGGAGCAGGCTTACCTGGACAGAGTTGCCCGCCGAAGGGTTGAAGCAAGAGAAAAGAGACGCGAGAGGAGAGAGGTTCGGATGGCGGAGTCCCTGGGCAGGGTGGCCACGGCTCTGGAGCTGCTCTCCTCCAAACAGGACACTGTTATCGCACTTCTGCAGAGACTCGCTGATCGGAAGTGAAGCCGACTGTGAAGCCCCCAAACTGTCTGATCCCATGAACGCACGCTCATCCCATAGTGGCTAATAAGGCTGCACGATATTGTAAAAAAAAAAAAAACTGACATTGTGATATTTTTTTTTAAAGCCTGTAATATATATTGGGATTAGAGCTGCACAATATATTGTTTGAGCATCGACATCACAATGTACATGTGCGCAGAAGTCACAACGTAGGTCCTGCAATGTAGGAGACAGTGGTGTATAATCCCAGCTCCAAAAAGTAAAAGTCCTGCCATGTATTGGTTCTTCCTGTTCACTTCACATATGTGATTCCACTAAATATTCACCTACCAGGATGAGGAGTTGTATGGTTGGAACAAATCAGTGTTGGGAAAGGTCACCTTGATTAGGAACTACTTCGAAATTCAGTTCAAGTTACTCAATATGAATTAGTTCAGTTCATCGTTCATTCTTCCAAGTTATGAACTAGAAGTTCATGGATCCCAAAATGAACTTTTTCGTTCTTTCTTTCATTCTTTTTTGTGTCATTATTATAATTGTATTGTAATTATTTACCTTTCTGACGTTATCCTGTAGTCAAAAAATCAGGGGAAAATGCCGCCCCTCCAGGGCGGAAGTAAGTACCTTACCCCGGTTTAACTTCCCTCTTATAAGGAGATGTTTCAGTGAGCTTCGTTTTCAATGTTTATTTCCAAGAACGGGTCAACACCTGCTCCGGTCACCGGTCACACTCTGTGCATTTAACAACATGAGCAACAAAGAAAATAAAATCACCCAAAACCAAGACTCGCTACCAGAAAGAAAAGCAAAATGAGTTATGTGGAATTATATTCTTTTTTTAAATTTGTATTTACATTTATTTATTTTAATTTTTAAAATGTATTTACATATATTTTTTTATGTATTCATTAAGGCCATAACAGTGTATGTATTCTTACCCAACAGTTGAAAACAGAAGTTTGGTTTGGTACAGCCCTATACTGAATGAAGACATGTGACCATGTGCATCATGATGGCGTCATCATCCAGGACACTTTACTTAGTTACGCCGGCTGCCATTTTAGTAGGGGTAAACATTTGGGTAGATACCACTGACAGGCACGGACTACAGCCCTAACGCACACAGAAATCTATAGGAATCTGATGGTTTCTTGTCAATATGCCTAAATCCTGTGTGGTGTATGGATGCAGCACACATGTCTGATAAGAGGGAAATATATCATTCTTCAGAATTCTGACAGAAAAAGAAGAGAAGCGATCCAAGTGGATACAAGCAATTCACAAATCTTTTTTTTTTTTTTTTTACTGTTTAAAAGGAATTCTTTATTTTTTATTTCAACATTTGGTTAATCATTTAATTTACTGGTACCAAGCAGCACAATTTATTTACGGTTTCCATTTGTATATTGTCTTTTTTTTGTTTATTTGTTTGGTTACATACTGTACTGAGCAACAAAATAGTTTTGCATTTTGTTTCCATACTGTACCGAAAATGAACCAAACCATGACTTCAAAATCGAGGCGCATACCAAACCGTGATTGTTGTGTACCGTTACACCCCTAGTATTTATTCGTTTATTTATTTGTTTTTATTTCATAACTTGTTTATTTTTTCTTTCATTCATTTTTAATTGTTAACTAATTATTTCAGCTACAAGAAGGATGATACTGAAAGGTATGTTCTGTGTCGACCACTAATCTGTTTGACCATTTGTGGTTCACAGTTCAATCGCCTCCTATATTGCAGGACCTGCGTCATGATTCTTGTGCACATGAACATCGCAATGTCGATGCTAAAATTATATATTGTGCTGCTCTAGTGGCTAACAAGTGGTATTTTAATTTTAGATAGTTTTAAGGTTGGGGTTTTACTCGCCCATACATGAAGGAAATGATGTAAATTGCATATTTTTTGTTTTTACATGTGGTGCTGCAAAAAGCATCCAATAAAACCATGAGCAGCCCCTCCCCCCAAAACAGCCACATTTTGTCAAACTGAACACTGTATGTTTTATGATGATCATTAAAGTTAGTGTTTCATTTGTTTGTTTGTTTTTTGGCATTTCCTGTCTCATTTGATAGGAATATTGGAGATAATGTATTGCAAGGGTAAGTACATGGTACTTGTTTTGGTTTGTCACCTCATTTTAATATCACACATTTCTGGTTATTCCAGACATTCAAAACAGTTAAGTTGTGAAATGGAAATAGTTTGTTAATTATTTTAAATGTCAGTGAGACCTCCCTTTAATGAGTCCAACTACAAACAAACTATGAATCACAAAAATAATTACAGAAAAAATATTACAAAATGATGTTTTCCCTTATGAATATGGATGTGTGGCTGCAACTTCCCATGTGGAATAAGAACTAAAATTGTGTCCATACCAATATTTGGATGTTTCTAAAATGTAAATTTTAAAATAGGAAATTATATGACATTTGGGGAAACAAAGGGTTATTATATTTTCTGGACTATAAGGTGCACTTAAAATATTTTAATTTCCTCCAAAAATCACAGTGCACCTATTTATTCTGGTTGTGCTTAGTGCCTGTGAATTTTGAGTTTTTATCTTATCATTTTGATTTTTTTCTCATGATTTAGACTTTTTATCTCATAATTTCCACTTATATAATAATTTTGACTTTTATCGAGTGGTTTAGACTTTTTATCTAATAATTTTGACTTCACTTAATGCGCTTTATAGTCCAAGTGTACCATAGATATGAAGAATCTAAAAGAATAAACCATTCATTGACAGTGTGCATTATAGTGACTAAATATTGTCATCAACTAACTTTTATCACGTGACACAAATGAAACGAAACTAGACGTAAATGTGGGTCTTGTGACGATAACTATAATTAGTTATCGTCATGCAGTATAGATGACCAATAACAACCAGAAAAAAAAACAAAACAAAATTAGATGTTTTAATTATTTTATTTATTTATGTATTTATTGTTGTTGTCAAATTATATATGTTCCATCCATGATCTGTGTCAACTGGAGAACATCAGCCAAATGATGTGTTCAGATTTAGTTTTTGACGTTCAGACCTAATAAATTACGGGAAATTACAAAACGGGAGGGGAACGGAAGATAGGTGTGGAATACGGGAGGTTACAGGAGTGGGCAACACAGGTTACAGCTTGTTTGTGTGTTTTTCTGCAGGACTTTAACTATGAACAGTGACGTAGAAGTGAAGTGAAGTACAGTACACTGACTGCACCCCCTGCTGATTCAGCAAAGGAGCTACACTAACTCACCTGGAACATGTTAAATAAAATATATTATATTATATTATATTATATTATATTATATTATATTATATTATATTATATTATATTATATTATATTATATTATATTATATTATATTTTAGTATAGTATAGTATAGTATAGTATAGTATAGTATAGTATAGTATAGTATAGTATAGTATAGCATAGTATAGTATAGTATAGTATAGCATAGTATAGTATAGTATAGTATAGTATAGCATAGTATAGTATAGTATAGTATAGTATAGTATAGTATAGTATAGTATAGTATAGCATAGTATAGTATAGTATAGTATAGTATAGCATAGTATAGTATAGTATAGTATAGTATAGTATAGTATAGCATAGTATAGTATAGTATAGTATAGTATAGTATAGTATAGTATAGTATAGCATAGTATAGTATAGTATAGTATAGCATAGTATAGTATAGTATAGTATAGTATAGCATAGTATAGTATAGTATAGTATAGTATAGTATAGTATAGTATAGTATAGTATAGTATAAACAATGAAACTGGGTAGACTTTACCCTCTTTAGTGCCATGAAATAAAGTGATGAATCACAATAAATAAGACATTTAAAGTGCTATAGAAAATTTTATATGTTATTATTATTATTATTACTATTATTATTATTGTTGTTGTTGTTGTTAAAAGGGAAGTGGACTGTGTGTTCAGACAAAATAAAAAGGAAAGCTGACTGCTGTAGTTTGCTTTTTTATTTTTGGTCAAGGAAGAAACTAGCAAAAATGGTTAAAGTTGATAGGACCAATATTTTGGGTGATATTAGCCATTTTGGAAGATGTTACTATGAACCAACTTTGCCTGTACAGATATAATATTTGCATTAACTTTCATAATATATCCACACAATATAACAAGTCAATAGAATATATATCCATGAAAGATGTGCTATGAAATCATATCAGATTATTATTCCTTATGTAAATGTTTCATAATGAAGATTCATTGTTTTAGATGACTGAAGTAAGTGTAATTAACATTTAAATCCATTACAGTGCTGTGTCCTTCATGTTGTTATAAGGTGAATCCACTGTTACACAACCAACCCACAAAACAACATATTTTCAGGAAACAGAAACTGATGACAGATCTGAACAGAAACTGTACTGTGTATATTTACACACATGTCTTGAACGGGATTGGTTCTTTGGTTCATCTTCAACACTATAAAAACTGTGGGGTCAGTTGTATTCACCAGTGATCTGCTTGTAAAATAGTTGTGTTGTGTCTGTAATACTAACTGTGTATTTTTTCCAACAGCGTCCTCAGCCATGGTTTCTGTTGTCACAAATGGTGCAGTGCCGGAATGTCAGGAAGAAAGTAAGTAAACAAATCAGTTCTTTAAATAACTGTTCAATTTAACCAAAAACTACTGTTGGGGACAAACTGTTTTTTTAAAGAGCTCATTTTGTTGTAAAACCAACATAAAAAATAAGTGAAAATGCAATGCAAAGTTATTTATGATGTGTTTGTTTGTCTGTTAGTTAGTTAGTTAGTTAGTTAGTTAGTTAGTTAGTTAGTTAGTTAGTTAGTTAGTTAGTTAGTTCGTTAGTTAGTTCGTTTGTTCGTTAGTTAGTTAGTTAGTTAGTTAGTTAGTTAGTTAGTTAGTTCGCAAGGTAACTGAAAAAGTTATGGACTGATCTTGATGAAATGTACAGGGTAGGTTGGTCATGGGGAGATCTGGAAATGATTAGTCTGGTGGTGATGGGGGGGGTCAAGATAACTCAAAAACTTTTGGACAGATTTCTATGAAATTTTCAGGATGTGTTGGGATTGTCACAAGGACAAATGATTAAATCTTGGTGGTGATCCGGCAAAACTATGACCTCTCTTCATTCAAGGGGGGGGGGGGGTCTGCCTTGGCGGAGGTTTGAGCTTTTCTAGTTTAAGAATAGTTTATGTTAAAAATGAAATCAAATTTAGCTGTAGTTTTTACAGCAAGAGTATGTGAACAAAAGCTGATTTGTATGTAAAAAAAAAATGATTTTATTGTTTTGAGAAAATAAAACTGAAAAACAATGTGGTGCTATTTAAGTTGTAAGAACACAATGTTGAAATAACAGCTTATTTGTATATATAGATTTTTTTTATTTAAAAAAAAGTAGTAAAGATTTAAACATTTAAAAATTTTACATTTTAGTTAAATATGTATAATAATAGGTGGCTGTGGTTCAGTTGGTAGAGCGAGTTTGACCAGTTGACAGTTTGAATCCCAGTTTCAAATAGTCACATGTCCTTGCAAAATTCTGAAGACACTGAACCCACTTTAGGCCCATGTAGGTCTATGTAAGGGCCAGTCAATTCAGTGTTCAGTTTACATGTTTAAAATGTTAAATCTACATGTTAATCTGTAAATCTGCTAGTGTTTTTCTGTAAAAACAATGGAGCTTTTTTATAGTACATTTGAATAACTGTGATTCAAATCTGTTTAAATGTAACTAAACAGTAGACTTTGTAAATCTAAATATTCAAACACTAAAATAGATATATTTTTTAGAAGAATGAACATGTTTGTATCAACTTAGAATGCTTTAAGTAAATGTCATTAAGCAATTTTAAATACATTTTATTTAATACTTTATATCTACTCTGTGAAAGTATCTATCTCACTTTAATGCCAAATTTTTTAAAACACATTTGGAATAATGACTATATTTTAAATTGTGCATGCATAACAAGAAATACAAGAGTAAATGATCAAAAAC
Source organism: Siphamia tubifer (assembly GCA_020466265.1). NCBI lineage: Eukaryota > Metazoa > Chordata > Actinopteri > Kurtiformes > Apogonidae > Siphamia > Siphamia tubifer. The sequence goes on from CM035790.1 coordinate 16,334,731, forward strand.
CATATATAAAAATAAAATTTTATTGAATACAACGTGTCTGCATATATTTTATTCCTCTGTTCTGATGTGGTATTTCTCATATTGTTTGGGAACTTGCCTGTAAAACACACTTACACCCAATTGTTAAACTACAAAAAAGGGCAATAAGAATAATAAATAATGCTAGGTATAGTGAATCAACCAATCAGCTGTTTATAAAATCCAAACTGTTAAAATGTATGGATATAGTTAAAGTAAAACTACTGGAAATTCTGTTCCAAGTTGTGCATAGGAATATACCCTATAGCATTCAATCCTATTTTAAGTTAAGAAAAGGGTGTTATAATCTAAGAGGCCTGTTTCAATGTAAAATAAGTAAAATAAGAACCAATGTCAGACAAAGATGTGTTTCATTTTGTCAAAGGTAAAACTGAATTCAAGTTAATAAGCACTGAACATATTAATACTTATCAAGTATGTGATTAATTGAATGATTTAGTTTTCTCATTATTGAGTGAAAAATGTGTTTAATTGGGGAAAAAAATATTACACGTTGTTATACAGACATGTGTACATGATGGAAAAAAATAAATTTAATAGAATTGTTTTTAATGTGATGTACAGGGTGGACTTAAAAAAGCACTGCTTCTGCCCGACCCTTTTTTGGTTAAAAATCATTTTTATTTTATAAAATGTACAGTTTTTTGTTATTATTATTGTTAGTTTTTTTAATGTAAATAACCAAATAAAGTTCATTCATTCATTCATTCAAATGAAACGACACTAATCCAGATAAGAGCTGTATTATAATGTTGTCTGAACTCGCTTTATCCTCATTAGGGTCATGGGGGTCACTGGGGGCCTAATCCAACTATAATGGGTGAAGGTGGGGTACACCCTGTATGAGTCTCCAGTTCATCTCAGGGCTGAACATATATAGACAAACAATCACTCTCACATTAACACCTATGGACAATTTATATTAACCAATTAACCTATCAGTGCATGTGTTTGCTGAAGTACCTGTAGAAAACCTACGCAGACATGAGGAGAACATGCAAACTCCACACAGAAAGGTCTGGTGTGAGAATCGAACCAGGGACCTTCTTGTTGTGAGGCACGAGCGCTAACCACTGCACCTAATGCATTAAGTTTTAATAATAAATTGTTTTCTCTGTTCATTTCACAGCGGCAAAGACCTTGAGGATCATGCTTATTGGGAAGAGTGGGGCAGGCAAGAGTTCGACTGGGAACACAATATTAGGACGAAAAGTGTTTAAATCAGACATGAAGCTGGCCAGAGTCACGAGGCACTGTGAAAAGCAACATGGGACAGTAGAAGACATACCCATTGATATCATTGACACACCAGGGTTTTTCGAGACAGACCGCAACAAAGACGAAACTGTCCGAGAGGTTCTGAAGTGTGTCAAACTCCAGGAACCGGGACCTCATGTCTTTATGTTTGTCATCCCTCTGGGGAGGATGACAAAAGAAGACCAAGCCACCACTAAACTCATCCAAGAGAAGTTTGGTCCCAGAGTGTGGGACTACACCATTGTGGTGTTCACCCACGGTGATCGTCTGGAGGGAAAAACCATCAATGATGTCATCACTGAGAGCGATAACAACCTCCGTGACTTCATACGCAAGTGCACTGGTGGGTTTCATGTTCTCAACAACAAGAACATGGAGGACCAGAAGCAGGTGAAGGGTCTGGTTCCAAAGATCCAGACCATGGTGGCTCTGAATGGAGGAGGGTACTACGAAACAGCCTTCTACCCTCCTGAAGAGAGGAAGATCAGGGACAGACAGGAGTGTCTTCTGAAAGAGAGGGATCAGGAGATCACCGTCAAGGAGAAGATGCTGAAGGAGAACTATAAGGAGGAAGAGCTGCAGATGAAAACAAGGGAGCTGTGGAGGAAGGAGGAGGAGAAAGCAAGACAGGATGCAGAGAAGGAGATGAAGAGACACAACACCATCATGCGTGTTTTCATTCCCTTTCTTTCACTGTTCATTTTGCTGATGAGCATGTATGCAATGACATCACTGCTGCCTTTTATAGTCTTCTTCCTTTTTGTTGTTTTGAAGAAGTACCCAAACATTGTAGAAAGAGCACCATGGAATATTCACTTGTTTACAGTGATTGATCTTTTGATGTTATAATGAAACCTGACATGGTGTATTGGAAATGATACATATGGTTTTTCCATGATTACAAAGTCTACATTTAAAGAAGTGAGTTTGTTTTGTTACTTACACTTTTTTAGCTGTTACACTTTTGATGGTCCTTTAATAGGCTCTGTAACTGTAGAAGTCCATCACAATGAAGATGATTCAGCCTCAGCTTAGCCTCACTGTCCAATAGTGTCAGGACAGCAGAGAATTTATAGATGCTGCTGCTTATGTTCTGTTTTATTTTGTCACCCCTGAAAGAGAGGCAATGGGTATTGTTTGTGGTTTGGTTTGTTCTTTATTTGAGCACTCTAGGAGTTAAACTATTGTCAGTGATGCAGAAAGGGTGACATTTTAGGAAAAGTAGGTCAAAGTTAAAATTTGTAATGATTATTATTATTATTATTAATGTTTTTTTGTACTTCTTTTTTGTTTTCCCATTTACTTATAATAGGCAATATTTCACATGTCTATAAAAAACAACTGTTTTGTTTCACTTTACTTCAAATTTGGCACATTTATAGAAATGAGAGATTCTAAGTGATATATGACATCAGCTGGATCGATATTAAAATAAACTACAATACGTGCAAATGGTTGGGTTTGTTGTGCCTGGCACTGCTTGTTTGATTGTGATTTCATCATTATTTTTTGTCTGACAGCTTTTTGCATCATCCTTTTCTGGACTTGGATGTCAAATTAAGTTTCTATCTGATATAAGGGTAGGCTTATAGCCTCCTTTTTTTTTTTTACCAGAAACAAAATATGAACACATCTTTATCAATTCAAGAAATACCATAGACAAACTAAACTCTATAGAATCTTGTAAAACATGTTCAATGGGAACATTTAAACCCACTGGGGACTGTTACAAATAATTAGTCAAACTGATCAACCTCTTATTTAATTGTAATATGGTGGGGGATGATTTAATGTGCACTAAACTTCATGTGGAAAAAAATGCTAATGTTGTTTCTTTCTGAGTGCTAAATATTTTATATCTGGAAAATTAACAATATTATACACTTGTGGTTAAGAACCTTTTAAAACATATATTATTATTATTATTATTTTGATTTGGGATAACATATGGTAACTGTGGTGTCACAACATATCACTGTAGATCGACTTGATAATTCTATTCCATAATCTTAAGTATTTAAGATTTTTGGTGTGTATGTTCATTAACTGTAAACCACTAGTGGTAGGATGTAACATAATAAAGAAATGAATGTATACTGTCATCATGCTGTATTGTTACAAACTTGTGTTAGTTTTAAACCATTCTATATTCTTGTCATCCAGAATTATGATAGGCTGCTGTGTATTTAAGTCTAAATAAATAAATAATTTTGCGAGACCATTTAGTCAAAGTTTCACTTGATATTTTAGGATATAGCTGATTTTCGGTGTATTTATATTCTAGTACAGGGGTGTCCAACCCTGGCTACTATTATGTATCCCTCTTCCAACACACCAAACAGTTATTATCAGGCTTCTGTAGAGCTCCATGAGAGTTTTATTATTAGAATTAGGTGTGTTAGAAGGGGATACATAACATATAGGATAGTAGGTCTCGAGGAGCAGAATTAAGCACCCTTGTTCTAGTATATTCTAGCGTTTTGTGTTAGGGACGATATTTCTCTCCGTCTTCTCGCGATTATTCCACAGCACAGTCCCGCTGAAGTACGGATTTGTGGCTTTTGGATCCAGGTACGAGAAACCATATGGACTTACCACCACGGTAAATACTTAATATTTAATATTAGTCTGAAATGTGCCACTACTGTTTTATTATAAACGCGAAAGAAACAATTTTTGAATGATGTAAATATGCTCAGACTATTTTATGAAAGGATAAGCATCTCAACTGGTTTTTATTTTCATATATTACAGTCCTATGTGGGTGTAGTTACGTGTTTTACCCTTATTTTCTTCTCGTGACACATTTGATCATATATATGTCTATACCTATGATCATACACGTAGACACCTCGTGTTACCAACGGCCGCCATTTTGAATGAGTCTCCAGTGCATTTATTTATACTGAAGACACAACCATAATAATTATAACCACGAATTTTTGCACGGTTTTCACACAGGTTGAAACAAACGTCATATATGCCACTAGTTTTAGTACAAGACAGTGTCACACATTAAAAATACACACTTCTGTGGCGACATAGTTTGTCTGAAGAGCAGAGCAGACCCAGAGAAAATTAAAACTAAACTTTTTAAACTATAACGTTACAGTGACCCACTTCATAGTTGTATTTTTTTTAAGAAAATCAAATTTTTACTGTATTCTTGAACTATGAATAGACATTCATAGTTCATAGAACTTTTAATGGTTATAATTTGACAGTGAAATTCACAATTAGACTACACATTCAAGGTGCATTTTGCCTGGAATATGTAATGATATGGCATAGATATAAAACACATGACACACACGCATACACGCACACATACACTTGCCATACAAATTAATTTCACTATTATAATAATGAAATGGTAACCTTATGATTACACTGGGGAACACAATTTTTGTTGAGTTAGATCTGAACTGTTTTTAACAAATTTTTGGATCCAAAACTGTTCTCAGTTCTTATCTATGACATCAACTATAGGATCTGCATTTTCCTAAAACATATGTAAATTACTATTGTAATAATAATAATAAGAATGTTCAAATATTTAAATAGAATGTAATATAACAAACAGGGATGAATACAATGTTTATTATCTATTGTTTGTACAAAGGATATATCCACTATAATTCTACTGTCATTGTACTGACCTATTGGGAGCTGCACACACCTCTCACTGTACTATCACCATGGTAACGTCACAAACAAGTTTCCACGTAGCTGTAGATTAATCCAATTGTAATAATATGAAAAGTCTGACTGCAACTAATCAGTGGAATTGTGTTTATCTGGTTAAGCTGTGGATAAAACACTGGACGTCTTCAAAAAACTCACTGACATTTTGGAATCAGCATAAAAATTAACTTAACAGAAAATGTTTTTCAAAATTTTACCCAGTGTTATTGATTTTTTGTGGGGTAAAGAGATTAGACAGCAAGAAAAGGAGATAGACTATTGAGAAGGTCACAATTTTTGATGATGACAATTTTTTGGTTGGCTCCTACTGTAAGGAAGCTAATTATCGTCTCTTGTTAGACTAAAATTTCAGCAAATTCTTCATGGACACAATTTTGTCAGAGCAGTGTACAGCTGTTCAATACACAACAGCCACAACTCTACCACACATACCATCCAACACACGAAACTTTGATCACAACACATGTAACCACAGTTTAAAAATGGAATAATGGCAACACTATAATAAACGCCATATGTTACATGGCACCACCACCACCAGGTGCCATGGCCTGGTACCGCAGCTCAGTGCCAGGGTGGGGTGGTGCCAAGGGTTCCTATTGGACTATAAGCTGAGGAAGAACCTTGATTGGTCTGGTGTTTTGGACCATGCCAGTGCTTCATAGAGGAGTTCCAACTCGTCAAAAATGATCACTGTCAACAATCAAAATTGGCTTGAGGACCACACACTCACCGTCATTTGAGGGACTATCAATCAATCACCATAGGGGAAAAATGGGAAAAAACCCACAACTTTTCCATTGTTTCCAAAATTATTTCACTTATTGCAGGCTATTTTTGGAACGTAATCCCTCCGATAAACAATGGATCACTGTAAATGAAATTATTACATAAAGTCATTGAGTCATTGACTGACACACATCAGACTTATGCACATGCACACAGACACTGTAGAACAGCTGGACATGTCAGTACAGCAGACACAGGTGAAAACTGTCATCAGTGTTGCCTTGGATCGATAAACACATTGAACATCATCTTAAGGTGCCTGCACCCATTCCAACAGTAAACCAAGAGGTATAGATCTATTAAAGGTGTGGGTGGATTAAAATGTGTGCAAACTCACTGCACACAGAAAACATTTACAAACTGAAAGGTTGTCTACTCAATGTGCAAAAAAATAGTATGTCTGCACCCAGTTACATTTGCTACAATGATATGGTCATTTAGATGTATTGTTTGTGTGGTGGGAGGAGAAAATGTAATTTAGCACACACAAAGTGAACTTGTCTTACATAAGTAATATCACATTAATAGTCAATGTGTTTTCATCAACTGAAGAAGGTCATTGAGGTTGCATCACCGCTGGCATGATCCTCACAGCACCCGCCACTTGAAACAGGTTCCCATGGTTATGGAGACTGAACAACACGACAAAACACAGTCAGACCAAGCCACAAGGGGCAGCCCAAACAACAGGATAAAGAAGACTGGTGAGTCCCAAAATGATGTCATGCATTAACCCTCTCATGTATAGTGGTCACTACAGTGGACAGTTATTCTACAGCTGTTCTCTTGTATATTCATTCAGGATGGGGCCGATCTGATCCAGTATTGTATTGGGTTTTGATATCAACATAATTCACGTGTCGGAAATTTTTGATACAATCTGTGAAGATTTCTGATCCACACATTAAAATTGTCTGCTGAAATGACTCTCTGAGCATGGTTCCCTGTTGGCTGCTCTACTACCTGCTGCAAAATGTGGAATGGGTTGATTTGATTTGATTGATTTGATTTGAATGATTTATTTCGAACATGTGCAAATTGCAACAATAATCAATACAGCAATAATAATAATAACAATGACATGTCCGAAAAGGAGTAGGATGAAGCATAAGCTTATTTAATCCTACCCCTTCTTCACTTCCTCAACAACCTAAATACATCTTGTAGTAATATAGTGCATAGTACAAAAAATATGATAAATAAAATGATAACAATAACAATGATAACAATACCAATAATCAATAACTGAAGTACTAAACATAGACATATATACAAAAAAAACCCAAAAAAAAAAACCAACTATAAACAAATGAGCAGATAGGAAAGTAGGTAACAAATAGAGTTTTTTCGTTGTTTGTTTTCTTTTTCCTCCCTTCCTTCTTCCTCTTTTCCCTTTTTTTTCTTTCCTTTTTCTAATTTTTTTGCATTTGCTCTTATTTTTTATTTTATTTTTCTATTCATTCACTTATTTTATTCATTTATATCTTTTAACCCCACAGAGGGGGAGTCAACAGTGCTCGAGATCAGTGCATATTCCAGTCTTGCAGACATATACTAGACTATTTAGTGCATGTGTGTGACCATCATCGGTCCTCCCCGAAAGCTGAGCAGACATCCCCCATTAGAACTCTCCCTTACAAGCCGGTGAGGGCAGTGCTACACCTCAGTGATGTGCGGAGGAAACAAAGACTAGACAGGACGGACAGGACGAACGGGGACAGAAACCAACAGGCGGTGCTATTGTAATTAAAGACTGCAAGGTGATGTGTTATTAACAACCACCAACTGTCCATCAATAAAAATAAATAAAAAATAAATAAGTAGATCAGAAAAAGAGGAGAAAGTCAAACCAGCACAAAAGGAGAAACAAAAACAAAACAAAAACAAAAAACAAACAAAAAAAAAACACCAAGCACCACAACCATGGATGTCCTGATAGTACAAAATAGAATGCAATGTAATAGAATAGGCCAGAAGAGGACACCAGTGCAGAAGAAAATGAGTTTAGTGGAGAGATTGTGGAGAGATTCTCAGCACATTCTGGCGAGTCCCATCATTCGTTGAAATGGGACTCAGTAGTAGCTGGCGAGACCCGATCAAACATGCAAGTGTGAAAGACCCCGAAGCCCAGAACAGCAATCGCGACAAGGCAGGGCCAAGTCAACAGGGCAACCACCACCTTGGGCCGCAGGAGCCACAGGACGCCACTCCCAGAGAGCCACCGGGGCCACTGTGAACGACACAAACCCGGAGAACAAGAGGGAGCAGCTACAGACCCCCCCCCCAGCGCACCAAGACCGACCCAGGCGGCCCGGGGCACGACGACCCACCCGCCACCCCAACCCCAACCCCCGCCCACCCCAGCCCCCACCAACCCCCCCACCCCACCACCCGACCCGCCCAACCGAACCACCCACCCCCCCGCCCACCCCCGAGGGGGCCAACGGCCCCACGCAGCCAGGAAGCCAGACACAGGGAGCGAGCGGCCCACCGAGGGGGCGGCAACCAGCCCATCACAAGGCAGGCCGACACCGGGCGCCGGCCGGAGGACATCGGAGCCCGGACCCAACGCGAGTCCAGAGGGCAAAATGGACAGTGTGCTGGGGCCCGGCAACGCCAACAGGGAGATACCCCCCACACCCCCCCGCACCCTGCACCAGTTGAGCACAGTGCACCCATGGCCCCCACCTCCCCACAATGCGTCCCAACAACCCCCACATGCCACCAGCCCGCAGTACAGCCACAGCGCCCGCCAGACTGGCCAATCCAACCCCCGCATCCCGCCAAGAGCCATGGCACCAGCTTGGACCCAACAGGCAAGGAGGAGCACCCCCCCAACCACAGCCCCCAGGTCCCGGGGACCCCCCAGGGGTCCTAAATGGGGGCCCATTTCAATGAGAAATAGTGTAATGATCAGGCACACCTCTGTTCAACAATTCCATGCCATAGTTTACAATGAGCTAGCAGCAATGCTTTCGAGTGAATCTGATACAGTTTATAGTTTTGGCCTCACGTCCACACAGCAACAGCCTTTTGGGTGCCCTAAAAGGATATCTTTTGAGAACGGGTTCTAGAGTGGAAAGATCTGGCAACGGTGTCGTTGCATTGCTGTGTGTACAAGTAAAACAACTATCATCTACGTTACAACCACATCAGCAGAACAAATAGCAGCTTCATGCAACATTTATTCATAAACAAGACAGCGACCATCATGACGGACACCAGAGTAGCAGTAGTAGCAGAGCTCCAGTCACTGCTAAGTTTACTGGCGTTACTGAAGGAAAATCTACTGATGTTAAACCAACAGAGACGCCTACACAGGCCTTGTTGTTGTTTATTTCCGAGGTGTGTTTCTTGTCGGTATAAGACGGGATGGGCATGCGCTTTACGTCTACTGCTCTGGTGTATCCTGTGGGACTGTCTTACAGCACACCGAGAGGGGTAGCATGTGCATGGCATCGTTTTCAGCACACATTTCGTTGCCATGTTTACGTGACACGTCATAGACCCATTTCCAGTGTGGATGCGATATCTTTTCTATCATTCTACCAAACAAAACCTCACTGCGTTGCTGTGTGGACGGAGCCTTAGTCTTTGTGGCTGACATAAAAATTCAGATGAGACAACATGACACAAGGAAGTGTATTAAGCGTTGATGCAAAGTGATGTATGACAAACATTGCTTTGGTGAAATTATAGGCTCCCTGTGTGTGACCTGTGGAAACAAAAATGGAACCTTGGATGTAAAAAGGCTGGGTAGAGGTAAGGGAACATTAATAGTGAGTTTGCAGCACACATCACACATTTTTGATTCTAATTTGTTTACTGTTCTTGGATGCTCTATTCAGGGGAGGCTTGCATTTACTCTAAGGGTTTCTGGCTTACCCCACCTGCCTTTGAGGAATTTGGAGGAAGAGGTAGAATAAGAAATTGGAAATTGTCTATTTTCCATGAAGGTGAACCCCTATTGGTTTTGCTCGAGGTAAGGTTCTGGATTGTGTTTGTTCAATGCAAAATTTCTGCTGCTTTTTACTTGACAAATACTGAATCAGCAGTTTTATTTTTTGAGCAGGAAGGGTCTTTAACCACAAGTGAATATGAAAGCACAGAGTGCGAAACCACACAGGTGTCTGGACTTTACAGTAAAATACATTTTAAAACAAATTGATGCCACTTTGACACTGATGTTTTATCTTTATTTACATTTTTTCAGTCATCAAAAAAGAAGTTGAAGAGCCACTCTGCAGGTTTGTCTGCCGTTGGTTTTAACTTAAAACAATTAAGTGAAAGACCAATTGAACATCGTTCACAGGTCATTCATCTGTGGTTCCATTTAACAAGTGTTGACAATCACTTTCAAACTGTTTCTGCAACAGCAAATGATGAGGATGATGATTGTGAGCTGTTCCTAGACACAGAGAGGGGAGAAGGGCAAAGTGGTGGCAAGAGTGAAGATGGGTCAGCTGACAAAAGCAGGGATAACAATGTTAAAGGTGATGTTGAGTGCAGTGTACATATCTGTGTGTGTGTGTGTGTGTGTGTGTGTGTGTGTGTGTGTGTGTGTGTATTTTATTGTTTATATGTGTGGCTTTGTGTATCTATGTGGTTCATTTTTTCTTGAATTAACAAAAAACAATATTGAATTAAGCAACAATAAAACTTATCTTATGTGTGATGAGATATTTTGACTAAAAATGACAAAAATTAATATGATTGACTGAAATTTGGGTTTTTGCAGTGCAAAGAGTTGATTTAGCCACACCTAATGTTTGCTATCACTAATGGGCTTGTTTAACCTGACTCATGTCACCTGGCTGCGTTTCACTATGCTCACGCAACCATCTGACTATTGTGAGGTTCAGGTTTTTTTTTCAAAACGAAGGAGCCAATTAGTGTCGCAGGGTGGGACTACCCGGCGGCGTTGTGGCTGGTATGATGTAAAGCAGAAGCGACAGCAGTGTAGTCTTTTCAGATAAACATGCATTACACGTGCGTTAGGTATCCGAGGGTCCATATAGACTCAGCTATTTCCACTCTTTTGTCTACCGCATGTTCATCCCTTAAAAGATGAACAGAGGATGGCTTTGGAAGTGTTTGTTGATGGCAATGACGTTTTCACTCTTCTTCCGACCGGGTTTGGAAGTTTTATCTGTCAGATGGCTCCACTGGTGAATAAAGAAATAGGACAAGTGCAGAAGCCCATGGTTATTGTGGTACCCCCCTGGTTGTGTTGGTAAAGGAACAAGTTAAAGAGGCTGGTAAACTTGGGCTGACAGTAATGGAACTGGGAGGAAGAAATGACAACATCCGCAACAGGTGTTGCCAGCTAATGATCGGTAGCCCCGAGTCAGTCAAGATGACAGACAGTTTCTTCATCTCATCACATGCAAGGATTTTAGATAAGGCCCCTCCTTTGAAATCGGATCAGTTGCAGAAGGGTCCCAAATGGTATCGTGTGATACCATCTGGTGACAGTCAGTTTAAGGTTTTTTCAGATTTTTCAGCTGAGTCAGGGCTTGCTTCAGTGATAATGAGAGCTTTGTGTCTTACATTGAGAATTGAGAGCAACAGAGTCCAAAATGCAAACATCACACTTGAAATGAACTCAAGACATTTTATCTACACCTTGTACGTGGGATAATGAGGGAATAAAGCAAATCTAGTCATGGAACAGCTGAGCTGTCAGTAGTTTGATTTCACATGTTCATCACATTGTAATATAGTCAGTGCGTGATTTTCAGATGAGGGCAGGAAGTGAAGCCGAGTGAGTTTTCCTTTGGAAAAATGCCATTTTTGTGTAGATTACAGGTGCACCAATCATGTTTCTTTTTTTTTTTTTTTTTTTTTTAAGAGTATCAAAGATTGCCATTCACAAAGGTGAGACATGGGAAAAAGCTCACAGAAAAACACCGTAAAAAAGTGGATTTTAAAACTGCATTTGTGGTCGGGAGGAGCAGTCTGCTAATGCTAATGCTAATGCTAATACCTGTGTTGGCAATGACACTTTGTCAGAGGTACGTTCAATGCTCATTTACACTGTTGTAATATGGTTTAGCTGGCGACATCAAGATGCATAGCATGTTTGTTTATATTAGTTGCTGCTGATAGCACCTAGCAGCAGCAACTAATGTAAACAAACATGTAATACATCTTGACGTCGCATCTTTACAAGTAAAACACTCACCCTGGCGAATATCAAATGACCACTGAGCCTTTTGTTTCCGAGGTTGTGGATCCACCGCTGACAAAAGTTCTGTCTCCAAACTTTTCTACACTTTAATCTTCTGCTGGTGTAGTAGGATGTCTGCAGGACCAGGTAGTTAGTAACATCCAGAACATCGATTATTGACAAATCTTTGGGTTCTTTTGACATGGGTCACATCCAATACATTTTGAACTGACTCTATGTGTCTCTGTTTTGACACTGGATCTAAATCCGTACAATAAATGCTCTCTTCAATGGTTTCTACCATAGCAGTATTGTGGTTACTTCCTGCCCTCCAGCTGAAGTTGCGACATCATCATCAGTCACGTGACTAAAACTGACCTATTGTCTCATTAATTTTGTTCCCTTAAAAAGTGGGAGGCACATATACATACTGTTGTAATTCCTACACTGTTGACCTGATGTGGATGTAAATACCTTCAAATTAAAGCTGAAAGTCTGCAGTTAAAGCACATTTAACACATTTAAAAATATGAAAATTGTGCCAATGTCCCAGTAGTTATGCAGCTGGCTTTATGTTTTCTACTGAATATCCAGGTGGTGGTTTTGCAGCTCTACCTTGGGATGTCTTGGTTGACTGTAAACATGAAACCTTTGCTGATGACAGTCCACAGTTAAAGAAAGTGTAAGTTCAGACATGGTAAGGTTATAGCATCTTTCAGATAAAGAGATTAACTTACATTCACGGCCATAATGTCTCTACTTTCTTAAAAAATAAACAGGAATCCTAAAACAGTCCAAGTGTCAGAAAATGCTCAGTTCTCAGGGGTGGATCTGGACTCTATGAATCTGGAGCAGCTGACAAAAGAGAAGATCAAAAAGAAACTTAAAATCCTAATGTTACAAGAGGAATATTACACAATGAAAATAAACAAACTGAAACTACGGTGCCGACAAGCACCGTAGTAAAGTTGACTTTTTTTTTGCCAGATTTGGTGCATAACATACTCATGTCTTATTTTCTTTGTCTTGGACATTTTATAAATATAGTTCATTGTGCAGTGCTTTGAGTGACTGTAATGTTTTGCCTTTTTATGCTGTTCTGTATTGTTCTATGAAGAAAACTGATTCCTAAAAATAAATATGTTCCATGCCTTCTGTAGCAGCTTTCAGTGGTGTGAAAGTGTTCCATATGTTGTATTTTGAATGTGTTTGCATGAGTGTTCAGATAGATTTCTACTAGAAAAAGACTCTTGAAAGTGCAGACTTCTGCCAAGGTGGGTCTCCCTTACCAACAAACCCTGAAAGTCTAATCAAAATCCATCCATAAGTTTTCAAGTTATGTTGTAGACAAACAAACCAACACCTGCAAAAACATAACCTCCTTGGCAGAGGTCATTAAAGTCTTCATAATAAAACTACATTCAACCTCACAATGGTAGGAAAGTTGTTTGGGGCTGTTCTTATTTATACACTGCTGCCCACCTCACAAGACAGACAATGGAACTGTGTCACACCCATGATGAACTACAGGCGTGGTGATCATCAGCCACTATTACAAATAGGTAAAGTACAGGAATAAACAAAAGTGTATTTTGGCTCAGTAAAATTGCAAAACAAATGTAACCTCACTATCTTCATCATGTCCAGGCTCATGTTTGTAAATTATATTATTGCACTATTATGTGGTGAATTATTGGCTGAGTGAGAGCAGTGAACTCATTGTATGAAAAAAAAATGTTCAGATTATATGAACATTGAACCATGATATATTACTCTGCTGTAAGTATCCATTAAAAGATAAGTACAGTGTAGTCATAAAGGGATGGAGACAGTCAGCAGCAATACTGTAATAATTTTGTTAATACTCTATAAATATATAATTCATGTATGGGGGGTTTAACCTTGTGAAACCTAGGAAAACACATGATAAAATTGTCTTAAGTATAAACAGCATTTTCCCCCAGATACATTATTTAATGAAGGAATAGCTTAACTATTAGATTAATTAAGTGGTTCTCAATATTTTTCTGTCGACCCCCACTTTGGAGGACAAAACACTCCCCCAACAACTACACAACATTTTAATAGTGATGCAATTCTAACATTTATTGAAAGAAACATCAATATTTTAACAATACATTTGGCTTTTCCTTGAATAATTTGTTGTGCAAATTAGAAATAACTTACATTGTTTTCGCTTGAATAATACAAGTAAACTGAGCACAGCTGCTCCCTGAGACAATATTTTTTATCAAATAAAAATAGGAAATTATCTGACAAGTATGTCAAAGTTATTTTTATTTAGAACAAATACATTTCGGTAACAAAGAAGAACATACCTGCCAACATTTGAGTAGCAGAATTTTTTTAGATTTTTGCGGTGCTCAGGAGACATAAGTGAGCAAATGTTTTTAGTATGATATATACATTTAAAATTAAGTATAATTTAATTTTTTCAATGGCTGGCATGATTGTTAAATTCATATTAACTTTAATATTGTTAATATTGAATGCACATTACATTATAGACAAGCTGTGCAAAAACAGAAACACTGCATATTTTTATTTTCCAGTGAAATCCTTGTCCATTCTCCAAACCTAGTTTAGTGACAGATCACCATGGCAGTAGGTGTGTTTGTTGTACGTCTCTAAAATGAATCCGGGTGCTCCTACGCTAATACATCAGTTCCATCCGCTACACGTTGTAACCTGAAAAAAGACACCCAGGAGTGATCCCCCACCACACACACACAGTTTGGTACACATTGCATTAGTTTTATCCGAGGGTCTATTTTGGTTCAGAGTCGTGGATACTGCTACACAGACTTTTGTCCGTACTAGTTCCTCTTTAGATGCGCAGTAGGTCACTGCGCAGGGGACCGGAAATCGGCGCGTTTTTTGGACTGGTACTTTGAGGCCGTTTCTCAATACCAAGTACGCTAAGTACGTACTTGCGTACTTCGTAGTACGGACTAGCAAGTCCGTACTACAAAGTACATACTCAGGAGGACGGGAGAACGCAGGGTGGTTATTCTGCAATTGGGACGGCAGCGTACTTGATTACGTCACCAACTCAGCTTGTCATGACTTACCTACCTCCGGTTATTTTCTTCATTAGTGTATATTTGAAATAAAACAAACTATGATATATAAAACACAACCCTGTCATTATTCATGTGTATTGCATTTTCAGCCAAAGGAAATCAAAATCAGAAAGAAGTTGATTTATATTTTGTCAGCTATAGTTTATAGCAATGTTTAAATGTACTGGGTTATATTGAGAGGTGTTTCAAATATTCATTCATATATTCTAAAAACCTTAAATTAAAAAAACCTAAGGTGGTACTATTACTTACTAATAGTGACACTGCATTATATGACACTATGTTACTAATATTAAAATGTGTTAGCCCATTACAACCCAATTTACAATATGCCTTTTCAATAACTCTCAGGGAGAGTTCATTTGTACATAAATTAACATGCTTGACCATTTTATTGGAATTTCTGTATCACCACACACACACACACACACACACACATATATAATATCTTGACACATGACACTGAAAACACAAACATGTTAAATTAGAAATACTTGCAGACTATCTCAGTTTTTATTCCTCTCATCAGGAAAACAAGAAATGTTAAATGTTGTATAAAAGATGTACTTCGTGGATAAATCTTAAATTGGCAGAACTTATTTTTATTTATTTGGCAACTTCCTCTTAGGCAACTTCCTCTTAGGCAATGACACACCAGACACATACCTATTGATTTTCTTCTGGATACTTTTAACTTTATATTAATGCAGCGGTTCTGAAACAGGGTCCACGAGAGGGTGAGGTGAATGACCTCAGAACAAACCCCAGTGAATCATCTCCAAAACCATAGTCAGATAATGTAACGCAAGTAGAAACCTTCTCAAGCACTTGAACAAACAGTTTATATGGGGGAAATTTAAATAATTTAATAATGTAATTCATATCAGGCAGTTTAAATTTGAAATGACAATTCATATTTAACACTCAATTTACTAATAAATATTGGATAAATATTATATAGTAAAAACACAAATTCATAACAATTAAACAACCCTAAAAAACAAAGTTCTCTAAAAAAACAAAAACCTTTTTTTAATTCTATCAATAAACAGGACCAAGAAGTACACACTAATTAATAATAATGTGCCTATCCTTGACCACATTCTTCTCTGGAGGGGACCTGAAAGCAGCCTTCAGGTTATCCAGGAACAGCATCATTGTGCTGCTCCAGATACTGCCCCTAGAAAAAGCCCATGGATAGAGCCATGAAGCTGAGGTGCTGCTCACTCTCTCCTGGCTTTGACTGTGGAACCTCCTACAGGGTCACAGCAGACATATTTGCCATGCCACTAGCCACTGTGTGTGTGGTGCCCACTGCACCCTACACAACATCTGCATGGCAGCAGGTGACGTCCTGGATGAGGAAGGCCCGATGAGCCAGGCAACATTGATGTTGATGAGAGGGACCTGTCAGGGAACGGTGTGTGAAGAAGGAACTGCCCAGCTCTGCTCCAGACGAACTACCTGCATGTATGACTGAACATGACCATCTAGACAGTAGATGTAGGAATGGAGTTAGTACATGTAGGTTCAAAGCAAATATTATAAACGCAATTTACATGTTCATATATATATATATATATATATATATATATATATATATATATATATATATATATATATATATATATATATATATATATATATATATGAACATGTAAATTGCGTATGTATGTGTGTGTGTGTGTGTGTGTGGTAATTAAAATTCAACTGCACTGTTAATTATTGTATGTTACTTCAAATTCCCTGGATTGAATATTACAAATAAAAAAGATTTTAACAATTTCACAATAACAATATTTACAATGAAAAATTATCAACTAGAGTCAAACCTTCGGCTCTTGCTGTTGCTACCCTCTCTCCTCCTCTCTTGCCAGTGCTTACTTTAGACTGCACGATGACACCAACTATAGTCCGTTTCTGCAGCATGGTAAATGGACAGGCAAAAGACATTTTGGCTGAAAGCACAAAGATAACACTCTGGTTAAACTTTCAAGTTAAATAAATAAAAACAAAAATGATTACCCTTAATTTCACCATAAACCAACGCATTTTGCCTGGTAATAAATAATACATTAATTTCCCAGACCAATAACTGCCTGTTACATGTGTGGAAAACTTATTTATGTCTCATGTTTTAATCTTTACTACTACAGAGATATCAGAACCAGCAGCACATTACTAAAGGTCATGTCAGGAGAAGGTTGTTTTTTGCGGGGGTAACATGAATGCGAACTGACCAAACATCTTGCTAGCTGGGGGTCCCATTAGCAGGACGGCACAGCTCCGAAAACCTCGGAGAAAATTTTAAACTACACGCTATCGTGATGAATCACTCAAATATTTAACGTTTTCAATTCCACTTTCTCGCATAAAATAATCGCAAAATTGCATTTCGTGATACTGAAACAATAATATTTAATCATTTAACTTACAGTATGGATTGTCTCCTCCTCCATTGTTGGTGCCGAAATGCATCCTGGGATAGGAGGCTCTCCCAAGTACGCACAAGTCACCATCCGATGCATACTTGATAAAATGGGCGTGTCAAGTACACATCCGGGGATTTCAAGCGTACTTGGTGATATGCGTACTTGTGTATTGGGACTGTACTTGGGCTGCAACTGATGACGTTTCACAAGTACGCGAGTACGCAAGTACGGACAAGTACGCATATTGAGAAACGGCCTGAGTCACATATGGCAGCTCGGACATGGAATTTCTATGCTCCAGAAAGAGTGAGACAAGCTCCAAAACCTCTGTATAATTTGTCCAACATCATTACAAGGGAAACATTCACACTTGCAGCATCATGGGAACCGTCGTGACTGGTGACCTGTTCACCAGCTTTGCGGAACTCCGACGTAAGATAAGTGAATATGAGGAGAAAAAACACGTTCAGTTGAATTTAAGGGACACTCGGACACTCCAGAGTGCCCGGAAAAGAGCACCAAAGCGGATTGAAGGCTCCAACATGGAACTGAAATACTATTCTTTGCATTATACGTGTGTTTATGGAGGGAAAAAATACAGATCTGCAGGGCATGGCATACGTGCGCGTCAGCGGTAAGTTTGTACAACTAAATAAAGTTGTTGGATTTTCACTGGCTCTCAGTTAATTTTATTTTATAATAATGTATTATCTCAAGTTTCTAATTACTATGGTGGTGTTTAGCCTATATATTTTCAGAAACGTATGATTTATATCAATTGTAACTACATTTTTAACACTCATTTGCCCGGAGATTTCAGCTGCTGCTGCAAGGCCCCCCTCCCCTCCTCAAGTTTGCATATTAGTGATCACCTTATCAGGTGAACCTTTGACACACACACCAATCCCACACACCCTCCCAATCAGTTCTCAAACTCTGGAGTAATTTGAGCATGCACTTAGTGTATGTAGACTGAATTCTGCTTATCTGAAAATGATGTTTCTGACCTCAACTGACTGACAAATGAAAGCATGGCCTAAATTGTAGGGCAATAATTCACAAGTTCAACAAACAACACAAAAACAAATCACTTCAGTGAAAAAAAAAAAAAAAAATTACACAAGAGAAATTGCAATGATAAACAACTTTAAAGGGTCCCATAGGCACCCCTTATCCATGTTTGAGGGGTTTTAGCAAACTTTCCGTTTTTCAGTTCAATCGCAAGCTTATGCTGGAACTTTCACCTGGATTCCTTTGACCCTGTACATGCCTTGTACAGTACATGTGCATTTGCAGCAGCAATATCCAGAATATTGTAGAACACAACTATGGGCCATCTCCGTGCTCCTGCACGTACTGTATAGGCACGCAACTTCTGGTCCAGCACATTGACACCACATTTCAAGTGGTTGTAGTCGGTGATGACATTTGGTTTTCGCCCAAAATCTTTTGCAAGCTCCACTTTCTTATGCAGCGTGCTGAGAAGACACACATTTTTCTTCTTTTTGGCTGCATAAACTGTCAGCAGAGTACTGCCAGAAGTGAACACCTGTGTCGAAAACTGCTCTTGTTGCATGGTGTTTTTCACTTTCTCTGGAACTTTCAGATGAATTTTGTTGATTGTGCCAAGCAGAGTTGTGTTGTGTTTTAGAAGCCTATTAGCCAGAGACAGTGATGTGAAAAAGTTTTCTACAGTGACAGTCCTACCTCTGTCCAAAAAGGGTTCCACAAGCCTTGTCACAACATTGTCTGCAAGTTGCTCTCCTGTGTCACGGCTGGGGTCTTTTCCCAAGTAAGGCATGGCATTACACATGTACTTCGTGTCCAAGTCTGCTGTAATCCAAAACTTTATACCAAACTTGTCCGGTTTAGATGTTTGTTTTGTGGGCTTTGTGTACTGTGCAGTCTCTGATGATCATCAGCATGCTGATATCAAATAGACAGAGGAAGCTTTGCAAGCGACTAGTGACATTGCGTCTTGCAAACTCTGTTGGTCCTGTGGTGCTGAACGGTGTCTGCGATGGCTGGACAGTACTGAAGTCTTCAAGTTGTCGCTGGACCCAAACAGTGCCGTCTTTTGCAAATACCTTGGAGTTTTTGTCAGCGTCCTTGCTTTTCTGGGACTTGAAAGACTTCTCTTCAATTCACTTGCGCTTCTGTGACGAGGAACAATTACCTCCAGTGCACCTGCGTTTCTGGCACTGCAGTTTATCTTCAGCATGCTGCTTACCCTTCTTGAAATTGGAAGACTTGCCTCTCACAGCTGTAGATCTCTCCTCATCATCCTCTTCTTTGACACTTACTCTCCTTCTTGTCGGCTTACATGTCAGTCTTGTGTGGAGAGGCTTTATAGGCTGTGAGTCCGCTGGTGCTGGCACATCCTCATCAGATGAAGAATCAGATGGGATGAACTCTAATTCTCCAATGAAGGAATCTGCTTCGCTACTCCCCGAGTCCACATCTGGGAGTCCTTGCAAAATAGCTAAGGCTTCCAGGTAGTGTACCTCTTGCTGTACTGTCTTGTTGTCATTGTTGTGTTTGTCTTCTTGACTTGAAGTTGTCTGCTTTTATAGTCAAAATATCACACATACTGATACACCCACATACGTACATCTGATAACAGGTGCACCACACCACACCCTAGTACCACAAAACCTGTTTGTCATATGTATGGGGCTAGTGAACAGCTCGTTCATGAAACACAATGCTGCCATGATGCCTGTGGAATGCATGCTGCATTTAAATATGTACGGGGCTAGTGAATGGCACAAACACAATGGAGGTGTAAAGGGGGAGACTTTCCTGAACCTGAGGCTGCGCAAATTTGCGCTGCCCTGGGATTTGAAGTGATGGATTGATATGATCCTATGAGTCCTGATATTAAATCTGATCGAGTTATTTAGTGTATGATCAGTTTGTACCAGTTAATTTGGTAATTTATTTATTTATCATAGTTTTAACAATGCATCAAATAGCTGATGCATTGAGTCATTATAAACATCCACCAAGGAAGTTATGTTTTTCTGTCTGTGTATTTGTCTGTACAACATAACTCGAAAACTTATGAATGGATTTTGATGACATGTTCAGGGTAAAATGGGGAGATCAACAAATGGTTAGATTTTGGTATGTGGGGTCTGCCTTGGCGGAAGTCTACACTTTCAGACTGCTTTTCTAATTGTGCATGCAATAACTGAAAGAACTAAGCCACCTATGATCCCTCATTCACTTTTGTCACAGTAAAGTTATTTGGTCTAAATAAATGCTTGAATATTCATCTCACTATTATATATATATATATATATATATATATATATATATATATATATATATATATATATATATATATATTATGTGTATGTGTGAGAAAGACATATATTTGTTACTTTACCATATCAATCTGAAAGAATTAACTTGTCTTCTTGTAGGTCCATAAAACAGGATTGCAAAGCTGGTATTAAACTGTCACTCAGTAGGAACAAGCAGTTTTTAGTGGTCACCGAGGTGAATGAGGTTCACAATCACCCAGTGTCTCTGGTGAGTAAATTACACTTCAAATTTTCCTGATCATCATTTTCTAATGTTATTGTTGTCCCCTGTCCTGTCAGGGTTTGCAAATCTCCACCTTTATTGGTTACTACCATGCTGCAATGACACTTTGACAATCTTAGGCCACGTCCATATATTAACATAATACGGATTCGTTTGGTACCGGATAGAAAAGATGTCGTGTCCACAAAAGGGACAGATCAGTAATGTATCACTTAAAGATAGCAATGAAACACATGCTGAAAATAATGCAATACACATGCCACACCTCTAGGTGTGCTATAAGACAGTCCCACTGGGTACACCAGAGGAAGTAAAGATCATGCACATACACCCTGTAGATGGTAGGCTTTTCACTCTTCACTCCATTTGACCCATCATGACGGTAACGAATCGACTCCTGATCACTATAACCAATGAGTGTCGCTCTGACCTGATGGCAACATCAAAATCATACAATGAAAATCATTCATGTATACATAACTACACACACTCACACCCAATGATACTTGGACAGATAGAAACTAACATCTCTGTGTAGTATAAACAGTTTTCTTTAATAGCATGAATATATGAATACCAAACCCAAATTTGACTGTTTTTCAAATGTAGTTCTTCCTTGTAATACATTTTATTTCTGACTTGATGATTTCCAACCAATACTTGAGCAAAACATAATAATCTTCTACCATATTTCCTCAGCCATACTGTTAGCCTGTTCTTTTGTTGGAAGCTCCAAGAAATAGTCTGGATTCTTTTTAGTCTCCTTTTTATAAATGTATTGAATTGATTTGATCTGACTACAAACAAAGCATAGCTGAGCTGAGAAACCACATAGGCCACAAACAAAGCATAATTAAGCTGAGGGCCACCCACCCCCACCATAGAGAGTCAAATGGCTACGATCTTGTAAAATGCATCACTTTCATACTTTTTGTAAACTCTATTGGCTGACCCCCTTGTGAGCAAGGTGGGTTTGGTCACCAATGCACATCTTTTCTTTTATAATGTACTTTCCTTTGCATGCATATGCAAGTCTACCACTTTGTTGTGTTAGCCAAGGTGTGAACTATTCTACCTCAAGAAACCCCTCACCCTCTGTGAATTAAAGGAAATCCTAACGGCATTAAACTACGGACCTCAAATAATGATGCTTCACCAGTTTATATATTCATTTAAAAATTATAATTGTAATTAATATAGTGTATTTACACACATACAAATATATATATATATATATATATATATATATATATATATATATATATATATATATATATATATATATATATATATATATATATATATATATATATATATATATATATATATATATATATATATATTTATTTATTTTATTTTTTTATTATTTTATTTTAAACTTAATCGCCTCAAACGATTTTCAAGCTGGTTCATAGAATTGTGTGTCATTTTAGGGAATATACTCAAATCTTCCAAAGCAACGCAGAATGGACCGTGGTGAAAAGGAAATGGTTGAAACAATGATGAGCCTTGGTATGAACAAGAAATTGTTGCTGCTTCGCATACAACAAGCTACAGGCAAAGCTGTCACACTCAAGGATCTGAACAATTTACACAATCAGTGGAAAAACCAGTTCACCAAGAATGACCTCAGTGCAGTGGTCAAAGAGCTTCAAGAAATAAAAGGTACGACAAGTCTAGATATTTCATATGCATTGTTATTTGTAAACTTATATTTGTGATGTCTATAGACATCAATAATGTTTTGGGCTGGGGAGTGATCTGACAGAGCTTGTCAGTGAAACTCAGGCTTATAATTCATAGAATTTTATGATGATGAACACTACACAAGTAAATAACAGTAAATGATATATAACATATATATTATAATGAATAAATAGTATCAGTAGGCGGGCCAATGTAGCAGGAAGTTATAGAATGAGAGAGAAGATAGAATAGAATACTTTTTATTAATCCCGAAGGAAATTAAGGTGTCTGACATCTTACATAAATACACACATATACATAAAAACCTAATACACATAATTTAACAATGAACATATAGCACACACTTGAATATAATCAGCCAACCAGGCATTGTCACAACACACACACAGAGTAGTAGTAAAAGTTATTGTCCTGTATTAAAAGTCACTCATTGCAGTAAAAGTATTAGGAGGATGTCATGTGTTAAGAATCCTTCAGTTCAGTACAGTCAAGGATAGCGCACCAAGGTCTTTCCAGGGGTGAAGGAGGCGAGGTGTAGCAGTTCGACAGAGGAAAAAGAATCCAAGAGTGGGTTTTTTTTTTGGGTGGGGGACGGGGGTACAGGTAAGTAAGTAGGCTACGTTTATACAGTGACGTTGAAAACAGAAGACGCTAAAGTGCCGTCTTGTCTTCAGTTTTTCATCCGCATTTAGACGAGTGTTTTCGTACGAAGACACATCAGTAGGCAAAATATGATTGGATATGCATGCCAGGCCGCTAGGTGGTACTGTGAAAGATCACCAACGTGCCCTTTTCTGTTTTTGACGTAAGTAATTGTACACTTGTCTCTTTTTGGCTATGGTACACATGTAATTTCTGTACAATAGCTGAAATGTCTCCTGTACATTTACCAGAGCTGTTAGTGCAGTTTGAAGATCTGTGGGATCGAGGTTGTCCGAGATGTTTGTTGCTTTATCTGCTCGGCGTATGAATGTAACATGAAAGTGTATGCAATGTGAACATATGTGACATAAAGACACACGCAACGTGAACAGGTGCGTTTCTTGCCTTTTAGACAGAGACGCAACCCATCGCGTCTTAACTACACCCCAGTCTGGAAGGAATCTTCAGATTTGCGCGTATGCACACCCTGACAGCACCGTGTAAATGAAAGGCTGTCATATTTAGCCGCAGTCATCCTTGTGTAAACGGCCCCCTAAGTGTGCAGGTGGTGGTAGGTTCATGCAGTCCAGTCACCAATGATGATCTCTTTTAATCTATCCCTCTATGTTGTGTTGAAGAGCTGTGTGGCCCTGGGGACAAAAGACTTTCGCAGTCTGTCCGGCATGGGATGGCACAGACTGTAGCTGAACAGGCTCCTCTGGTTGTCAGACGACAATCACCAGGGGGTGACTATCGTTGTCCAGTCTGCTCAGGGTCCTCTTCACAGATATTGTAGTGAGACTCTTCACTTCCATCAGCCTGAGTTTGTCCCACGGTTTGGTTTAGGGCTCCCAGAGCTGTGTTCATTACAACGGTGACATTGTCTCTGAGTTGTAGAATGTGTATTATAACAGAGAAATGCACATTTCAGCTTCACTGACTTCTAGTTCCTCTTTTTAACCAGGGGTTTGGCTGCATTATGTATCAAAGAGTTGGGTGTATCTGAGCACTAATAAGCTGATCTGCTGCACAATTGTAGCAGCATGTGTGTTTTATAACATCAGCAAGAAAAAATGGATCATTCAGATGCTCTGGGTGTGTTCTCTGGTAGAGCAGGAACTGTGAAATTTAGGCACAGTGGGTACCGGTCCACACTGTTTCAATACCCACCCTATGTTGTAAATGCCTTCTTGTAACTCATTCACTCAGATACAGATATTTTTATTCATGTACAGAAATGAAAATATACTTTACATGAACAATTAACAACAGATGTACATGAAAGGGAACCCCAAAAAATCAAATGTGCTTCTAGATAGGGGACCAAACAATCAACATTCTCACCCACAATCTCCCCACCCCCACCTCAGTCACATACTTGCATATTCATCACCACCCACTACCATGCAGTCATTGTCACACACCATACCCAAGCATCTACATAAGCATTCACATTAGCATCCACACAATCACACAGGTACATCCACACACACACACATATACATACACATTCACAGACAGGAGCATTTCCAAAAGAATACATGATTCTGATAGATTATATTACATGTGTGAACTTTCTTTCAAACATGTTTTAAGATAGAAAGAGATGGTGATAGTGTCAAACACCCATCTAGCTCATTCCAAATCAGTTGACCTCTGCAAACGACACTCTGGTACTTTTAAATTGCCGCTTTACTGGTGTACTCTGCTCAGACTGTGACTCTGCTCAAGCTGTGAATGTACAGGTTGTAACTGACACCATTTAGTGTAATCTATTACTTATGAGATACATTTCAATTTCAAAGAGCAAGAGACTATCAACTTACCTCCCATCAACATAACCTAATAGAAAAGTGAGTTTAATGTGGAAGCAGGAGCTAGGACAAGGTCGCCAGTAAAAACTCTTCTCTCATCCATCCATCCACCTTTTGAAGTTGCAAACAAAGAAGAGGGATTTTCAAGCATACCTTTTGCAGGGAAAAGTTTTAAACTCACAAACAAGGAATTGGCTCATTTTTTAATTAACAGCTTACTGTCTTTTGCTCTGAAATGTACTTTTTGGTTGCAAATCTTTTCTTTTTAATTGCAAATCCGTTATTTTTAATCAACAAATTTCACTCAATATCTGGGTCCAGATCAATAGCATAATTGTATTTATTTATTTTATTTCTTATGAAACTCATGTCTTGTCCTCAGAAGAATACAAAGAGATCATAATACCCTCTGGGCACAATAAAAAAAAAAGTATAAATATAATATAAAATAAAGACAGTTGTGCACAAAAAGGCAGCCTTGTGTATTGAATTGAATCCATAATTTCAGTTTTTCTAGTCACTTTCCGTTATTGAATTATGTTTTTTTATGAGATTAATTTTTTTTTTGCTAGATTTTTGTGGTGACCTAAATACAACCACGTGACCGATTAGGCTCGGATTAGCATATCTGATGATTGTACGTGTAAATAAAGTTTATTGAAGGGGAGGGAAAAAAAAGTGAGCGCGACGGTGAAAAACCTCTGTAAACATGATGGACGCAGATGACAAAACAGTGTTGAATGGGATCTTTACGTTTAAGAAGTGTCCAGATGGAAGCGTGGACAGGCGCGTGGTGCTGTGCGGGTTCTGCCGTAAACCCTTCTCCTACCACCGCAGCACGTCCAGCCTCAAGTATCACTTGAACGCAAAGCACTCCGCGGCTTGGACCAAATTCCAGCACCACACAAACTACCCACCGGCTACCGAGGTCTCCGAGGATGATGATTACGTGTTCCCCGGGAGGAACTGGAGCCACAGACCCAGACTGAGTAAGACATAGCCCTCTTAGACTCAAGCATTTCGGCACTATTTGTTCATGTGATTAATTTAGATAATGTAATCTGAGGCTGCGCAGTTAATCCAACAGTCAGTCACAATGGGACTCCTATTTTTGGGGGGCATTTCGTCGTATGTTTTTCGACCAGGGGTGAGGTTATGTCGTATGTTAGTGTTAGGGTTAGGGTTAGAGTTAAAGGTTGGGTTAGGGTTAGAGGTATGTTTTGGGGATAACCGGGTTATGACACAGTACCGACACAAGAGCCCACATCAGACACATCAGTAACGCAGACATAACCCCGCCCCCAGGCCAAATGCCCCCCGAAATAAGAGCCCCGATGTAGTCTAAGGCTTGGTGTCGATCCAAGTAAACACAGGGTCTGTATTATACCGATGCTCGGATGGATTTGATGCATTGTTACATTGCTACACCAGGATGGATTTTCATAATATTTAAGGGTGTTTGTTTGTGGTTTTAAGAAGTTAAAACCCAAAAACGAATTGAGGCAAAGTTTTCAGTAAAATAGTGAAAAAAAGACTTGCGGATGCATTATAGAAGCAACGACTTTTACACAAATTAGACATCAACAAGTAACGGTACAACTTTTATAACAAAATATTTTTTTCCCCAAGTACAATGTGTTGGAATTAGAATATGCACTACAGCATACACAAGTGTTCCTCTTCAGTAAAAGGGTAATTATATTCAATCAAACCTGAGAAGATACATATGTTATTCAGCTTTCTTCAAATTTGTTGCATTTCCAGTAAATGTATAAGGTGAATCAATCAAATTTTATTTATATAGTACCAAATCATTACACAAGTTATCCCATGACGCTTGACATACAGCTGGCAAAACTAGACTGTCAGACCAATATACAGAATCCTCCAGTAGTAAAAAAAAAAAAAATACTTGAGTAGTGACAATGGTGAGGAAAATGTCCTTTTAACAGGTAGAAAACTCAAGTAGACCCTGACTCCTGGAGGATGGTTATCTGCCTTGATCAGTGGGGGTTAAAGAAAGAGGGTAAAAGAAGAGAGATACACTGGGAGAGTAGTGGGAGACACATGGATGCACAGCACCCTGAACTACAACTGTTAAAAAGTAGATCAGCTGGTGCAAGTATAAGTACAATCATTATAATTATTATGAATAACTCATAGCTATAACAAATGTAACTGTTAATACTACTACTACTACAATTATTAACAGTGAATGTACTACGACTATTATAGAAACCTTTACCATCTATGAATTTATATAATAAACACTATTATATGTACAGTATATGGATAAGTGAGTGAATCAGTGGTTCTGAACCTTTTTTTGAACAAACGCCTCTTTACGTCATCATGCACCCCTCCCCGCCCCTCAAGAGAATTTGCCATGGGGGGAGGGGACGTTAATACGCTCCGTAGATTTTCATTGTCTTGTCATTATCCTGTGTCGCATCCATCCCCCCTCTGGTTATTAATGTGTCCCAGCCTGTGCCACCGCAGACTCCTGCCTGTGGGTGGGTCTGCCGTGACCACGGGGAAGTGGGCATGTCTCTCCTCTTCTCGTCTCTCAAGCTCCTTGTTTTGTTTGCTAAGGTCCACCTCATTATGTGTCGTATAGATTCGTGGTGTTGCCAATGTATTTGACATGATATCAAATACTACAGGGAGCACTATTGTCATCTTCCAGGTGAAAATATACTTCGGTTTCTCTATAATTTCCGCGTCGCTGTGTTAAGTACTACCGGAGTGGGCTCGTGACCGGACCTGACTGGCTACACGCTTGTTTGTTTGCGTGCCTGGGGTCGCTGTCGCTGTGTCACGTGACGGCAGAACAGCGAATCACCGTGAGGGGGAGGAGGAGCCAAGTGCGCGTGCTTGACTGTAACTTGATCCGCTACACTGATTGCACCCGGCACAGACACTGACAGCCGCTTCTGCGATGAAAAAAGCCGCTGGAGCAGAGACAGTCAAACTAAAGTAACGATCAATATCAATACCAACCAATATGATTATTTTGATCGATCCACCCACCACTACCCCATAGTACGAGCTGTGTTTATCTTGAGATGCGAGTGGAAATCCACAGCACTAGCCTGTGCTCCTCCCAACAGGAGTAGAGCATCCACTGGGTTACGTCACGTGTTCGTCTTGTTTGTTTTATACTTGTGATTTTCTTATTTTGTGTTTTTGTGCTAATTATATGTTTTAGCTATGAGGCCAAAGAAAGTTGGATCAAAGGATAGAGCTGATAAGAAGAAGGTGATTACGATAGAGTTGAAGAAGGTCATTATCAAAACACCTGAGAGAGGAGTGTGTGTGTAGTGGATTTAGCAAGGCATTACAATAGAAACACTTCAACAATCTGCACCATCCTGAAGGAGAAGGATGAGATCAAAGCTCTTACAACAGCAAATGGTGTCTCTAGGATCAGCAAGCAAAGGACATAAGCCTACGAAGAGATGGAGAAAAAAAGAGACTTCTCTAGGAGAAGCAACAGGCAGGGGGTTACACTGAGAGAGTCCATCATCTGTGTCAAATATGATAAAAGCACGAATGTTGTTTGTGGATCTCCTGAAGCAGACACCAGCTGAAGAGTTTAAGGCTAGTTGAGGCTGGTTGGATAATTTTAAGAAGATAACTCGTTACACAGCGCGCAATTGTAATTTTCTTTCTGACTGCATTATCTTCTGTTTTCTCCCTTAAAAAATAATTGAAGTGTTTTTGCAGCCTTGAATGGATTAACTGTATTTCAAATAATTTCAATGGGGGGACCTGAATTAAAGTCATACTACAAGGGTTCACAGTATTTTTTTTATGCTACTTTGGGGTGGTATACTTGATTTATGATGTTACAAGAAAATCAAGTACAATAACATTAATAAATAAATAAGAAATAGCAGTCTACTTTATTTTTTTTTTACATTATCTGCCTCAAAGATGAACCCTTTAACAGCCAACAACAAATTATCTTTTTTTTGTCTAGTCAAAGTGATTTATCACTGGTTGTATGTTCCTCTGCATTTTGCACTTTTTCAGGGAAAATCTGGTATTTGTCTATATTTTATTTGGATAAATAGAAGGCCTTTATGAGAAGGGAAAGTTTTATTGATACAACAAAACTGTGGTAGATAGGCCGGCTCCCGACAGCAATCCATTAACAGCAAAGTGATCTGGCTATCTCAACCAGGATGTTGTGTGTGCAGTAGAAATCTTTAGATGAGCCAGAGAAGAACTTTGGTTTAGATTGTGTAATGTGTTGTAACTTTTGACTGTTGGAGGTGATGTTTGGGAGCAAGTCGACACACAATAAACATAAAAAAGGAAAACCCACAAAGAACACAGAGCTGCAAGCCAGTGCTATTGTGTGTGCAACCATCATGTACTAATTTATTGACCACAATGTTTATAAAGCATGCATTTACACAGCACGAACATATATGCAGAAAGGTTATAATACGTACAGATAACATACCAGTTAAAAGTAGTGTGTTATCTACATCCAATTCTTGATGTTACGTTGACTATGAAGTCTCTGAAAATCCAAATGGATCATATCTGATAACAACAAAGAAGAAGTGCATTTTGCCTTTGATTGTTTGTTTTATGTGTGTTGATCAGACGAGTAGATTAACTGTTATTAATAATTTTAGAGCAGTAGATGCTTTTGGTTGATGGTGGATGTGTGGGTCTTCTTGGATTAAATATATGAAATATTACATTAATAAGAAAGGGTAAACATGCGGGTTAGCTGAGGGTTTCAATGTAAATGATAAAATGTTGTTACAAATATATTGGTTTACATGTATCTATATAATAGAGTTAAGAGGTCTTCCACTAGAAAGAACCTGTAAAGAGAATGTACTGTAATGTGGAGACAGTGTTTTAAAGTAGATCTGATAGCTCTGAGACCAATATTACTTTTCAGTAAAAACTAATATTGTATATTTATAGTTTGTATATAATGAATATTCTCACATTCATTCTGGAAAATACAGCCTTCCTACATTTTTTGAAAAACTTTTTTTTGATTATTTACTAAAACACTGTTTATTCTGGAGGCATTTTATAAATAGAGTAGTGTAATATGCATTTTCTTTAAAAAGTCAGAAAGATCGCAACAGCTTTGCCAACGTCAGTGAGTTTTTCACCAAATTGTGCAGTGTTCATTTTATGACAAAACTAGGAAATCATTTAATTGCTTCACACACATGCAGTCAAATCTGTAAGTATTTTGAGAATGACCCCACCAAACTACCAAATACAAATTCAACAGCCAACTTCAACCGGTTAATGAGGCTCAATGACCAGTCAAGATTTTTTTATTAATTTTGTCATCCTTAATCTGGAATTAACTCCAGACCTTTTATCTGCTTCATTTGTCATAGAATGACTGACCAGCAACTTCATGTCCAGATGTCTTGTTCCCTGGTTAGTGTCCAATTCTTTTTGAGCCTCTGAAAAGGAAGGGGCTATGTTTAAAATATAATATAATATAATTTAAACTACACGAGCCAAAATATGCATAATAAAGAAGGAAAAAACATCCCATTTTTTGGGAGGGATTTATTTGATCAAATCAAACACCAAGAACAGACATTTCATCTTGAAAGGCAATTTAAAATAAAAATTAGAATAGAGAACAGGCTGAATAGATGTACGGTATGCTAACGTAACACATTCAGCTAACGTTACATGATGCATAAACAACAAACTGAGAATGTGGCTGGTATGTTAATGTAACATATTAACAGTTATTCAGATAACTATATCATAAAGAACATGCTCGTGCTCAAGATTGTCACTGTGAAAATAACACACAAAATTATATAATAATGTGTTAATAATTTCACATATAAGTTACACCCCAGGCCAAACTATGCAAATAAACTTCGACTTATAATCTGAAAAATATGGTAATTAATAAATTGGTTCATGTAGTATTTTTGTTAAACCCTTCGATTTACAACTGAATATCCAAATAAATCCACTGTGGTGGTTTTAAAATTTGAGTCACCGTCCAAAGTGTATCTTTCCAGTTTTTTATATAACTGTTTTGTTTTCCTTTCTGTAAAGATGACTCAGATGGCGGTGGTCAAGCAAGTCCAAGCACGTCACCTCAAAACACCGTGAACACACATGGAGGAATTAAAGAAGAAACCTCAGACATGATGTTGAGTAAGTTCATCACAACTAAAATTGCTTAGATTCATGTAATTGAGTATTTATACCAGTTTTCCTTCATTCAAATAAGAGTGTATTTGGTTTTAATTCACGTAATTCTTACTAAACGTGCAGGTGCAGACTCTCCGACTGTACCTCACTCTGTCATGGTTGGATATAAATACGAAAACCCGGGACTGGCTGTGAACCTCCCTGACCGTGATGCTGCACAGTTACACGCCATGGAGCTGCAGTCATGGTAAAAGATTTTATCTAATGTAAGGTTTTAGCTAGGGAGGTTATTCTTTTGATCGTTACAGAAATGATTAAAGCACCAAAATTGGTAGAGATGAACTTTTGGATGTACGGCATCATTTCAGAAGGGGTGTCAAAGAATTCAACCATCTGGTCATATGGTTTTATCTCAAAATATGCTTTTTGGGTTAAATATCATCTTTTAGAATTTTATTTTTAGTAAATATTTTGTCCACTGGAGAAAAATGTTAACACTTGGAAATGATACCTATGGCTCCTATGAACTTTTTTAGCTATGTTAATTGAGCTAGCTAACAATTTACAGCCTTTTTTGGGTAAAAAATTTATTTTTCGAGAGTGAAATAATAAAAAAAAAAAAACGTATCTCACAAACCGAAACAGATATTTACGCAATTTTTTGCATCATTCTTGTCTTAAACCCATCAGAACATTTTTTTGGTCACTATGATGTGCCATAGTAAGTTTCATAACATGGGGAATTCACCCCAAAATGGCTGTTACTATGGTAATTTGTTAAAGTTAGCTTAATTAACACGCCTAAAAAATCCATAGGATCCATAGCTGTCATTTCTAAGTGTTAAAATGTTTCTCCAGTGGACGATATATTTTCTAAAAATAAAATTCTTAAAAAATGGTATTTTACCCCAAAGGCATATTTTGAAATAAAACCATGTGACCAGATGGTTGAAATTTTTTGCACCCGTTCTGAATTTATGTGGTATGTCCTAAAGTTCATCTCTACCAATTTTGGTGCTTTAATTATTATTTTTATATTATTAATCGATTCTTCCAAATGTTTGGATTAAACTACCCCACTATTTAGGGTTAGACTCAGACAGCTGATGAAGATGAAAGGCTATAAGCTTCCTTTTTTTTTTTTTTTTTTTTGCAGGGATCCTGAAGGAATGAAAGCCTCAGGCAACCCTCACTTTTCAGGTGGGGATTTAGACTCTATGGACCTCGATCAACTGAAGAGAGAGAAAATAAAAATGCAACTAAAAGTCTTGAAGTTACAAGAGGAATATTACAACCTGCAAATAAAGAAACTGAAACAATGAAATACTGTCACTGCGGCCTGATTTATCATATCTGTACATTATTTTATTTCACATAAGGACAAATTCAGTTTCTACTATTGTGGCAGGTTCTACTTATATTATTAAACAATTATCAAAAATTTTACTATTTATTAACACCAATTGGGTCAAAATGGTCTTGTTTGACATTTTACAGCCAAATCTATTTTTCTTGACTGAAATTGAGTAGTTTTCTAAAAAGACTCAAAATATACCAAAATGGAAATACTTTTGTGGAACTTCTACAATTTTTAGTTTTATCCTCAAGGGTTGAAATGCATTTTAAATGCAGTAAAGAAAATTAATCCTAAGTGTCAATGGATCTAGAAACTGTGAAAGTAAACATGTAAAACTTTACACACCGTGTTCTCTCATGTTAAGTTGGGGACATTAATTAAATATATATATTTAAAAAAAACTGTATTTACTGTTAATCATTATCTTAGAGATGCTTAACATTGGAGTTAATTTAATCCCATTAAATAATAGAAATGGTAAGACAACTGATGTCTTGTTAAAGGTTCAGTATTAAGCTCCATATCTTGAGAATGTTCAAAAAATAATCACAGTTTTTGTTTCTTAAGTAAAATTGGACATTATGTTGTATGACAGTAATGTTTTTCCTTTCATAAAAGAATGGTGTTAGAATTAATCTACTTCTTACCATTTAGTCTGTGAGTTCATTCTACATAGATTTGTGGTTCAGAATTGAGCTAGACCATATAGTGAAAGTGTAGAAAATATATACAGTTTGTATATGTGTAAACACTAGAAAAGATAAATGGATCCAGATGTTAAACAACTTACAAAACAGGGTTACAATATTCCTTTCATGATCTGCAAAACAAATGGTGATCCCACTTGTTCACCAGATCACAGGTTATATTGTGATCACCATGGGACTGAGCTCTGCATTTACTTTACCAGGGGTCTATCCTGGGACCCCTTTTATTTAATCTTTGTTACCCCTCTGCCATGTAATACACAGTAATAACGTGTACTAGCACAACTATGCAGACACTCAGATTTCCATCTTCTTGACAGGTGAGCATGGGTCTGTGCCCTGTGGACTCACTCTGTCACTGCCTCCAACAGATCAATATGTGGATACAAAACAACTTTCTCCAGCTAAGTTACTGTCTAGAAAAAAAACACGAGAAAACATCAGGAATCATCTGGAATCTCTTACTTTAAAAGCTCAAAATCAGATGAGAGACCTCGGAGTAATAGTGGACTCCAACCTAAACTTTAAGAGTCACATTAAATCAATAACCTCATTGGCCTTTTACCAGACTCAGACAGCCTTATTCATGCATTTATATCTAAACCAGCTCTAAGACACCTGTAGTCCATCCAGAATGCTGCTGCTCTGGCCCTGACTACAAACAGGAAGTACCACCATATTGTCCCTGTGCTCAGGTTTGTGCACTGGCTTCCTGTCGCTCAGAGAATAGACTTTAAAACAGCTCTGCTTGTCTTTAAGTCTGTCCATGGTCTAACAACAAAAACATCTGTGACATGTTGATCCCATATGAACTAATTCAGACCCTGAGCACCTTAGGGAGAGGCCTTTTGCTGGAGCCCAGAGTCAGGACTAAACACAGTGAAGTTGCATTTCAGTTCCATGGAGCTAAACTCCAGATCAGTCTTCCTGATGATGTGAGACAGGCCTCTACTCTGACAATGTTTAAACGTCTCTGTTCAACTGTGCATAGAACTGAAACGGTTTTATCTGTACTCTCCTCTTACCTTTATTTGATTATTTATGTTTTACTGGTTATGTTTTAATTGTGTGTGTTTTTAACTTGTCTCTTTTCCATTTTTGTAAAACACTGTGAATTGCCCTGTGTATGAATTGTGCTATATAAATAAATTTGCCTTGCCTTATGCATCTCTCAGTAAAGTTACTGGTGATTGACCACATTAAAACGAACTCTGAAAGGAACAAAAACAGTATTTATTACCAACAAACGTCTATATATTTGTATTTACAGAGTTATGAACAGTCAGAGGTGCTATTCTTTCATATTTTCTCCCTCATTGTCACTTTCCATTTCTTCTTCTTCTTCTTCCTCCTCCTCATCATCTTCATCAAAATATTTGTCCTCTGCATCTCGGCTGACGATGTCCAAGTTGTCGTAGTCTGGGTTCTCGTCCACTTCGCTGCAACAAATTTTAAGAATTATTATTATAATTAATTATTATTTTAAGAATAATTTCAAATGTACTGTCATCTTATAACTGATAGTTTCTGTCTAAACTATAGACAAGATGACAAACAGTAATGAATCTGTCACCATAGTAACTCACTGTCTAATATTACAGACTTAATGAAGTGTTTGCAGTATTTCCATGCTTTTAAAATGTGATAATTGTTGGAACTCCTGGAATATGTTAGTTGTTATGTACAGCCCCACTACCTCCTGAACATAAAATAGCTGCTTTATTTCCCATCTTTCACTATTGGACACTGATTAATCCAGATGTGTCTGACCACAGTGGTCACAACAAGGCATAACAGGCGCTCTTGGATTAACCCTGTAGGGAAGGGGTGTCAAACATGCGGCCCGGGGGCCAAAACTGTCCCGCCAAAGGATCCATTCTGGCCCCGGTGATGGATTTGTGACACTGAAAATATTAAAGATGTTTATTTCATTTTATGTCAATTCAATCTAAAGTGGATCACACCAGTAAAATATTTTAATAACCTATAAATAATATAAAAAGCTAATTTTTGTCTTTGTTTTAGTGTAAAAAAAAAAACCCAAAAAAGATGACAAAAAATGTTTTAAGAGAAATATGTGAAATTTTATCAATATTTTGCCTGTCATTTAATTATTTAATGTGTGTATTTGTAGATCCACTGTGATCTTTAAGTTGTGTTGCACATGTACAAATGATAAAATAAGATGTAATATTGTTAAAATCGCACTTGTTTTTCTGAAGAATTTTCAGATTGTTCATATTTATAAACTTTATGTTTGAGTACAGTTCATAGATGAAAACATTTTCATTATGGAATTTGATGTTTTTTCCTCAAAAACAGAGAAAACGTAGGAGTTGACCTCATTTATAAGTTCTTATTCTAGTATTTATATCATTTGACTGGCCCGGCCCAGTTTAGATCATATTGGGCTGAATGTGGCCCCTGAACGAAAATGAGTTTGACACCCCTGCTGTAGGGCCTATGATCACACCGGCGTAATCAGATCACGTAGCATCTTTAAAGCGCTCTAACAAAAAAAAAAAAAAAAACAACTCACATGGCGCAGTAGCGTCAACTTTACTCAAAAGTGTGGATTTAAAACTCTCTCCCTGTTTTTATTTGCTGACAATAGACCATGGAAAACCAGAGATACGACTGTTTTAATTTGATAGTAGGAAATATGTTAATCCGGGTATAGATCTGCACTTGTACTCGGACAGCAGGTGTTGCAGTTCTGTCCATATATTCTATGTTATAATAAAATAATAATTATCTCTTCATATAGATTAAAAACGTGCTGAAAAAAAAAAGATTTTTTAAGTGGTATATATAAAATCAAAAGTATTAAAAAATAGAATCAGGACCTTAATCTGTGTCAAATAATGAAAGACAGGAAATAAAGGATTTAATTTCAGGGAGTAGGGGTTCTGTATATATAAAGCCCATTATTTTAGTTCAAGACACATTTGATTTGAATAAGATGGTAACAGTTTAATTTGAGCCAGGAAAAAATTATAGCCATAGTTATCTTCAAGAAAATGTTCTATACTCAAGCATTCGATCCCTAAATCATCCATATTTGGTGATTAAAAAGAAGGAAAATTCATAAATGTGATTATAATGATTTTCCCGTTTTACTTGCACAGCTGTTTTTATTTTGTTTTTAATGTATTCTTGTATTTTGTGTCTGTGGTTTTTATGCTTTGCTTTTTAATTGTATGGCTGTTTTATGGTTTTAATCTATTCTTGTATTTTATTCGAATTTTGTTTGTTCTTCTGTCCAGCACTTTGGTTTACAGGAGAAGTGGAGGGGAGAGCTTGATTGTTGACCCTCCCCTGTAAGTCGCTTTGGAAAAAAGGCATCTGCCAAATGCCTAAATAAATAATCCTACATACTTGCTAATGTAGTGCATATGTTTACCAGATAAAATAAATCATGTCTGTTGCATTAACTTTGAATAGCAGCGCAGTCGTTCTCAAATCCTGTCCCTTCGGACCCCTATCCTGATAGATTGTTCCTTCACACCTGCAAGTCATTACACCATTATCAGGCTTCTGCAGAGCTTGGTGATGAGCTGATCAATAATTAAAACAGGTGTGATGGAAGAGGGAAATATCTAAAACATGCAGGATAAAGATCCTCGAGTACCAGATTTCAGAATAATTGTTGTATAGGAAGTAAACCAGGAGTGGCCAACTCTGGTCCTCGAGAGCCACAATCCAACATGTTATCGATGTACCACTCTTCCAACATGACTGATTTAAATTATCAGTCTATCATCCAGCTCTGCAGAAGCCTGATAATAACTGTCAGGTGTGTTGGAAGAGGGAAACATCTAAAACATGCTGGACTGTGGCTCTTGAAGACCAGAGTTGGCCACCCCAAAACTAAACTGTTTATGTAGATCACAGGTGTCAAACATAAGGTCCACCAAAGGGTCCAAAAGGGTCTGTGGGATGGATTTGTGAAATGCAAAAATTACACTGAAGATAGTAACGGTCATTGGTGTTAAAATCATTTTATTTCAGATTCCAAATACCCTCCAATTTGATCTCAAGTGGGTCAGGTCAGTAAAATACTGCCATAATATCCTATAAACTACAAATTTAAGTAAGTTTTTTTTCTCTTTCTTTTAGTGTAAAACAATTATCATTCATTCATTCATTATCTAAACCCGCTTTATCCTCACTAGGGTCATGGGAAACTTTCCCAGCTACTTATGGGTAAATGCGGGGTACACCCAGTTCTTCACAGGGTTGACATACTACAGTTCTCAGTTAAATTAAATGTACATTTTTACATTTACAGATTATCTTTTAATTTTAATATTTAAAATTGAATATTTTAAACTTGAATAAATATGAACAGCCTGAAATATTCTGAATAGAAGTAGTTTTAAAAATATTCCATCTGTTACTCAATGTTTTGTGTATTTGTGGATTCACTGTGACTTGTAAGTTGTTGTGCACATGCGTAAATGATAAACTCAGGAATACTGTTCTTAAGATTCCACTTATTTTTATTAAGACATTCCAGGTTCATGTTGTTCATTATTCACATTGTTTAAAGGATGGTTTCTAAGTGTAACTATTTTCATAATGTAATTTAACTTTTTTCACTGTCATTATTTTGCCAGTCTGGCCCATTTGAGATTTAATTGGCTTCAATGTGGAACTTAATCTAAAATGATGTTTGACCCCCCCCCATGTAAATAGTTTACATGATTTAGTTTTTTGATGCACCAACCTGTAGTTGAAGTCTTTATCTTTTCCGTCTAAGAAGCGCTGGTGCATCTGACTGATGAACTCCTCTTTAAGCAGAGCCTTTTCCTCTGGTGAGGGCACCCACTCCTCCTTCACCCTATTATCTACAGTCGAGTAGAGATTAAGGAATGACATTCTGATTACACTCGTCTACATGTAAAATGTTTCGGGAAAAAAAAGTAGTGACATATTAACCACATGTGAGTCACTGATAAACAAAAATCAGGTCAAAAATGCTGGTTGGCTGAAATTTCCAAAATACACACTTGGGTAAAAAATATGCAATTAAAGAATTAGTGAGAGAATAGATTTAACTCCAAAGGAATATTTGTGTCAAAGCTACCAGGTGTACTTCAAAACAGAGTCTGCACATTACAATCTGTTCACTTTACAGGTTATATCTAGTGGAAAATTTATTATTCTATTGTATAAAATGTACAGAAACCAATATACGGGGTCATCACCTAATATGTTCAAAATGTATTTGGTCTTTTAGCTCAAAAAAGGAAAGATGAAGTGAGTGTGCTAATGATGGAGACAACATACTATTGAATTAGCCCCACAGTCACCTGACCCAACACTATGCGATTCCTTTCTGTGGGGTTATGTGAAAGGACTGGGCTGGACCCACCACTTCCAACATGTGTAACTCAAGAATCACCGGGGCTCTGGAGAATGTTACACATGATGTGCTGCAGTGAGTGTGGCAGGAAGTCCACTACTGACAGAATGCTTATGGCAGATGGAAACGCATGCATGTGCGTTTTGATCGGTAAACACATGTGCACGTCAGTTTTTGTTCTACTTTTAGTGCTGTGGGGTATAGGGCATTGCAGTGGCACAGGCACCACAGCAACACCTTTACTAGTAGAAACGCTGATATACCTTGAAAACATCAGCCAACCAGCGCTTTTATCATTTGTTTTTCAGTTGATTTTAAGTTATGTAACATTTAGCACATTTAATCTCTGAAGCAGATAATTTCTAAAAAATTAATTGTAGACCAGTGATATTTATTTGTGAAAACTGTAGCCTTCGCTCACCCTCACCTTCCTCATCTTCATCCTCATCCTCTTCCTGTGCACATTCTTCTTTCTCCTGTTCTTCCTGGAGACGGTTCTGGATGAGGCGCTCCTGGTATGAGTCAAGGAGGAGGTGGGCGAGGCCTCCTGTGCCTCCACCTGGTGCCCCTGATCCCCCCTGTGCATCGTCAAGCATCGCCTCCTGTGAACGCTCCAGTATCTAAAATCAATTTTTTCGGAGGTTATTATGGGGAATAAAGGATAAACACCACTTACTGAACTAGAGCACTCAGAGCGCAGACCTCCATGAAGCAACACAAGTCTGCCAAGGTTTGGATTTGGATGTTCATAACTTATTTGTAAAGCAGTATTCCGTGTTCACTAACGATTTTTTTATCGGTCATCAGGAATCCCTTAGAGGGTTTAAAAAAATTCAAAGAAAAATACGGCTATTTCAATATTCGACCACGTATAACATGACTCTGACGTTATGCGACGTCGCACAACGACCACAATTCACACGTTAGATGTAATGTTAATATTAAGCACAAGATATTGTCAGATTTAACAAAATATGTCAATAACCCTGCTTTAAGGTAAAGGTCATACATTTTGCAAATATACTTTTTGCTTGTTGTCATATGACGTCAAAACGTGAAGTCATCGAGTCCATCGGTGTCCGAAGGTGAAATGAAGTGAATGCAAAAAACATGCTATAAATTGACCTTCACTGTGACCTTGACCCTTGACCTTTAGAGCTCAAAATTTAATGGCATCTTCCTTTATGCATTATCAATCATCTCTGAAAGTTTCATCAAATCCAGAACTTTTCAAATTATGGATGGATATTGTCTATCAGACAGACAGACAAACGAACACACGGTAAAACATACCTTCCTTCGTGGAGGTAATAGCTGGAAACATGTCTAAATCTAACACTCACCTCCTCATCTGTCAAGTACTGGCCGATATACTGCTCATACAGCAGCGGCTCCCTCATTCGCATCTGCTCCTCACTAAAATACTGGCCCTCTGAGAGATGGGGAAGAAAAACAAGGACAAAACAAGCATTGTTTAGCTTTACAAACTGTCAGGGCATCACAATAATATACAATGGTTTATTTATAAGGATAAATTTCCAAAAAAGAGCAGCATCCATTTGGAAGCTGCACTCAGCCACTGTTTTCATTATATTCCAATTAATTGTTCAGTCTAAGTCAAGTGAGTTGTATTAATGCTCTGTCCTCACAAATACTTTTCCCTTGCCTATTTTTTTTGTTTTGAAGATTGACCACATGAGATTTAATTTAATTTAGATGCACTAGAACAATAACAAACTATTACTGACCGCAAACACTCAGGCAAAATGTTGTCAACTGTGGACAATGACAACCTTTCAGATAATCGTGGATACAGTAGAAGCAGAGTCTTTTGTCTGTTATGAAGCTGATCAATAATAAACAAGATAAGTTATATGAAAACTTACCTGAAGTTACAGGTTTTCATTGTGTGTTTTACTGTGTATTTGTCTCCCATATGTGTCTGATCTAAATTGGAATTCACGTGTGGTCAAGAGGCCCAAATAACAAGAAAACTGTTTTGTAAAATATCCATACAACACTAGACAATAATGAATTGTGTCCACAAGATGATTACAAGTTACGTAAAATGATTGCTTCCATTAGCAGACAGAGCCCCTACCCTTCTGCAGGGCCCTCAGGGCAGCATATCGATGGTTTCTGACTCTGGTCTTGTTGGGACATCCAGTCGCTCGTCTCTGTATGACTTTGCTGTAGTGCTGGGCTCGTGGATCCAAGCTAACATGAGAAAATGCTGACAAGTGCTGGGGCTTCAGGCAAGACTGAAAAAAAGAGAAGAAAATGTTTTAATGCAATAAAATGTCAATTTATTAGTTTGTTATTTTTTGTACCTAATCCATTGGCCAGAGAATGTTGTGATAATGTGTACTGCTCAATATCAGAATGCTAGTGCTCTTACAGGTAGCTACAGTACAATGATCAATGATGATATTCTGACGAGTGGTCATAATATTTATTTTTTTTCACATTAATTGGAGCTTTCACTGGGTTGGATATATTAGGCAGCAAGTGAATATTTAGTCTAATGTGTGTATTAAATGAAACAAGTTGGGACAACACTGGGTTGTGGTGGCCTGGTCTGGTCTAAAAATGCCTGGGCTGATTTTTTCGTCCCAATCCAGCCCCGGTAGGTATGAACAATTTCACACTGGGTAACGTCCAACAAGATTTGGAGATGCTCTGACCCATCACAATCTGTCCATTAAACTTCTCCAGATCCCTACTCACTATAGACCTAATGTAATACCAAAGTGTCTGTCAGTGGTCACAATGTTATGGATGATCAATGTGATAATTTGTTGTGTTACTACACATCTGAACATAGATTTGTCAACCATTGTAAACTAGGATAACTTTATGTTGACCAAGTTCAGCTGCAGATCAAAGCAAATATGTCCACATACATGGTACCTCTCCAGGAACACCAATGGTCTGCTGTGGAACTGAAGCAGTAACTCCTGTCTTCGTTCCTCCAGGGTCAGCTCAGCATCACCAATCTGTTGGCTCTTCACTTGGTTTCCACTCAAAGCTACAGCATCCACCACGGCATTAACACAACTGGACACATCCTGTGTAATAGAAAACTGACAGGAACAACATCATTTGATCATGATCAGCAATTTTATGGGATTTATGTTTTTATCCATTGTGATGTTTTTTTGAGTGTTGGGGTGTTTTTAATGTCTGAGTGTAGTTTTAAAATTTTATCTTAACGTGAATTTGTATTTTTACTTGGAACAGTCAGTCAGTCTGTCTAAGAATGTCCACTTTGGTCATGTACAGTTGGTCTTACCTGCTGTGGTAGCTGCTCCTGTGTCTCTGTCCTGTTCTGTAACACGCTCTGTACGGACCATTTCTCCGTTTTTTCTGTCACTATGCTCTTGTCATCACCCTCGAAAGTTAACGGTTGCGTTTTAGCCGGAGTTTCAATCTCGCCCCACATTATTATGTTAAAATGAATATTAGTTCACATAAAACAGTATCTTCTAGTCTTCTATGAGAATACGCCGCCAAATATTCGCTGGCTAGCTTATTTTAAACATATCATAAACTCACACAGAAACTAAATAATTGATGTATCTATATATTATTTATACATATATATATTTATACCACATTTCTAACTTTCGGATGTTGAGCGTTTTGTTATGCCGCCATATTGGTCCGTCGCTATAATCGGTCCGCCCTTCCCTGGAACAATGCAATAGTTCCGCTCCTATTTAAAAAGTGTTTGGTTTTGTCGCCCCCTAGTTGTAACTTTTGATCATCAACACATTTTACATATTACAAAAACGTTAGCCCCATAGCATGATTGGTGAAATTATATGTTGGCCAAATTTTGAAATCTGCCTAACTTTATTCTCAGACTAACAATATTTCTTCAAAAACATATGATTGATGTTGTAAATATAAGATGTATATTCAATGCTTAATAATTTATTAATCTCACCCAAGATTGGTTGGGCGAGATTATTGTATTCACAGTGTCTGTGTGTGTGTGTGTTTGTGTCATATTATGTTATAACTCAGTGATTATGTGAGTTATCACCATGAAATGACATGGGCACATACATATAACTGATGCACATCAAATGAAATGATCCATTTGAGTAAAGGTCAAGGTCACAATTAACTAAAAAGTCAAAATCACATTATCAGTTATAACTCAAGAACGGAGGGTGACAGGACTTTCAGATTGGTAACAAATGATGTGGAATGAAGATTTCGACAATTTTCATAATTGGTATTGTTGCCTAGAACCAATAGTTTTTGAGATCTCTGCAGGTCAAAGGGTGACTTGTCACAAAATTAACTTCTGCAACACTGTTTGTGTGTGTGTCAAGCATAGAAATATCACACTATAACTTAATCAATACTGGATTTATTACAATATTACATGCACTGGTGCATACATATAATGAAATTATCAATATTACAAAAGGTCAAGGTTGCATTTAGCAGAAAGGTCAAAATCACATTATTGGCTCTAATTCAATAACGGCACAAAATAGGGGCAAGATTCTGCATTTTCTGAATACTTGTTGAATAGTAATTCTAACTCTTAATTTTGTTGTACTTGTTACAATGACAATAGAGACATTC
Source organism: Siphamia tubifer (assembly GCA_020466265.1). NCBI lineage: Eukaryota > Metazoa > Chordata > Actinopteri > Kurtiformes > Apogonidae > Siphamia > Siphamia tubifer. Next base: position 16,378,146 of record CM035790.1, read on the forward strand.
TATTTTAATTTTGCTTCAATTTTAATTTGAACTGGGTTTCATTTAATGACCAAACAAATCTCTGGTCACTCGTTCAGTTTATTTCAGCACACTGAATATATAATCAAATTACAAGTTTTATAAGACACATAGACAGTATATAATATATAGAATGTCATGCACAAAGGGGATTTTATCAACTGTACTCTTTTTGTTGAACATGTTGCAGAGCCAGACTGGATCAGGATTTCAGGATTGCCACTAATATCCTGCAGCATCCAGGCCAATTCCAGCATCACGGAGGCAGAAAAAAAAAGTTTTTCTTTTCAACTCTCGCTGGTGTCCACCCTTCTTTTTTTTTTTTCTTTGCGCCGTCATCCATTATTTAGTTTTTGCACATAGTCTACTGTGTATGATGTCAATGCTACAGGGGTGGACCCACGGAGAATGAAGCCACTAACCAAACACAATGTGTTTCATAAAAAAAAAATCCAAAAAACAAACCAAAAAAAGCGCTACCAATCCTTACCTCACTGACTCCATGGAGCTCTGAGCATGTTACCATTGTCCACCAGCAACCTAATTGGGGGGGGTCCGGGTCTGCACTTGGCTTATGTAATGAGAGAAGGTTATTTTTTTTCAGTTTTCTCTGTTTTTTGATCCTCAACTTTACCCTTTACTTATAAACATCTACACGATTAGTAACATAAATGTAGGACAATACTAGCCTAGCAAGCCTGACAATGATATGTCTGGATATGATCCATAGACTGAGCTGAAGCGTATGGGTGGGATCAACAGCTGTCTTTCAAACTGCTCTGCACACAATAGGCCAGGTACAGTACTAGTACTGGTATTCATGACAACACTAGTCGGTGCCTAACCAGCCGTTAGGACGGTGCAACACTGGAACAGAGAAATCGCACTGGCTTTGTATTGATTCAGGTTTGCTGCCACCTAGGGTGTAGGACTTACATATTGTACCTTTAACAAAATGAAAATTATGTTTTTGTATTTTGTGGAAATGAGGGAAGTGTCTATTTGTTACTGTTTGATTGTGATGTCTGTTGTGGTTTTGACAATGATCAGAGTTTTTAAGCATCATTAGACTCATTCACAGATGCAGTTATATGTAAGTTGGTTGCTCTCAGACTTGCATTTGCTTTGTTATTGACAAAGCTCTGAGAAGAAGGACAGTTGTCTTCTTTGAATTGACACAACTGGCATTTAAGAGATTGTTATTATGGTCAAAGAAATATGTAACTAAATGCAGCCAACACCTCTTATGCTTCATATACCAAAGTTCAGAGGGTTTATTAGTTCTTTGTGACAAATCCTTGTTTATACCAGTGTGTCGTTTTTATTATTAGACACATGTGGTCATGTTGTGGTTGTGTTTTGTTACTATGGAGAACAACCTGAAAGCAGACCTGCACAATCACAGGTTTATCTCACATTTCCAGCTAACTGTCTCACTCTCGACTGCAGTGAACAGTGTTTTTCACAGGCAATGATAATATATAGTCAAAGGTTATCCTGATATTAGCAATGTGTGGGCTCCCTAGCAGCTGTAGAAGTTTTTCCTTCATCCTGACTCTGTGAACCTTTGAGAAGTTTGCAGAAATCAGACACATGTTTACAGCAGTAGTGACTTTGTGGAAAGAGAAAAGAGGAGACCTTTGGGAGAGGTCAAAACCTTAGGTGTGTTTCCAATTCAGCAAATATTAGTTTAAATTGTTCTCAATATACTAAGATCAAGAATAGAGAATGGAATAGAAGATACTTTATTCATCCCCATAGGGAAATTAAAATATTCAGCACAGTGACGCGCAGGTTGATGTATAAACGCCCTGCAACCGACTGCTTTTTTAACTAACCTGTCTGCAACTCAGACCGCAAGATATATATTTGAAAAGGACGGACAACGCTTCTGGCTCTACCATACAGAGTGATGAACTTTTTTCCTTTATTACTTTGCATAATATAGCTACATGCCAATATATCTTTTAAATAACATTAATTCAATGTTACTCTATTGGAATGTAGGCAGCATAAACGGCCTGCAAAAAAGAGGAGCAGGACACAGCCTTTCATAGAGGCAGGCTTTAAACTGTACTGGACACAAGCATGGTGTTATGATCCTGTTCTGGTTGAGTGAGCTGACTCCTCTCTCTCTCTCTCTGCCTGCAGGGACTGCATTAGGGGCGGACCGATCTCTGAGAGCATGGAGCCACCGGCACACCTGCAGCGCATTCTGCCTGATTAAGTGGCTTCTTAAACCACCTCCTCCTCATCTCCTGTGCCAGATTGTTCTCCCGTGCTGCAACAACGTCTTCATGCTCTCAGAGATCTCCTGCCCTGTGTTCCATGAAGTTTCTCTGTGTTTCGTGTTGTAACTTTTTCAGTGCCTTGTCACAGTGTTTTCAGTTGTACTTTGCTCTGGTAGTTTTTCCCATGTTTTGTGGTGATTTTTAGTTAAACCTTTTAGTTGCTACTTTTCCTTTTGGAGAGTTTTTTGTAAATAAGTTTTTTTGTCATACTCTGCAACTAACTAACTAACTAACCCTAACCCTAACCCTAACTAACTAACTAACTAACTAACTAACTAACTAACTAACTAACTAACTAACTAACTAACTAATTAGTTAACCCTAACAAACAAACTAACTAACTAGTTAGTTAACCCTAACTAACTAACTAGTTAGTTAACACTAACTAACTAACTAGTTAACGCTAACTAACTAACTAACTAACTAGTTAACCCTAACTAACTAACTAGCTAGTTAACCCTAACTAACTAAATAACTAAGTAACTAACAAACAAACAAACTAACTAACTAGTTAGTTAACCCTAACTAGTTAGTTAGGGTTAACTAACTAGTTAGTTAACCCTAACTAACTAACTAACTAACTAACTAACTAACTAACTAGTTAGTTAACCCTAACTAACTAACTAGTTAGTTAACCCTAACTAACTAACTAGTTACTTAACCCTAACTAACTAACTAACTAACTAACTAGTTAGGTAACCCTAACTAACTAACTAGTTAGTTAACCCTAACCAACTAACTAACCAACTAACTAGTTAGTTAACCCCAATTAACTAGTTAGTTAACCATAACTAACTAACTAACTAGTTAGTTAACCCTAACTAACTAACTAACTAACTAACTAACTAACTAACTAACTAGTTAGTTAACCCTAACTAACTAACTAACTAGTTAGTTAACCCTAACTAACTAACTAACTAACTAACTAGTTAGTTAACCCTATTTAACTAACTAACTAACTAGTTAGTCAACCCTAACTAGCTAACTAACTAACTAACTAACTAGTTAGTTAACCCTAACTAACTAAATAACTAACTAACTAGTTAGTTAACCCTAACTAACTAACTAGCTAGTTAGTTAACACTAACTAACAAGTTAGTTAACACTAACTAACTAACTAACTAACTAGTTAGTTAACCCTAACTAACTAACTAGTTAGTTAACCCTAACTAACTAGTTAGTTAACCATAACTAACTAACTAACTAACTAGTTAGTTAACCCTAACTAACTAACTAACTAACTAACTAACTAACTAACTAACTAACTAGTTAGTTAACCCTAACTAACTAACTAACTAACTAACTAACTAACTAACTAACTAACTAACTAACTAGTTAGTTAACCCTAACTAACTAACTAACTAACTAGTTAGTTAACCCTATTTAACTAACTAACTAACTAGTTAGTTAGCCCTAACTAACTAACTAACTAACTAACCAACTAACTAACTAACTAACTAACTAGTTAGTTAACCCTAACTAACTAAATAACTAACTAACTAGTTAGTTAACCCTAACTAACTAACTAGTTAGTTAACCCTAACTAACTAGTTAGTTAACCATAACTAACTAACTAACTAGTTAGTTAACCCTAACTAACTAACTAACTAACTAACTAACTAACTAGTTAGTTAACCCTAACTAACTAACTAACTAACTAACTAACTAACTAGTTAGTTAACCCTAACTAACTAACTAACTAACTAGTTAGTTAACCCTATTTAACTAACTAACTAACTAGTTAGTTAGCCCTAACTAACACACTAACTAACTAACTAGTTAGTTAACCCTAACTAACTAACTAACTAACTAGTTAGTTAACCCTATTTAACTAACTAACTAACTAGTTAGTTAGCCCTAACTAACTAACTAACTAACTAACTAACTAACTAGTTAGTTAACCCTAACTAACTAAATAACTAACTAACTAGTTAGTTAACCCTAACTAACTAACTAGTTAGTTAACCCTAACTAACTAACTAGTTAGTTAACACTAACTAACAAGTTAGTTAACCCTAACCAACTAACTAACTAACTAGTTAGTTAACCCTAACTAACTAACTAACTAACTAACTAACTAACTAACTAACTAACTAGTTAGTTAACCCTAACTAACTAACTAACTAACTAACAAGTTAGTTAACCCTATTTAACTAACTAACTAGTTAGTTAGTCCTAACTAACTAACTAACTAGTTAGTTAACCCTAACTAACTAACTAACTAGTTAGTTAACCCTAACTAACTAAATAACCAACAAACTAACTAACTAGTTAGTTAACGCTAACTAACTAACTAGTTAGTTAACCCTAACTAACTAACTAACTAGTTAGTTAACCCTATTTAACTAACTAACTAACTAGTTAGTTAACCCTAACTAGCTAACTAACTAGCTAACTAACTAGTTAGTTAACCCTAACTAGCTAAATAACTAACTAACTAGTTAGTTAACCCTAACTAACTAACTAACTAACTAACTAACTAACTAACTAACTAACTAGTTAGTTAACCCTAACTAACTAAATAATTAACTAACTAGTTAGTTAACCCTAACTAACTAACTAGTTAGTTAACACTAACTAACAAGTTAGTTAACCCTAACCAACTAACTAACTAACTAGTTAGTTAACCCTAACTAACTAACTAACTAGTTAGTTAACCCTAACTAACTAATTAACTAGTTAGTTAACCCTAACTAACTAAATAACAAACTAACTAACTAACTAGTTAGTTAACCCTAACTAACTAACTAACTAACTAGTTAGTTAACCCTATTTAACTAACTAACTAACTAGTTAGTTAACCCTAACTAGCTAACTAACTAACTAACTAACTAACTAGTTAGTTAGTTAACCCTAACTAACTAAATAACTAACTAACTAGCTAGTTAACCCTAACTAACTAACTAACTAGTTAGTTAACACTAACTAACTAACAAGTTAGTTAACCCTAACTAACTAACTAACTAACTAACTAACTAACTAACTAACTAACTAACTAACTAGTTAGTTAACCCTAACTAACTAACTAACTAACTAGTTAGTTAACCCTAACTAACTAGTTAGTTAACATAACTAACTAACTAACTAACTAGTTAGTTAACCCTAACTAACTAACTAACTAACTAACTAGTTAGTTAACCCTATTTAACTAACTAACTAGTTAGTTAGTCCTAACTAACTAACTAACTAGTTAGTTAACCCTAACTAACTAACTAACTAGTTAGTTAACCCTAACTAACTAAATAACCAACAAACTAACTAACTAGTTAGTTAACGCTAACTAACTAACTAGTTAGTTAACCCTAACTAACTAACTAACTAGTTAGTTAACCCTATTTAACTAACTAACTAACTAGTTAGTTAACCCTAACTAGCTAACTAACTAGCTAACTAACTAGTTAGTTAACCCTAACTAGCTAAATAACTAACTAACTAGTTAGTTAACCCTAACTAACTAACTAACTAACTAACTAACTAACTAACTAGTTAGTTAACCCTAACTAACTAAATAACTAACTAACTAGTTAGTTAACCCTAACTAACTAACTAGTTAGTTAACACCAACTAACAAGTTAGTTAACCCTAACCAACTAACTAACTAGTTAGTTAACCCTAACTAACTAACTAACTAGTTAGTTAACCCTAACTAACTAATTAACTAGTTAGTTAACCCTAACTAACTAAATAACCAACTAACTAACTAACTAGTTAGTTAACCCTAACTAACTAACTAACTAACTAGTTAGTTAACCCTATTTAACTAACTAACTAACTAGTTAGTTAACCCTAACTAGCTAACTAACTAACTAACTAACTAACTAGTTAGTTAGTTAACCCTAACTAACTAAATAACTAACTAACTAGCTAGTTAACCCTAACTAACTAACTAACTAGTTAGTTAACACTAACTAACTAACAAGTTAGTTAACCCTAACTAACTAACTAACTAACTAACTAACTAACTAACTAACTAGTTAGTTAACCCTAACTAACTAACTAACTAACTAACTAGTTAGTTAACCCTAACTAACTAGTTAGTTAACATAACTAACTAACTAACTAACTAGTTAGTTAACCCTAACTAACTAACTAACTATCTAGTTAGTTAACCCTAACTAACTAACTAACTAACTAGTTAGTTAACCCTAACTAACAAACTAACTAGTTAGTTAACCCTATTTAACTAACTAACTAACTAGTTAGTTAGCCCTAACTAACTAACTAACTAACTAACTAACTAACTAACCAACTAACTAGTTAGGTAACCCTAACTAACTAAATAACTAACTAACTAGTTAGTTAACCCTAACTAACTAACTAGTTAGTTAACACCAACTAACAAGTTAGTTAACCCTAACCAACTAACTAACTAACTAGTTAGTTAACCCTAACTAACTAACTAACTAACTAGTTAGTTAACCCTAACTAACTAACTAACTAACTAGTTAGTTAACCCTAACTAACTAACTAACTAACTAGTTAGTTAACCCTAACTAACTAAATAACTAAATAACTAACTAACTAGTTAACCCTAACTAACTAGTTAGTTAACCCTAACTAACTAACAAGTTAGTTAACCCTAACTAACAAACTAACTAGTTAGTTAACCCTAACTAACTAACTAACTAACTAACTAACTAGTTAGTTAACCCTAACTAACTAACTAACTAACTAACTAACTAACTAGTTAGGTAACCCTAACTAACTAACTAACTAACTAGTTAGTTAACCTTAACTAAATAACTAACTAACTAGTTAGTTAACCCTAACTAACTAGTTAGTTAACCCTAACTAACTAACTAGTTAGTTAACCCTAACTAACTAACTAACTAGTTAGTTAACCATAACTAACTAACTTACTAACTAACTAGTTAGTTAACCCTAACTAACTAACAAACTAACTAACTAACTAGTTAGTTAACCCTAACTAACTAAATAACTAACTAACTAGTTAGTTAACCCTAACTAACTAACTAGTTAGTTAGCACTAACTAACTAACAAGTTAGTTAACCCTACCTAACTAACTAACTAATTAGTTAGTTAACCCTAACTAACTAACTAACTAACTAACTAACTAACTAACTAACTAACTAACTAACTAACTAACTAACTAACTAGTTAGTTAACCCTAACTAACTAGTTAGTTAACCCTAACTAACTAACTAACTAACTAGTTAGTTAACCCTAACTAACTAACTAGTTAGTTAACCCTAACTAACTAACTAACTAGTTAGTTAACCCTAACTAACTAACTAACTAGTTAGTTAACCCTAACTAACTAACTAACTAACTAACTAACTAACTAACTAACTAACTAACTAGTTAGTTAACCCTATTTAACTAACTAACTAACTAGTAAGTTAACCCTAACTAACTAACTAGCTAACTAGTTAGTTAACCCTATTTAACTAACTAGTTAGTTAACCCTAACTAACTAACTAATTAGTTAACCCTAACTAACTAACTAACTAACTAACTAGTTAGTTAACACTAACTAACTAACTAACTAACTAACTAGTTAGCTAGTTAACCCTAACTAACTAACTAACTAGTTAGTCAGTTAACCCTAACTAACTAACTAACTTGTTAGTTAACATTAACTAACTAGCTAACTAGTTAGTTAACACTAACTAACTAACTAGTTAGTTAACCCTATTTAACTAACTAACTAACTAACTAACTAGTTAGTTAACCCTAACTAACTAACTAACTAACTAGTTAGTTAACACTAACTAACTAGTTAATTAACCCTGACTAACTAACTAGTTAGTTAACCCTAACTAACTAGTTAGTTAACCCTATTTAACTAACTAACTAACTAACTAACTAACTAGTTAGTTAACCCTAACTAACTAACTAGTTATTTAACCCTAACTAACTAACTAACTAACTAGTTAGTTAACCCTAACTAACTAACTAGTTAGTTAACCCTATTTAACTAACTAACTAGTTAGTTAACCCTAACTAACTAACTAACTAACTAACTAGTTAGTTAACACTAACTAACTAGTTAACCCTAACTAATTAACTAGTTAGTTAACACTAACTAACTAACTAACTAGTTAGTTAACACTAACTAACTAGTTAGTTAACCCTAACTAACTAACTAGTTAGTTAACCCTAACTTACTAACTAGCTAACTAACTAACTAACTAGTTAGTTAACACTAACTAACTAGTTAGTTAACCCTAACTAACTAACTAACTAACTAGTTAGTTAACACTAACTAACTAACCCTAACTAACTAACTAACTAGTTAGTTAACCCTAACTAACTAACTAACTAACTATTCATGGAATAGATCATCTAAAGTACATTGTGCTTTGTCTTGCAATAACATAATTGTACCTGTCTTAACATAGGTTCCTCTGTTGTGGCTGCCTTTGACCTTTTACCCAATAATTGAGGCAATTTTTGGGAGATTTAAATGCTTGTACAATCTAACAAAAAGAGAACAAGCACACCATACAAACTATCCGGCTCTTCTTGAGCCGACTGAGTGACTGGGTTGCAACAATTTTGCGAAGCTAAAGGTAAATAATCATCAAGATACTGTGTCTTTGTTTACACTTATATATCATCACTGAATAACCAGTATCAAAACTGTATTATATATATTATTGATATTAAAATTTAGTTTGAATTATTTTTATTAGACCATTTGGTTATTAAAAATCTCATAAATCAGTTCTAAAAATAAACTCTGCAGTGAAGTGTCACTTGTTTAAACAGCCATGACTCCCAGGTGCACCTGCCCCCACTGCATTGAAGAAACACTGCAGTATATTATATTATTTCAATAGGTCTTTATAATTTAATATTTAGCAAATATATGTAGAAGTGGAGAGTGGGTTCTATGCTTGTTTTATTGTTGCTAAGTTGTATACCATTGTCTTTTTTAACAGGCAATATCAATAAAATACCTCTCTCATCATCTGAACCTGCTTTATCCTCACTAGGGTCACAGGGGTCACTGGGGGTCTAATCCAGTAACAATGGGTGAAGGCGGGGTACACCCTGTATGAGTCTCCAGTTCATCTCAGGGCTGAACATATATAGACAAACAAACACACTCACATTCACACCTATGGACTATTTTTAATCAACCAATCCACCTATCAGTGCATGTCTTTGGATGGTGAGAGTACCTATTCTATTCTATTCTATTCTATTCTATTCTATTCTATTCTATTCTATTCTATTCTATTCTATTCTATTCTATTCTATTCTATTCATACAGAGTATGGAAAAGTACCTCATCCTTCCAATTCAAATGATTTCGAATGACCCTCTAAAAAACAAAGGAAAAAAAGTCAAATTTACAGTTTTTATAACAAAAGAAGAAATGTCATTCTATGGCATTTGTATCATTATTGATTTAATATTGGTGTTTCTTTATTCTAAAATCTAAAAGTTCACTGTCACATATACTTGTGTTCATATATTTGGATATTAGGAGTTCCATTTGTTTTTCTGAGTATCCAGTGTGTAGATTATGTAATGAAACCCATCCCACAGTGTGTTTTGTTTTTACGCAGTAGCTCATTGGTCGAGCCATTCTTGCAGCTCAGCTTGTTTACAGTGAGTTGCCATAACAACAGCATGGCAGAGCCATTGTCAGTGTCAGAGACACCGGGGTGTCCGTTACCTGTTATGTCTTCACTATTAATTACAGGCTCATGTAGCTGGGAATGAGTCATTAAGACAGAAAGGGAGCTAGAGGGAGAGATTTATGGAGGTGTGTGTTGAAGCGGTGGATTTAACAGAGACAGTTGAAGAGAGTGAGAGCAGAGAACATGGTAAGATTACTCCACAGTTAAAGGTAGCAGCCCCAAAAACCTTAGTTCAAGAGTTAATTTACGTGTTTTTAATTTTTTTTTTTTAACTTTTTCTGGATAATCTGTTCTCAAACCTTACCTTGACTCACTGGTAACCATGGAAACCAAGTTTGGAGCCAGCCAAAAATCAGATGCCTCCATCCTCAGCCATCAGAGTGAAGCTGTAGCCAATGATTTCCAAGAGCTGACTCTGCAACCTTCCCACAACCCACTGCCAATCACACAGAGGAAGAATGGTAAGTGGCAGCTTTTACATGCAAAAGTAAACAGCTTTTTGTTTTGTCTCGCTATCAGCTGACTCTGTGACGATTATGTCAAACAAATAATCCAAGAGGGTGACAGATTTTGTTGTGGATCAGACTTTTTTTCCAGTGCTTGTGGAGAAGTGAGCTGCAGAGTTTACATTTTGGACATACTACGTAACTCCATTCTTCAAAGCAACCGATTATAAACAGAAAGCACTTTGTATCTTATGGCAAGAGTTTAATTATACACACAACCTCAAAGAAGACTCATGATAGACTAGTGAAATGAAACAAAAAGTTAAACTGCATGTGTCTGTGGTCGACAGAAAAGCTTGTTGGTAGAAACTTTTCCAAGTGCACATCAGGTATAGAACACAACAGTTTTCTGTGATGGTATTGATTTATGTGTGGAACTAATGTTGTAATGTTAGTAATGTTGATACACAGTAAGAAGACAGACCTGAGTTCAGTTGTATCCAGTGCATTTCTGTGGGTTTGACTGGGTTCAATGTAAGTGCTCTAGTCTTCTCTGTCATGAGGGGTGAGGTGGGAGTACGACTCAGATGTACAGTGTTGAAGGGAGAACAGATTTAATAACAAACGGAACCAAAAAACACAGAGACATGATTAAAACAAAGACAAAACCTAAGGGAAACTCAGCCAGAGTCTGTGATGAAGCCAAAATGTCCAGGTTATGGCAAGCTAAAGATCTGAAAAACACATGACCAGGTTATACAGGTGACAATAGTGAAATGGTCCCACACCGGCAACTGCTGGTAAACTGCTTAAATAGGTACAATGACTTGCAGATGCGATGCTGGTGAGGATCTGGGGGAAAGGATGTGACATTCTCCCACCATCCAAACACCTGCACCTCAGTAGATTCATGGGGAACTTTAAATCACTGTATGTATTTATGTATGTATAGTTCACTGTATATTAGCGGTGGGTGTTGCCAACAACCTTGTGATACGATACTCATCCCGATACAGACGTTAGGATACGATATGTATTTGCAATATATGTGCATCCCTGTACATGGTATTCATGTGATACGTATCCCAATATTTTAGTTTTTTTTTTTTTTTTTTTTTTTTTTACAGTTTTAACTTTTTTATACCAGTCGTTTATGTGGAGACACTGGTACAAGTGTCTTTTATGAGTGTGTTTTAATGTTGTTTTTATTATTTTTAATGTTTTTATTATTTATCCCTAGCCTCTTTCTTTTTTATTTTGTGGGTGCATATGTCTTTTTTGTATCTGGACCATGAGTCTGCAATAAAAGTTGATGACGATGATTTTTATATTATTTTAAAGAAAAAATATGTATACCCAAATGTAGTTTTTCTTTTTAAAATTTTGCCGTAGAGCAAAAATGATACTGTAGTGCATGTATAACATTGAATTCAAAAGGTTGTCGTGCAGAAATAAAGGTGCATTTGAAATAAGTAAACTTAAAACGTGACCTTCACAAATATTGATACTGACACCTCTGTATCAATGTGCGTATCATGAAGAGGCCCATGACAATGTATCCACGTATCGATATTGTGAACACACCACTGGTTGTTTGTATCTGTCAGTCCTGTGATGAACCTGTGACATATCCACGGTGTCACAAAGACTAAGTGTTTCAGAGGATAAATTAGTAAAGGCTTTTTGAAAATGTGAATATTTCATATTTCTACTTTACATTTTTCAACCTATAAAAAAAAGATTGTTACACATCTGATATTTTTTGGTAAGTATTTTTTTTTACTTGAATGCTTCCCTGTGTAAGTCTGATTTTATATATTCCACTACATATGTTCACGTTTAGTCAGACTGTAGCTGTGTTTGTGTTAATGTCTCTCTAAGTCTTTACACCTATACTGTGAGGTTTTACTCAATATTATAATTATCAAATGTCATCTGACTTTAATAGAATGAGATCCTGACGATGACTGATTTTGGTTTTATTTCTCTTGTGTCATTGGAACATTTTGATGAATTGGAGTTGATTTACTGGTACTGAACACCAATACATACATACACATATATTATATATGTAAGTATAAGTACATTACTGATTTTTAAAAATATGACATTTGTGTTTCATCATGCTTTCTACACTGTAGATTTTGCAGTGTTAATTTGGAGACAATGGGACCAAATACACTCTAGAAGAAGTTAAATAAACTCTCTAAGTGTTGATTTAACACTGCAAAATTTACTGTGTATACATATGTAAATCAGTGATGTGCAAGTCAATGTATAAACGACCTGCTTTTTTAACTAGCCTGCCCTCAACTCAGACTGCAAGAAATATATTTGAAAAGGACCGACCTGACCCGCTTCTGGACCCGCATTTTTAAAAAAAGTAGCCAGTGGTCTTTATGAAAATCAAATGACCTAAACATCTAAACAACAGCCTGTAACACCCAAAGAGACATTTGAACCCAGTTTCCACGGAAAAGAAAACACTAGGAGCTGCACATCATCTTTAATAATGTCAGCAAATGTGTCCCAAACCTTACATTTTTTTGTTTGTATGATTCCAGAGCTCAATTCAGGTCAGCCCGTACATCACTGATGTGTATATAGACAATTATAGATTCAGTAATTGCATTGTGGTGATTATGTAGGGTTTGTAGCTTGCTAATTATTACTTATTCTCCATATACACAGTTATATGATCAAAATAAACAGCTGTCATTCTTTAATACAGTAAACTACAGAAATATAGATCAACGTTATTGATTCCCATGGGGAAATTCAATAAATGAATTAAATATCTAGAATAAAATGCACACCATATGTATCTGAAGTCATTAATGTTCTGGTTGGTTTGTAATCAAGCATTTTCCATTTGTAATTATATTTCAGTCACTATTTTTTGTTGATAACCCTTTACAATAGAGCCAACTCTAAATCTATCATGTCATATTTGTAGAGCATTTAACCAATTATAGCCAAATCTGAAACAAAAATCAATATTAATCTTAAACACCAGATAGATGTTTACTGGTTAATGAATTATTCTAGAAGCACTAATGATGTGTCTTAAATCTAAACCATTCTCTACTGTGTGGATCAGGTTTTATCCATAAGAAATCTTCCTAATTTCTTCACTTCTCTTGTGTTTACAGATGAAGAATCACACAGTTGGTGTATATGTTTCAGAGTTAGAATATCAGTATGCTATTTGTTCTGCAGTAAGGGCAGGAATGGTGGTGCTTGTCTCCCATCTTGTGGCCAAAATAAGCACTACAACCAGTTTTTCTGTTAAGAAAGAAGCACATGTGAAACTATCTGGTAGTGAAGAAGAGACCACCTGATGGATCCATGCTCAGGTTTAGACCCTTAAAATCCCATTAATCAGTGTGTGTGTGTGTGTGTGTGTGTGTGTGTGTGTGTGTAAGGGGGCCCTATCTGTGAGCAACCTTAGCCTCACTGTGCACTGATAAAGAGCTTCTGGATATAGCTGTGTGGCCAGCTGGTCCTTCTATTTAAACCAGTGGGAAAGAGTACAGAGGTTAAGAGGAAGGGGAGATGTAATATCATAGGAGGGGGGTGGGTGGGTAATGTGAAGTGAAGAAAAGATATTGGCTGAGGAAATGTGGGGAAAACTGTCGGGGGGTTGGGAGGGGGAAGGAGTTCTGAGAAAGAAAAAATAGAATATAAGGTCAGAGGAAGAGTTGACTTTAAATAAAAACAGCTCCTTGGTTTAATTTGAGAAAATGCTGATGTTCAAAGGCCAAACACAACAATTCCTCTTTATATCTCACCTCTGTCGTCTACACCTGTCAGCACATGTAGATAGAATTGAAACAGCAACCTAAGCAAAACTGTAAACTACAATCATATCCCCCTGCAGGAACATTCATCAGAACACTTCATATGTGGGACCCACATGTAGTTTTATAGACAGTAAACACATGGATAATTCCACACCTTCCACAGACTTTGACATTTATTGCTTCTTTTGGGTCTGTGCAAAATTGGGCCCCATTATTTTTAATAGTTTGCTGGAAAACTGAGATGACCTAACTTTAGTCTGTCAACAGTTTTCATGCAGGCGTCACTTTGACTGACATCTTGATCGATAGTTCATAACTACATTCTCATTTTGAGGGGAAATTATTCCATAGTGACCTGTCTACTTGAGCCCACGGGTAATTTATTTCATCCAACTTGATGGAAACACAGAGGGTGCAATGGCAGCTGGCAAAGGCAAAACAGAGTCAGTCTGTACTCTGGGCTCTTCAGCGTTTGACCATCACAACTTATTCTGATACTTAAACCTACTTGGACTCAGGTCTAAGTACTTTATAGTCCATTAAACTCACAATTTACACAAAGTCTATGTTTCTAAAAGTTAGGTTTGGGACACAAAATGGGTAAATACTGCAGTTTTTCTTCTTAACAGAGGAAAATATATGCCCACACGTGGGGTGCTAGACACAACAAACCCCACTCATCGCACATATTGCACAATGCTCAGCTGACCCCACCTACCATCACAGACACCTCTGCTCAGACGCACAGATCTGCCATTATTCGCTATCTCTAGCCCTGTTGTGCATCCAGAGCCCTGGTCGATGTGCGTGAGTTGGTCTGACCCAGGTTGATCAGACGGGATGGTCCGTGGGTGGCACCATGACCGTGGTGTCATGGCTTGTCTGGTCGGCCTGGGTCTAGACAAACCGGACCCAAAGGCACCAGGGCTGTAAAACTCAGCACTCGCTCCACTTTGATTCTCTCCACCTGATTTTATTTAATCAGTGTCTTTGTCTCTTTTTCTGTACCTCAACGTTTTCAGGTTCCATTTATTTCTCTTCTTCCTCTCAGTAGAATGTGGAGCAGAGGGGCGGAGTCAGCTGTAGCTCATTTGCATGTAAGCACGAGGCACTAAAACTGGGTGTTTTAAAAAGGCTGAAAGTGGGTGCTGTACCTCTGCATCAATGTGATATTTTGACCAAAGCATGTCACAGACAGGTCAGTGAGACACCAGCAAACTGTGTTCACTGGTGGAAAATGGGCATGATATGTCCCCTTTAAAATAAAATGTACTCTCTGTGTGAAATGCGGAAAAAGTTCTTAAAGATGCAACAACATAAAACTTGAGTAAAAGATTAAACAAAATGCCATGATGGATAAAAGAACTAGAATAGATGTGGGCCCTCCCCCTTACCCATACCCTTTGGCCCTTGCACTTGACACTACCCCTTGAAAGAGAGCTGCAGGGGTTAGGGGTTGAAACATTCTCCTATGAAATGGGACAACCTTCTGAAACTGTTGCATCACCAGCAGTCATTGATACTAGTATTAA
Source organism: Siphamia tubifer (assembly GCA_020466265.1). Classification (NCBI taxonomy): domain Eukaryota; kingdom Metazoa; phylum Chordata; class Actinopteri; order Kurtiformes; family Apogonidae; genus Siphamia; species Siphamia tubifer. The sequence goes on from CM035790.1 coordinate 16,393,850, forward strand.
CAGATGCAACAACTTTTCTTCTCCATGTCGTTAGCAGCTGTAATCATATCTGTTCTATGGGCTTTGGGAATCAACTATTAATAAATAAATACATTTTTACACGAACAAACTTTTTTTTTTAACATTGTTTTACATAGATAGATAGATAGATAGATAGATAGATAGATAGATAGATAGAATTTGTTCTATCTATCTATCTATCTATCTATCTATCTATCTATCTATCTATCTATCTATCTATCTATCTATCTATCTATCTATCTATCTATCTATCTATCTATCTATCTATCTATCTATCTATCTATCTATCTATTTATCTACCAAAAATTCAAGAATCCATTAACACTTTGATGTATGATTTATGAGAACCGTAGTCAAGATTTTTTTCTTGACTACGGTTTTCCCTGTTTTCCCTCCCTATATAACTTTGTGTGTCATCCCTGTGCCCATGTGACCCAAACCCTATATATCACCATGGAAACCAGTCTAAATAAATCAAAAGAAAAATAATTCACCAGTGACAATATATGGCTTCTACACCAGCCTTGCTGTCGTAGGCTGGCTTCTAGCTCAGTGTACCTGAGCTTCTTGCGCTCATGGGCGTCCTCCACAGCACTGTCCCAGGGCACCATCAGTTCAATGATGTAAACAAGCTTAAGGGATGCTGACCACAATACAAGGTCTGGTCTCAGATTAGTTTTTTTATCTCCAGTGGGAAGAAGAGCTTCTGGCCTATGTCCACTCTTATCTTCCAGTCGTGTTCCCCACTGAGCCTCCCAGCCCCTGGTCTTGGGTCGGTGCCCTTCTGGACAAAAGTTGTTGTTGGCCAGGGAGCTGCTAGGGGCGGGATTACATTTACTGTTGCCTGCTGGTTTTCCAGCACAGCAGGGAGACACCGTAGCACCCGATTGTGCTGCCTGATGTAATGCCTTTGTATAAGGCTAGTGTTGCAGCCCATCAGGATGTGCTTAAGTGTAGCTCGAGATGGACAGACAGAACATGTGGGGTCTTCTCCACTGGCTCGGGTTCATGAGTGATGGTAGTACATCATAGGGAGCCCTGATAGTGAAGCTTCCCCTGAAAGCTTCAGACTCCCAGAGCTCCTGCCAAGAGATTTTCCTCTTCTCCATTCCCTCCCAAGTCATCCACTGCCCCTACTTTACCTGTGCCACCGCCAAAACGTTACAGATGTTTACGAAATGTTGAAAAAAACACAAGTGCATAACGTCCATTTTTACATTAAATTACTAATGCAATGATTTGTTTATTTATTATTGTGAGATGACACTATAAGTCATTCCATAAACATGGAAACAAAAGTAAACATGTTGTTTTACAGATATATACATTATAATATGTATAATATATACATTATATATGTAGATATGTAGATATATATATATATATATATATAAAATGTTCCTCTTGCTCCACCTGGGCAGTGTCTCCTTCAGACTCGGGTCCTCTACCAGAGGCCTAGGAGTCTGAGGGTTCTGTGCAGGATCTTATCTGTTCCTAGCAATGTGTTCTTTTGGACAGAGATCTCTGATGTTGTTTCTGATATCTGCTGGAGCCATTCTCCAAGATTGGAGGTCACTGCCCTTAGTGCCTCGATCACTACTGGTACCACTGTTGCCTTCACACTCCACATTTTCTCTAACTCCTCTTTGAGCCCTTGGTATTTCTCAAGGCAATATCACTGGGGATTGCCACATCTGTCACCACCACTGTTTTCTGATGTTTATCCACCACCACTATGTCAGGCTGATTGGCCATCACCATCTGGATCTGGAATTCCCACAGGATCTTGGCCTGTTTGTTCTCCCTTCAACTTTGGGGGGGTCTCCCATCTTGACCCTGGGACCTCCAGTCCACAGAGGTACCTGTAAAGTATGCCTGCTACCTGGTTATGCTGCTCCAGACATAACCAGGTGGCCTAGTTAGGCCCCTTACGCTATACATGCCTTTACCTCACGATGAGCGATACGATAAATGATAGAGCTATACTGGCTCGGATGTCACCCGGGACAACAAGGTCTGTGTCAGGTGTTGAGGAACCACAACAGCCTGATAATAAATTGGCTACTGGAACAAGACATTCATGGAGCAGGGAGTGATATATATATATATATATATATGCCTTCGCCACAGACCACGTCGGCGCAAGGACTATTGAGTCCGCTGTGATTGCCAGGGGACGAAACATGCCAGGGACGCATGCGGTCGCCAGGGACGACTCACACACACTCACAAATTCACAGTAGCGAGCTGTGTCCGAGCATGTGCACATCACACATACACCGCATACCTGCTCCTGCTCAGAATGAATGGGAGTCTATGGGCCACGGCCACTCAGGGTCACTGACATGAGGGGAAGTGTTTCACATGTGACTTTTGACCCCACAGTGACATGGGGGAGGTCGAAAGATTTAATATCAGGCCAAGTTCAGGGGGGTCGGAAAAACGCTATATTGTTCCTGCTCGGTTTCTGAATTTTTCTTTATTTCTTTATTAGGCCTTCGCCGTGGGCCACATCTGGCGCAAGGTTCAGACATACAAACACCGATCTGGCTGAAATTTGACTCGGTTGTCAGTCTCGCAGTTCTACACCCATTCAACAGACAACATTTCAAAAATCCCTCTATTGCACGCCCTACATATTTATACAATATACATTACATATACATTATTATTATTATTATTTATTTATATTATTATTTATTTATTATTTATACATTTATTATTTTTGAACGGTACATACAACTGCAGGATAATGGGGGGGGTCTAACGTAAAGCAGTTTGTGCTACATGCGCCATGTATGAAAAGTGTGTCGTACTCGTACTCGTTGTCTCCCGCTTCATCCGGGTCGCGGGGGGCAGCAGCCTCAGCAAAGTAGCCCAGCTACCTCAGCCAGCTCCTCCAGGGAATCCCGAGGCATTTTTTCCTTAGACACACGAAAAGTATATCTAAGGAAAAAATATAAAATATTACATAATTAAAATATATACAGTACTTATGGCTCAAGTACTTTATAAGAATTAACTTTTCTTCGAGTCTTTCCATTGTCTTTTCATTCATTTTAATATTACAAATATAGTTTACAATTAGTTCCAATCAATATTACAGTTTATGATTATTTTAAAGTTTACAAATAGTTGAAGTTAAAAGTCTTTTGTTTAATGTCTGAGTCCTGAGTGATGTGTGACACACACACTGACGACCCCTCCTCCATACAGACTTAAGGAAGCCACAGTTCTTTGCTTCAGGTAACTTTCCGTAGGGAGTGTCGTCCTGTTCTCTATTGTTGTCCTCACTGTCCCCTCCCCCATGCATTCCACAGGGGCCTGTGTCTTCATGGATAGAGACTCTTATCTTACAACTTTATCTCAAGACTCAAAACCCAAGAACCATACATTAAATTATGTAAAACTTTACATTACATACTTATATCTCTAATCTTGTAATTTTCCAATACAAGTGCTATATAAATAAAGTTTGATTGATGGATTGATTAGTTGATTGGTCATGTACCTGCTGTCCTATGATGGTGAAGGTTAAATTGCTGTCAGGTGATGTCAGTGTGTTTGTATCAGAGCACTTTTAAGAGCATGCCTAGTATGGGGCCGATGCTGGTATCAGTATCTATTTAAAAAAAAAAAATTATCCAGATAAATCATGCCATATAGATAGAGTGAATTTGATTGTGGTTGCATGACAGGTATAAACATATGTTATTCCAACATCCTGTCAGTTTGTATGTGATCCATCACACCTGCACATGATATAAATAACATGACACTCCAGTAAAGACATCGCAGACGTATGAAGACGTCCCTAGGCAGAGACTAAAGAGAACTGGAGCGAAATGTCCCAACACTCTACTGTACACAGACAACCACACAGGGTCATTGTTACTAAGCTTGCTCTGGGTACACTGATGTTCTTGTCCAGTTTTGTTATCTTTCATTTGTTGCCCTAACAGACTCCTGTAGTTAGGCTTGGATGAACAGCAGAATCAGAATAGTCTTTGTCATTGCGCAAGAAAAAATAATGAGATTGGGGTTTACATACCAATAAGAAAAAGAATAATTGACAATCTGCCACTGAAGTTTCACTTTTTGCACCATAATACTTATTGGCAATTCCAGGGTGTCTTATAAGTCTCCATACCAGACATGGGGACCCGAGTCTGAGACTTGGACTTGAGTCACACTTAAGTTGCACAAACAAAGACTTGAGACTTGACTTGGACTTGGGTGTTATGACTCACAAGTTCATTGTCATGGAATTATTTATGTATTTTACAGCTAGGCTACAATGTGGGGGTAGTGGTATGAATGTCTTTTATAAGCTATATGTATGTATATATATTTTTATTTCTTCTGTTTAGTGTCTGTTTTTGTTTTGTTTATTGTGCTTGTTCTTGTTGTTGGGCATGTAAAATCTATGTGGTTTTAGACCTTGAGTCTGGCAAATAAAGATGATGATTATTAGAAATGTTTGGGGTAGTTAGTGTGCCTCTTGTCCGTTGTGAACTTGCTTGAGTTACTGTTGTCATTTGTCCTTACATTTAGGTTTATACTTTTGAAACCAGTCCTTTTATACTTTTACTTCAGTAAAAAGCTTGAGTTGAAACTTGAATGTCTACAGAAGTCTTTTTAAACCCTAGTATCTAAACCTTTACCTGAATAGTACAATTAAACAACAGACAGCGTAGTTGTTGCAATGACCTTCAATTTACAGCTTTTACATGCAGGTAAAAGCTTCTATATGAGACTAAAATAGGTGGAAAAGTGATTATTCTTTAGAGTCATGACCACATACATGACTCATACATGTCATACATCCACCAGGAGGAGGAGTTAGAGCTGGAGATAATCTGACACTTGTTTACAACTTTCTCATTTTAGCACCAACATACGCAATGACACACTAGATGACGGAGTCGGTACTATGTCTTCCTGGCAAGAAGTAATAAAATGATCTTATATTCATAGTTAAATCATTAATTACCTTGGAGGTAATTTTAAGTTTTCATCAGAAGAGGTCCAACTCTGCTTTCCCATGATTCATCTGAGTATGGAAAATCTATAAATACCTTTAATAAGACTTCAGAAGTGCATGAGCCATGACTTTAATATAGCAAACAACCTGTATGTGCGCCCAGTGGCTGTTCCTGTGTGTACTGCAGCCTTCAGGGACTGTGCTTTCATTTCCTGTAATGTGGAACAGAGTGTTGATGCAGATCTGTCTGAAGTCTGGAGTCAGCCTGATAATGAGCACATAGACATGTCACTTCACAGCAGCTGCTACTAGCTCTGACCTTTGACCTGGGGGCTTATTATTTCCTCCTGGTGACAGAACTGGACATGTTTTTTATTTGTTTATTTATTTATTTTTTCAGATTAGGTACTGTCCTGTCACTGATCATATGATAGTGACCCAATAAGCTTTGTGTTTACACCAGCATGTGCGTCATCTGTGTTACACATTAGAGCAGGGGTCTCAAACTCTTTTTTTTCAGTCATATTCAACTTGATTTGATCTCAACTGAGCTAGACGAGAAAAATATTAGGATAATAACCTATAAATAATGACAACTCCAAAAAAACTCTATTAAATTATGAAAATACTTGCTTTTATTAACAACCCAAATAAAAAAAGGTGTGTACAAATGGTGCCCATCACAACAAACCCCGCCCCCCTTGCACACATTTTACCTGGTTTGCCCTATCTCATATCATTGCTAAAACATATTTTTGGTGACTGAGACCTTTGACTTACATTCACCAAAATTTAATGGGATCTATTCTGGACCACCTTGCACCTTTCCTAAAAATGTCATGGGAATTGGTCCAGTAGTTTTTGTGTAAACCTGCTACAAACAAACAAACAAACAGACACACAAACAATCCAACTCAAACACAATACTCCTCTCCCCTCATTTTCAATTTCATAAAACATCTTACAAATCTCGATAAATCGCCCAGTCTTATAGTGTAGGTTACAAAGAAGAAGCATATACAGTAGCATATCTTTAAAAATGATGAATTTGAGCATTAAAACAATACAAGACGAAATGTATTAATAGCAAATGAAAGACAACAGCTGTAGAATAACTGTCCACTGTAGTGACCAGTATGCATTAATGGGTTAAAATACATATGGGTACAGTTATTGTGACATTGCAAATGAATACAACAGTAATTAAAGCTCCAAATGAAATATTATGTCTTTTTTCGGCTGGGCTGTGTATAGTTTCATATCATCATCCACTGTGCCTTGTGTACCACCTTTTGTTAATGACGCACCCTTGATTAGAATACACAAAACCCAGAGGAAGCAGCATCACCTCTCCAAACCACCACTGTGAAATCTGTGTTTATTAATAAACAGCGATTAACATTTGCTCGACCCAGGTCTGTATGTGGGAGACAGAAGGAGACAGAGTTGTGAAGATTTACCGTCCACTTTGGAACACTTTGTTGTTGTTTCCGTCTGTGTATCAAGCTGATATGAGACCAAACATGGTTTTATATTGGACACATTTTTATATAGACAATGACTCTGTGAAATACACACCCAGCAGACATGCACAGATACTGACATTGAACAATCACACACACCTACACACATGCACACAATAACAGGATTATCCTCCAACAGTATTTTGGCTGAAGCCTTATCTGAAGTAATGGAGGATCAGGTCTTGCTTTGTCTTCTCATCTCCTGTTAGACTGTGGCGTTCTGTGCCTAAGGACCTCACATCTAGCATTATAACACACACAGACACAGACACACACACAGACACACACACATACTTGTTTTCATGTCTCATTAGGACCAACTTTGTGATCAAGTAGCTATTGGGTAGTGAGTGTCAACACATTTTTTTAATAAAATAAAATGAAAAAAAAAAATAAAAGTTTGAAAATGTAGTTAAATAAAAAACAATCAAAATGAATCAAGTACAAATAATACAAATAATAATAATTTAAAAATAAAACAAGTAAAAAAATAAAATTAAATTAAAAAAAATAAATAAATAAAAAAAAAAAAAAAAAAATATATATATATATATATATATATATATATATATATATATATATATATATATATATATATATAAACCTTTGAAAAATACATGTCTCGCTTTGCTTTCTGAAAAAACAAATTAATGTATTTATAGGGCCACATAATTTGTATTTTACTAGTGGGTACCTTTATTTATATTTAACCCTTATGGGGACCTGAATTTTGGTCCCCATTGTGTCAGAGGTCCCCATGGAATGACTGTGTAAACTTAGCAATGTCTCCATAAAGATAGGAATACAAACACACGTACACACACACACACACACACACACACACAACACACACACACACACACACACACACACACACACACACACACTTCTTTCTATCTCTTATGAGGAACAAGTTTGTAAAGTAGCCATTGGGTGGTGAGAGGAAAGACAATACTTTAAAATTAAAAAATATAATTTTGTTTTATAACAATAAATAAAATTATATAATTAAATTAAATAAAAAACAAAATAAATAAGTATAAATAAAAATGAAAAATCTGATTTTTTTCATATTTTTCTTTAAATATATTATATTATTATATTATTTAAGTAATACAATTTAATTAAAAACAAATAAATAAACTAAACAAAAACAGTAAACACATCTTAAAACCTTTGAAAACTACATGTTTTGTTTTACACCTGTTTCTCCGATGCTTTATGGACACTTCCAGAAAAAAAAAAGTTAATGTGTTTAAAGGGGACATCATTTGCGTAAATGTTCATACTTCACACAGATTTAAGCTACATTTATATGTAACCCTTGTGGGGACCTCAAATTTGGTTCCCATGGTGTCAGAGGTCCCCATTCTGTGTAAACAGATCAATGTCCCCACAAAGATAGAAATACACACACACACACACACACACAGACTATTATTTGTGTTAATAAACCTACTGAAATAGTCATTTTCGTCAGTTTTTCTGTGGCAGATAACCTGATGACCAAATCATTTACAAGACGAGTTGTCATGTGCAACGTTTTCATGTTTTTGAAGCTTCATTGCATAATTTGTTCATCAGCTTTACGTGAACATGACAAGTACTATCTGTCTGTTGTAATGCTAACTGACAGACGAGAAAGGAACGCAGATTTTTTTCACCTTGAGAGGGCCTTCTCTCACCTTTTAATGTCATGTCATATTATGAGATGTCACACAGGACACAGCCTTAATAATGGAGATGAATGAAAGTGTCGATGGAAGGGAACAGGCGTTTTTTTTTTTTTTTTTTACATTGACATCCAGCCACGGACAGGAGACGACAGGATGGCAGTTTAAAGGTGTGCAGGGTTATACTCTTTACCAGCATAAAACAGAATAGATCAGCTTTAACTTAGATTTTGGATGCATAAAGCACTTTGTGTTCGTCAAGCTGAGGTTTGCATTGCTAAATGTCAAACCATGGGACTTGGAGAGTAAATGTTCAATATGGCATTTGAGGAAAAGGTCTAAAACAGTAGGGAATAGAAACAGTGAATTAGAAATTAGACTTTTACTTTGTGTTTAGTAGTCTTTTCTTGACTCTGCCTTAGTGACAACATCAACAGTAATTGCTTATTAAAGCTGTGTAAAGGTTTAAAGCTGAGGAACTTATTATTTATAGACGGGTTCTTCCATGTTTTTACCAACTACACCAGGTCTAAGTGTCTCAGATATTCCTTGTAAAGTGTGATCATGCCCTTTAGTTAGAACAATTTAGTTTTCAGTCACATTCCTCTTTTTATTCTTATTTATATGTATCATTTATATGTATAATAGGAATGGTGAAATTAATAAAAAATCTTGATCGACCACTGAGCCTCATTATCCGGTTTAAATCAGTCACCGAGAAAATAAAACACTTGCTTCGTCGATACACAAACACACACACACACACACACACACACACACACACACCCGCCCACACATTTATGCACTGCAGTGCACCAGTCACACTGCAGGTGGAGTGATGTTATGTTAAAAGCAAATTTTAAACTGTCGTATATAAAGAAAACATTCAATGTTAAAGGAAATGATGCTGCTAAATATCATTGGGAACAAAGAACCTTCCTGAGTGTCAATAGGAAAAACAAAAAACGCAAATGTAGTCTTTTTTGTTTTCATTGGTTTTATTTAGACATGGAAATACAAACAACAAAAAATACTGTTTAGTTGTTAAGCATTATTCATTTTTATTTTCCCGCGCGGGGGTGTGTGTGTGTGTGTGTGTGTGTGGAACCAAAACCCACCCACCAGATCCCAGTCCCTCAGCAGCATCCTGAGGGCCGGAGCGCAACCCAACACCAGGTTGGACGTATCGCAGCACCCTGACGTGAGCTGGGCCGTGCTGGTCCTGGACCATCTGGATATGGCTCGTTTGTCTGGTCAGAGAAAACCGGGAATGTGATCGGGGGCCCGGCCTGGCCCCCAGCAGTTGTGGTGGATGTTGGTGGATCAGCGTCATATCACAGAGTGAACACTTCACATCGCTATCATTTATTTTTTTTAAGTGTTCCCACACGCTTTTGGTTTTCATGGTGTCAACTTGCTGTCCCTTTGTGTTTTGATCAAACATTCAGACTGGAGCGAAATGTTCGTTCCACATAAATTAACTGAGGGGTGCACGAGTTCTGCGTTTGCTATTAATACATTCCATCTTGTATCGCTAATGCTCAAATTCACAAAGATATTCTATGGAGAGATCACAAAGGTTCCTCTTTATAGTCTACACTATAATGCTAAAGAGTTTGTGCAGTGGAATGACAGATGCAGGCTGCTTTTTTTCTTTCTTTTTTTTTAACCGGTGACAGAAAATAATGACCGGACAACTCCAATGCAGTCAACCATCGGTCAAACGGTCATCGGTTAACATCCCTAATCAGTAATCACCTTTGATCTGGTGTAATGATTACACACTGAGTCCTAGTTACACTTTATCTGTTATAAATCATACTGTCACAATCATTTCATGAAACAAGGTAAAAATGTTTGGCAAAGGCTACTGCCACAGTAGTGCGGTGTGAAATAGCAATTTGTCTGTTACCATAGAGCCAATCAAATGTTAACATTACTAGAACCAATCACAGATAGAGTTCCATCTCCTCATTATCCTCTTGTTGTCATGGTACTGTGGTGACATATGGCTGATTCTTCAGTGAATTATTTTGTGCATTTTGCTTCCAGAGGACTGTGACAACTGATGGAACAAAATACAAATTAGTGAAAGTATATATAGAATAGGAATTATTGCTCTAAATCCTCTATGTAGTTTCATAGTGTTCTTTACTCTGTGCAGTCAGTGAGGCTGGAGAAGGTGGGCGGAGCTACATGGGTGTTTTAGTGTGCTGTATGACTTCTCAGTTCTGTGTCAGTTCAGTGTATTGAATGATCTGAATTCTGTACATTGTCCCAGTGGCTGATTTATATCTGTAATGTGTGAAAGATCTTAACTGTCATATATATGATAAAAGAAGTATTTCAGACATGTACGGTTGAAGAAAGTGTTTGATACGTATGTTTTACTGAGCTCCGAGGAGTCTGGGTCAACAATAGTGGGGGTTCTGTGAAGGAAATGGTTTTTGTGTGGATACCAAATGTTTATGGTAAACAACCAATAGAATATTGGACTATTTAAGCCGTTCTTGATGCCATTGGGCCAACCAGTAAGGAGCAGTGGGCAGCCATAGGTGGTACCCAGGGACCCACCTCCAGCTGTAGATCTAGGCTAATGGTCAGAATCACCTGGCTGGAGGATCTGACCCCAAGGCTACGGCCACACCAAACGTGAATTTTCGCGTGTACGCTTGTAACGTGCTGTCTAAACACCGAGTTTCGACTCTAGATAATTCATGGCCACTCACTCTAAAGACAAAACATTGTACACTCCGAACGCGCAACGCCGAGTCTGTATGCTGGATAAACACAGATAAACCAAACCTGTCCTGCTATTTCAGTCTGTACTCAACTATGGCTCAGATCACTTGGATTACTGCTCTGTACCTGCTCTGGAGGTCCCGTACATCCGAGGGCCAGACACAGTCACGTTTGGGTTCACCTGATCCTGCAGAAGTGCAACACAGGGAATTCCACCACCTCCTCCAGGAACTCCGTCTGGATGAAGTCCGCTTTCACCAGTATTTCAGGCTCAGTTTTTCTTTCTGCCGCCTTCCGGGTTGGTCCGATCATCATACATCATTCCATCACGACGTTGGCAGCATCTCAAAGCTGATTGGCTTTCATAGCACGGTGTCACGCGAATTCGCCTGAAAAGTTAAATATTTTCAACTCCAGCGTTTACGTGGATTTGCAGCAAAATGTGCAGCTCCAACGCCCGGACGCTCCAACGCACTGCAGAAAGGTTTCCAACACACCGCCCCAGGTTAATCTGCATAAAAACATGTCTCTCCATTGACTTTGTATGTAATCTCGACGCCCAGATGTGAAAATTCGTGTTCGGTGTGGCTGTACCATAACAAACATGTTTGTGGGTGATGGGAGAAACAGGAGCACCTGGAGGAAACCCATCCAGACACAGGGAAAGAAACATGCAAACTCCACACAGGAAGGCCTGCACAGGAATCAAACCCAGGTCTTCTTGCTGTGAGGCAAGACCTCTAACCGCTCAGCCACTGTGCCATCTTCTTTTTTTGTACCATGCTGTTTGACAGGTATATTCCTTAGTATTATTATATATTACCACTCTATCCTGTAGGCAGAAGAGGGCTTATGAGTTAAATCAACACTTATGATTCTAATGTGTAGGTCCAAACAAAATGGTTTCTCTGAAATCACTATCTGTCACTATCACTAACATGTTATGCATGTATTTCTGTATATCTTCTGGGAGCTTACAAATGCGAACAGAGGATACAAACCAGTACCAACGGGAACTGTGATGGGCAGTGTTGAGATCTGAAGAGAATCATTTCCAAAAATGGTGAACTCTGAATTCATGAAAAACTACTGACATTTTTATGCTAACTACCTTTCTCAATATCAACATTAGTAATACCTCATTACCAGAGGTGGAAAGTAACTATGTAGAAGTACTTTTAACTGGACTGACTGGATTTTTTTTAGGTATATCTGCACTTGACTCGACTATTTATTTTTCTGGCAACTTTTTACTTTTCCTCCCTACATTTGTTCACAAATATATGTACTTTATACTCTTTACATTCTCAGAATAGTCTCGTTACTTGTTCAGACTAACCAGACGTGAAAAAAACAAGTTACTTTAGGAGGAAAACAGTGGAGAGAAATTGTGACGTTCAATGTCATATTTACCTCTGCCAAGGAGGAAAATGGATGTTTTCATCCAGTTATGGAGGTAGTGTCAACCGTCAGTTTGTCCGTTGGTCAAGAGCTTAGCAATCCGGTGAGCTCTGGGCAAAACAGAGCAATACCACAGGAAATTGTGGGAGCAGTAGAGAGGCAGAAGTCAAAAATTTCAGAATTCCACTTATGAAGAAGGTTCCTGCTAGGACTTTGACATGCTTAATGTTAGATGAGGGTCATTACCTGGGCAAGGAGATGGTCGAAGAGCGGAAGGCGCATGGTGCTGGGGTCGTTCGGGGTGGTGGACGAGCAGTTCATGTTACAGCGTGTGCTTTGGATTGGCTGCAGCAGCAGTCATCCTGAAATACTGAAAATGCTTCTCCTCATTCATCTGACGCATAGGTAACACCAATCAGATGAATTCGTCATCAACTCTCCTCCTTGTATTAAGCGGGTGCACACTCCACCGTCAGTGCGCCTATTCCTGGTCCATTTTTTCATGTCTCCACAGTAAATACATCAAAATCAGCTCTTCAATAGACACTATGGTTCTTGAACCTTCACCAATGCGACTCTTAATGACCCCTAGGGGATTTCAAACGCAACATCCCATATACAGACAGAGGCACAAATTTAATCTGGTTCGGGAAGTATAAATTAGGCTTTAGTCTGTGTTAGACTGATGTAAAAATAACTAAATAAATAAAAATCCACATTGAGGTGGCATGGTGGTGCAGTGGTTAGCACTCGTGCCTCACAGCAAGAAGGATCATGGTTCGATTCCCACACCAGACCTTTCTGTGTGGAGTTTGCATGTCCTCCCCGTGTCTCTGTGGGTTTTCTCCAGTTTCCTCCCACCATCCAAACACATGCACTGATAGGTTAATTGGTTAATCTAAATTGCCCATAGGTGTGAATGTGAGAGTGATTGTTTGTCTATATATGTTCAGTGAACTGGCGAATCATAATGGGTGTACCCCGTCTTCGCCCATTGTAGCTGGATTAGGCCCCCAGTGACCCCTGTGACCCTAGTGAAGGTAAAGCGGTTTCAGACGATGAGACAAGAAAAATCCACATTAGTAGATCACTAGTACTGGTGTGTAGAGCAAAAATGAGGAGTAAATATGATACCATTTCCTGTTGATAACCCCCTGGGGGATCATTGCGGTATAGCACCGTCCTTCCATGTTATACTACAGAGCTTTTACTAAAGTAAAACCTCAAAAATGTAAACCTAAATCTTTGATTTGTGCTTTGATTTTCATCTTTTTGATCAGGCTGTGGTAGGTAGCTCCTTAATGTATAAAACAGCTGATTGTCATCCATCATTTAGGCAGCCAGCTGGTGGGTGCTCATCATTTCTCCATGCCTCCACTGGTGGGACTGTAGGTCCCATATGCGTCACATGAGCAACATGTCATCTCCCATGATAAGAGGATTTAGGGTTAATTTTCACACAGTGAGAAAGAACAACATTGTGGCATCCATCTGTTTACAGCATCCATAAATACAAGCTTTTGTGGAGAAGACAAATGATTTTTTTTATAGACCCAATGCAACCAAACTGGAGCTAAAACCCTAATTGCATCCACGAGGCCCCTGTTGCTGGTCGCCATGGTAACCTGTTCCCATGCAGAGTCGGACATTTCGGAGTCGTTCATGTAGGAAAATCAAAACAAAGCAGATTCCACGAGGTTTAATCTCAGCATGTTGTATTTTTCTGTGGTCCATGTCATCATTTTACCCTTTGAAGAACACATGAGTCATAAATGTCAGCAGCAGCCCAGACGCCAGCCTGCCCTCTGTTTACTCCTCTGCACAGCTTTTCATGCATGAGTAGATGCTGCCTATCAAAAGTAGGCTGGAACATGGGTTAGCAGGGGAAAGGAAAAACTAAAAGTCAAGCAACACAGGTGAAGACAGTGGCTACATTGACAGGCAGCAGGTGTGGGTGTGCGCTTGTATTCCTATGGGGACATTGATGTGTTTACACAGTCACACTACAGAGACCTCTGACACCCCGGGGACCAAAATTCAGGTCCCAGTGAGGATTAAATAAAAATATAGCTGAAATCTGTGTGAAGTATGCAAATTTATGCGAATAATGTCCCCTTTAGATACATTAACTGTTTTTGTGGAAGTCCCTAAAAAGCATGGGGGAAAAAGGTACAAAGCAAAACATGTATTTTTCCAACATTTCAAAATGTGTTTAATTTTTATTATTATTATTATTATTATTATTATTATTATTATTATTATTATTATTATTATTATTATTATTATTATTATTATTATTATTATTATTATTATTATTATTATTATTATTATTAGTAGTAGTATTACATTTTTCAAATTTGACACTATGGGGACCAAAATTCAGGTCCCCACGAAGGTTAAATATAAACATAGGTTCCCACTAGTAAAATAGAAATCTGTGTGAAGAATATATTTTGCTTTTTCAGACGTCCCCATAAAGCACAAGGGAAAACGGTGCAAAGTGAAACATGTGTTTGTCAAAGGTTTGGAGATGTGCTGACTTTTTATTATTATTACTATTATAATTTTGTATTATAATTTTCAATTTCATTTGGTTTTTACACTTTTTAATTTTTGTTTTCATTTTATTATATTTTTGTATTTACATTTTATTTGTAATTTATTTAAAAATAATATACAGTATATATATATATATATATATATATTGTTATTATTTTTTTTAAATAAAATATTAAAACCTTTTTTCAAAGACACAT
This sequence comes from Siphamia tubifer, assembly GCA_020466265.1. Lineage (NCBI taxonomy): Eukaryota > Metazoa > Chordata > Actinopteri > Kurtiformes > Apogonidae > Siphamia > Siphamia tubifer. The sequence continues at coordinate 16,408,950 of CM035790.1, forward strand.
TGACACTCACTACCCAATGGCTACTTTACCTACAAGTGATGAGTAAAACCTTGGTCCTCATGAGACATGAAAACGAGTATGTGCGTGTGTGTGTGTGTGTGTAATGATTTTAAGCCTGAAGGCACAGCAGCAGAGAGGTGCTCACACAGGAGAATATTATTGACACCACACTGAGATCTGATCAGAAGTGCTAAGTGAGAGGAATTTGGTGAGGAGCAAAGGGGCTCAGAATGTGTGTGTGTGTGTGTGTGTGTGTGTGTGTGTGTGTGTGTGTGTGTGTCCTCGTGTGCGCCTGTTTGTGTCTGTCAGCAGTTTGAATGACTTCAGCAACAGCTGTGACAGACTGCTTGATCACGGATTCACCGACATTTGACACACGCACTTCCACACACACATCTTAGTCCACCCTGTAGTTACAGCAAATACAGCAGAAGCTCTTATGTCGGTGCAGTAGCTTAAACAGTCCTGTATTCATGTGCCCTGTTTTAATTTTACTACGATACGCTTATAGAGGATTCTGGAACAGAGCAGACAGAGGAAATTTCACTAAATCTAATCACTGAGGAAGCGCTTGGAATTAGCTGATTTAATGGATTTCAGAAACTTTTCAGACTTTTTCCTAAATCTTTCTCCTCCATGAAGAATATTCCTTTATGTCACCTTTCACAATTGCACTCAGCAACTTGGCTACCGTCGCGGAGGATTATGCTGTTGTGTTTTGTGGATTTACAGACATCTGACGGCTGCATTATCTCAACACCTGGACTGAGCTGCATTTAATCCCTCGTTTCTGTGCTGTTAATCCCTCGTGGAAGTTTGATTCAGAGTAATTTCCCTCGTTTGATTACTCTCGACATGGTGGATCACCTGCCGCATGTCCACATTGACCCTGCCCCTTTTAGGTCCCAGCCAATCAGTAGCAAGATGGATGAGAGAGCCATACGGTTTGAATTAGAGCGTCAGGCCTGTCAGAGTCTAAGACAAGGTGGGGTACCTGTTGTTTGTCGTGCATCCAAGGCCGTGTTCACGTGCTTATGTTTGAAACTCATTTGTGCAATCATGTAAAATGCTTCATAGTTGAGCCTTTTTGAATCGTAATTTAGCAAAAATCACTTATGTTTTGCTACATCACAACTTGACCCGACTCTTTTCAGTTGCTCCTTGGACCTTTAGACCTTTAGATCTTTAGACCGTGCCTTGCAGGTTTATTTTCACAACTGAAGTGTTAAGTGGATCGTGTGGTCTACAAGTGGCCAGGTTACAGTTGGTTCTAGTCCAGGCTGAGTGCTGCACACTTTGCCTTGAGCACACGAACTCGTCAACCTGTTGCTTTCAGGGTCATTGGCCTTGGACTAGAGCAGCTGGACAGTGAAGAGTTTAGACCGATTTAGGACAGGACAAACTCAGCCAAGAGCCGTATCAAGTGTCATAACAGGCAAATGAATTGAACATGTTCATTTATAAAACCTTATGTGTTTCTTTACACATGTATGTGTGACAGTACAAAGAAACAGGGGCTTGTTTTTTATGGGGGTTTTTTTGTTATGTGTCCTGTTACACAAAATAAAACAACAATTATTCAGGGTGGCCATAGCTCAGAACGTAGACCAGGTCATCCTATCACTGTAGGGTTGACGGTAGAACTATACTATATATTATTTGTGTATCAACATTGTGTGCATAATCGTCACATCACAGGTCATGCATTGTAGGAGACAAATATATGGAGCAGTTTATGGGACAAAATTAAGCACATTCACAGGAAAGTAATCCATGCATATTTGGGATATGCATGCGTCTTTAGTTGTAGTTGAGCTGTAAATAAATATGAACAAACTCTAAAATGAGTCCATTTGTACTTATAATGTGTTGTGTGTTTAATATTTGTCAGAATACGAATTGAAAAGTTACGATGTCAAAAATTCAATTCATGAAATGAAAAGCTACGACTATGCTGTCTTCAGTACGAATATGAAGGTGGAAGTGGTCAAAAATACGTCATCGGTTACATCAACACGTCACGGGCGTTATCCATTTAAAACAGAAAACAGATCAAATTCAAACCATCACTGCTCAGTAGCAACTTGACTCCTCGAAGTTCTAGAAAATCTTTGACTTGTTTGACTTCGGTCCGCCATGATGATTGTAAACAAAGACTACTTCTGTCCTTCGTCTTGCCCAGACTTCAGCGCATGCATAGTCTTGATATTGATAGACTTTTCTTCTGTTGATGACACCTGTGACACCATGATGTAACTGATGATGTATTTTGACCACTTTATTCCATATGAGAAATTCGTATTCGTACTGATGACAGTGTGCTCGTAACTTTTCATTTTGTGAATGTAAATTTGATGTCGTAACCTTTCGATTCATATTCTGACAAATATCAAACACACATTATAAATACAAATGTGCTCATTTTAGTTTGCAAATATTAATTCATGTTCAACTACAACTAAAAACGCATGCATATCCCAAATATGCATCGATTACTTTCCTATGAATATGCTTAATTTTGTCCTAAAAATCACTCCGTAAAAAACGAGCTCAACATTTTCTCATTTAATTTCAATGGAACCTGACACATACAGTGCAGATCAAAATCATTCTGAAACAGTTTGGTAACAAGACTGAAAAATGAGTCACTTTTTTCGGTAACACTTTACTTGACGGGTGAGTTCATAACACATTCATAGCAGCTTTCATAAACTATACATAAAACATTTATGAGACATTCATACCAAACCTTTCATAAATGTGGAAGATAGAATGACGACAAATTCTCAAAATAAAAGTCCAACAATTGCAAAGCACTGCAGCACAGGCCATTATTTTAGAGCCTGTTGCTGGGGCAGGTGGGAATGGAGAGGTGTGGTTGTGGGACATGTTCTCTGGAGTCCCACAAAAAAAAGGAAAAAGTGCCAAATGTTTTATTTTTTGTTTGTTTTTTTAAATCTGGGGATGATATGTGGTAGGTGACTGGTAGATGCTAGATTGGAATGGCCGGACACACAGGGGGCGGGATGGGGGTGGAGCTCAGGACGTTCTCCTCAGAATGTTTGACGCCATTTCAACACTGAGGTAGTTCAAAGAGAATCATAACATTGTAAAGTTTGCACTTTGGAAAGATGACAGCACTGTTGAAAGAAGCAATGCTTTGCAATTGTTTGACTTTTATTTTGAAAATGTGTCATTGTTCTGTCTTCCACATTCATGAAAGGTTTGTTATGAATGTCTCATAACATAATGTCTCATGCTTTATCTGCAGTTTATGAACGTTGCTATGAATGTGTTTCCCTTTTTTCTAACATCGTGCAGCTCTAGTTGACCATTTGAACCCCGTTCTGTCCTAGCCAGTCTGTTGTGTCCTTGAGCAAGTCACTTTACATTCCTTCCCTCCAGTGCCACTCACACTGGTGTATGAATGCATGTAAATGTCCGCTGGTGGTTGAGGGGGGGGGTTGTTTGGCACGAATTAGCAACCACGGTTCTGTCTGTAGTTTACCACCACCAGAGGGAGAATGTGAAAGTAAATGAATAATAGATCAAAAATGTAAAGTGCTTTGGGTGCCTCGAAAAATGCTATAGAAATGTAATCCATGATGATCATTATATTTCTTCTTATTATTATTATTATTATTAATATTATTATTTCCTCTGCCAAGTAGGTTATGTTTTTGCCAGAGTTTGTCTGTCTGTTTGTCTGTTAGTTAGCAAGATCACTCAAAAAGTTATGGACAGATTTTGATTACATTTACAGGGTAAGTTGGTTGGAAATTTTTGGTGGTGGTCCGTGTGTGTGTGTGTGTGTGGGGGGGGGTGGGTCTACTGTGGTGGAGGCCTGCGCTAGTTATTATTATTATTATTATTATTATTATTATTATTATTATTATTATTATTATTATTACCTCCACTAAGGAGGTTATGTTTTTGCCTGTTGTCTATTATTTACCAAGATAACTCAAAAAGTCATGGATGGATCTTGATGAAAATTTTATGACGTGTTAGGGGTGTCAAAAGGAATATATGATCAAATTTTAGTGGAGATCGTGGATTCTGGATCACTTTGAAATGTATTCTCCTTTTACTGCAATGTAAAATTGCAAAGCGATCCAGAATCCAGGATCTCTTCCGGATCATCACCAAAATGTAATCATTTCTCAACTCCCAACACACCCTGAAAAAAATCTGCCCCCCTGGAACACTGCCAAAATCTATTCATTTCTAGATCTCCCCATTATCAACCTACAATGAAAATTTCATCAAGATCCGTTTTTGTGTTGTCTTGCTAACTAACAGACAGACAGACAGACAAAGGGGGGAGGTCTGCCTTGGTGGAGGTTTGTGCTCTAAGAGTCCTTTTCTAGATGTTATTATTATTATTATTATTATAATGACCTAATTCTCCAAAGTACCAAGTGACCGTTTTAACTTTCTGTGTTTTGTCAGTGCAAGCATGTGTATGTGCCGGGAATTTTATTTATTTTATTCTTTTTTTTTTTTTTTTTTTTTTTACAGTACTGTTCCTTTTAATTTACTGTCCAGAGGGATTGAGTTCTGTGGAGTTACAACATGGACACAAATAGAAAACTGAGTTAAAGAGAAAGGGGAGTAGGGCCGAGAGTACAGGTTAGGGTCAAAGAAAGACGGAGCAGAAAGTACAGTAAGAGCTTTACTCTATTATGGAGACATTTAAGAGGAGAAGGACTAAGAAAAAAACTACAGTTCAGAAACAGGCAGCTAAGAAATGGATGTATAAATTAGCAGTAGTTGTAATCCTTTTCATAATATAAACATAGAGAAATTAAACTGGGTCAATGCATCACTATGTGTCATAAGACTTATAACAAATGCATAATAAACCTGCTTTAAAAGATCCTCCTGATATTATACTGGGTTTACTCTTTGTCCCATAAGAAAAGGTTGGTTGAGTGGTAGTAAAGAAGAAAAATACCAGCCATCAGAACGTTTAGAGAAAAGGAGAAGTCAACTGTGAAGAATGTAGATTGAAATGGAAGTGACAGTGATAACATAGAGAGGAATTGAAATATTACTTCACATATTCAGGGGGTAGACAGTTCAAGTACAGTGAACAATGTATGGAGAAGACTCTATGAAAAGTGACAGCTCAATATAAATGTATGAATCTAATGTATACTGTATGACCTTTCACCTTTTAACCACTGAACTCTGACTAACCTCTGTGGGTAAAATGTTGTGATGATTTCCCAGACTGTGGTGGTATTGAAAGGTTATGTTAAGGCTTGTTTATACATTTATTTATATAATTTGTTGTTGATCATTAGTGGTAAAGAACGACACTAAATATTTTACTTAAAAGTATAAAAGATAAAATATTACAAAGACCCTAAGTTCTGCTTCTTGAAAGTATTATCAGTGAAGATTTAACCTTCATTTGGAATGTAAATTATTTATCAGTGACTTACTTTTCTGATGCAGTCACATTATTCTCGATAAAGTTTAACTGGGACACAGTATGTAACCACTGGACAAGGTCAAAAGTTAATACTCATGTGTATAAAGAGGAATAAACAGAGAAATAATCAAACATTATGGGCAACAGTGTAGAAATATTGAGCAGGTCAAATATGGAATAGTATGAACTAAAAGCAGTTGAAGCATCATATTAAGGCAAATGTATTTGTATAGCACATTCTGTGTACAGGACAATTCGAGGTGCTTTACATAAAACATATGAGAAAATTAAAATAATAAAAATGCATTAAAAGACAACTAAAATAAGAGACATAAAAAAAACATAAAAAAATCAATTGAAGCTGTAGTAGTAGTAATGTTTTAAATGAACTGACAGTTTTTCTCAGACCTCAGGTATTCATACACACACACACACACACACGCACACACACACACACACACACACACAGACACACACATATATATGTACGTATGTGTGTGTGTATATTTATGTGTGCATGTATTTTATGACTAAAATTAACTGCTTTTGACTCATTTATTAGATAATTATTTTAGGGAACATCTATCATAAAACCTTGTGACCTTAGTGAAGATAAAGCGGGTTCAGACAATGAGACGATACGATCGAACATAAAAAAATGACTACATTTCAGGTGATCTAACAAAAAGATTATATTATATTATATTATATTAGATTAGATTATATTATATTATATTAGATTAGATTAGATTAGATTAGATTAGATTAGATTAGATTAGATTAGATTAGATTAGATTAGATTAGATTAGATTAGATTAGATTAGATAGAACCTTACTGAACCCTTGGTCAGAGCCCTCAGAAAATCCAAAGTATGTTTCCCATTTTTATTTTCTTCCTAAATTTTGAAAACTTCCAAAAAATGCCCTAAAAAAATCCTAAAACACAAAGTGACACGAAACAGATTTATTCCTATATATATATATATATATATATATATATATATATATAGGTAACTTTCATGACTAAGAGCAGCAGCAGTTTGTCACAGTGGCAGGTTTGGACCAATGGTAGATTAACATTTACCCTGAAAAATGATAAACAACCAGTTGATCTTTCAAAGGTACACATTAGAGCATATTGTCTCTGCACCACAGGTGTGTGTAAGTGTAGCTGTGTGAGTCCAGTATTGTTCTTATGCTCTGTGATTACTCATGTTGGCTGTTGTCTGCATTGAACTGTTGTTGAGTGAAGGTCCACTTGCCGTTAGACCAGTGGTATCTGAGCAATGAGCACACTGTCCAAGAATAGATTCTGTATCAGCACATTGCATCACTTGCGTCGCCTGTCATCTCTTGGCACAAATCATCTGCCTTGAAAAGAACAGTTCTGTGGGTCTGTGTGCGAGTCAGAACACGTGGGTATGTTTCATGACGGCGTTTGCATGTTTACGAGTGTAGGTATTAAACTGTAGCATATGTTAGTTTGTGTGTTTGTGCATTTTATTCATACTTGTACGGAGTATCTGCGCTGGTGTTTGTTTTGTTAGTGTATCTGTGTTTGTCTGCCAAAGGGGGAAACTGCACTAACCTGCACAAAAACAAAAGAAGTATCAATATTTAATTTTTTTGTTTTTTTGTCAAACTACAGTAAGACATAGAGAGGATTTGAGCTATTAATCCTATCAATACATGTCTATGATGCAGTTTCATGGTCATCAGATATGACCCATTTGGAAGTTCAGAAGCTCCGTAGTTACCATGGAAACACTGTCGTCTTCTACAACTGTGATTCACCAGTAAAATCCACAGAACTGCACCAATGACAGTAGATGGAGACACTTGGTTTATGTTCAGTTAATAATATCTTTGCTGCACAACTCACTTTTTCTTCAGTTGTTTTCTGTTTTGATATAATAACCTTTGAATTATCATTATTAGATGTATTGATGGACATCTAAATTAACAGAAAAATACATGACTTTCAGTGAAAAATAAAAAATATGGAGGATAATATTATATTAAATGGTGAAAAATCACTTAAGGAAGGTTAAATAGAGAGAATAAATTGGTTTCTCATTTATTTAATTTCTTGGTGGAAATTCCACACCTGTAGTTTACGAGTCATTTACAATATAATGAAAACAGTATGCCTCCAAAAGTAAAAAGAAAAACATTAGAGTGTTGAAGAAATCATCCACTTAATATGATATGATCAGATAAACTGACTACCCCTCCCACCAATGCACAAATCAAAGGAATATGATTTTTAAAATTTTTTTTTTTATTTATTTTTTTTAAGTAAAGGTTTCTGTACATTCTGGTTGTAATAGGTCACACGGGTCACACCTGCTCTCATTATCACCAACATGATTGGTGCTAGATCATATACGTAATCGGGATAGAAGTAACAGAATCCAACATGGTGCCCGTCGATACGCTTCGTAAATAATCATAATCAAACAATCATCATCATTTAGGCGGTATGGTTCACTGTTGTTTTCATTAGAACGCTGCATTGTCGATGTTAATTTTGGCTTTGAATGAATTTATGTGACTATTTACAAAGCGTATTGACGGGCGCCATGTTGGATTCTGTTACTTCGTCCCGATTCCGTATATGATCCAGTACCGACCTCACCAACATGGGGACTCTGTCACAACCCAAGACAAGTGGTTTTAGTTCTGAATGGACTTCCTCTCAAGATGTGAGATGACCTTTCAAGGTTGGTCAAGGTTCAAGGTCATGGTGCCATTTTGGAGTCTGCATGTCATTTTGATTGGTTTAGAGCAGGCATGGGCAAACCATTCCCAGAGGGCCGGTGTCGCTGCAGGTTTTTGTTCTAGCAAAGCAGCATAACACCAGACTTGGTTCAATTAATCAACTGATCTCAGTCTTCAGAGTCAATTGGTCAAACTGTGAACTCTTAGTTGGTTGGAACAAAAACCTGTAGCCACACTGACCCTTTGTGGAATATTTTGCCCATGCCTGGTTTAGAAGCTTGTATTATTTTTTAAAAGCCATTTTTCAAACCTATATTTATAAATGACAGAATCCCATAGAGGGTTAAATTCAACAAGTGGTGCCAGGCACAAGAAACCTGACCCCCAGCAAATGTTTTGGCTCCTAATGGATATCTCCTTTTCAAAATGTGAGAGTATGAGATTTAAATTTCAAGGTTAAAGGTTATGATGCCATTTTGGAGCCTACAGGTGGTGTCTTATGTGTCAACAAGAGTAACAGAGTACTTATCACCACTCTTTTTGGAGTTACAACCATTTAAAATCATGTGACCCTGATTTTGACATTTCAGAGTCACTCAAAGTCAAAGGTCATGATCTTAATTAGAAGGCCATGCCAGGTTTCCAATCTGTCAATAATAGGAAATTACTCATTACTAAAATTAGTAGTATCCTTATCTCCACTCTTCCTTCCTCTTATAGGCCATTTTAGTTTTTAGGTTTTGACCCAGTGACCCCTGACCTCTTGGGTCAATAATAGGTCAAAATCTATACGCATAAGATGCAGAATTGAAAGACGGCATATTGGTACATATTAGAAATCTGTTAGATAAATAATTCTGAAGTTGTATCCAAAATTAAATTTTGACCTTTATTGTGACCTTGACCTTGGACCTAGTCATCAAATTTGACCTTCAATATTCTGATAATATCCAAATACCCTAATTTGTTTATCATTGTGAATACACAGTTTTGGTGTCATTGACCTTTGACCTACATTTACAAAAATTTAATGGGATCTATTCTGAACCATCTCACACCTTTCCTGAAAAGTTCATGGAAATTAGTGTATTAGATTTTGTGTGGAGTTTTTGACAAACAAATGGACGGACAATGGGACAGACTAAAAAAACAAATAAAAAACAATACCCTCGCTCAAAAGACATAAAATGTAAAGAATAACGTGTTTGGATGTCATGCAGGTGTGTGGTGTTTAAGAGCAGGACAAAAAGGAAAAAATCATGAGCAGAGTAGAGGGGTATTTGTTTAAAGGTGTCATTCCAATGAAAACCACTTTTCCACGCTCCTTTTGGAATCTGATGGGTCACCCCGACTTACCAACACATACAGCCTTTGAAAGTGGTTTGTCACCTCCACTGGCTGCATACTGCATTCACAGAAAACAACAAGAGGAATGAGGGACCAAGAAAAAGCCGGGCCATCTGACGTCAGGTAGACTTTAGTGTTACCCACGTGGGGTTAAACCCGTCCTCCATTGCAGCGAATCTGAAGAGGCATTAGCATTAGCATCTACGAGAGAAGACGGCGCCACAGTAGTTGCTGCACAAACTGGAAAAAATGGCGGATCAAACTGGTCCATATGGAAATAAAGCCTTGTTTTTCCTGCATGTTTTCAGAACAAGCGACGGCACGAAACCTAGCTGGATGTTACTCTGGTAAATACACATAGAGAGCGAGAGGGGAGGGGGTAGTGTCCCTTCAAAGATTCTGAGCCAATCAGAGACGCCTCATCACCGTGTCATGGACATGTATGAGGAAGTAACAGTAAAGTCTGTTGTTCGACCTCCAGTCATTTTTCTACCATGAAAAAACAGCTTGAAACAAAGTAATCTGGACGTTTTTTGAAATAAAACCAACACACAATGTATTCAATAACAATGGAGAACACAGTAATATTAATGAAATAACCATGGAATGACAACTGTAAGGACACAGACGTCTTTGGGTAGATAAGGGATAAATGTGTCTTAGCGATCAGGGCTGGGGGGGGGGCACAGGCAGAGGAAAGGTTGAGGGGGAAAATATACACTTTTAGATTCACTTTCCTGTCAATGCACATCATTTGTTTGTCGTGGGACCTGACGTCAGCCCAAGGGTAAATTAGCTGCACATGCTTTAGAACCAGCAGCATGAGAAGTGGAGCTCCACTTTGAATGTCACTGAGGTGCTTTTGGCGTCAGAAGGCAGCACTAAATCTTTACTTTATAGACCTGACCTTTCACATTGGCTCCAATCAGACATTTTATTAATGGAATATAACCAGGTGTGCATGCAGTGTATTTTTAACACTCTCTGCCTCTTTGTTGTAAGTATCGTCCTATTACTGGTATTTCTCACAGCATTTACCCACAATTCAACACCTCTGCCTCAGCTCTGACGCTTGAGCTAATATTGGAACTGCAGACTGGTCAGGGTGTGTGAAAAATAGTCCTCGATCAAAAATGTTTTCAGATACTACCCTCCGTTACACTTTAATGCTGATTTCATGACCCAGATAGAGTTGCTGATCTGCAAAAGATCGTTTCCTACACATTTATATTCATATTTTATTTGGGAGTTTCTTTCCTCAGACTTTACAGATATATCTTTTGAGAGACTTGTTGGGTTGATTCTAAGTGGGTCTGAAAGCTTTTCTGAACGCAACGCAGTGTCTGAAATGCAAATATCAAGGTGTCTATATCTTTAAAAATGGCTCGGCGTTGAACTTTATAAGTTTCAAATCCTCCACAGAGAGATCTGTCAGGCCGAACGTATGCCTCTAAATCGGTCAAAACAGGAAACTGTCTGTTACTGCATTCATGTACGTCTGCTTCCTTTTCTTTGAACTTTGTGATATGACATGTGAACGTTCTCAGTGTCGACCACAAAGAACCAGCTAACACGGTAGATATAACATCAAACCTTCTCTGTAAATGTGTCATTGTATTATTAGTTATATTCACATCAAATATCCTTTTTCTTTGTGATTCAGCTGCAATAGTACAACTACATTTGTGGTTGAAGGTCTGGAGAGGAGATAGCTGACTGTGCTTTTCATTCATTCTTTCCATTCTTCTTGTTTTCTGTCTGTTCAGTTCTCCAACTGAAACTACAACAGAGAAGAACCAGAGAAGAGCTGGTTAACCAGGGGATCATGCCACGTAAGGAGATATTTTATATTTGTATGAAAAATAATGCATACTGTTAACCCATAAAGATTTAAACCTCCATCATTAAACTAAAATATCTACTGGTTTAAACTCTTTAATACCTGTTGATCCATTAATCCGAACAATAGACGTAAATAATTGGTGTAAAATACAGTTTGTCATCTTTTCATGGTCATCAAATATGATCCGTTTAGATGTTCAGAGACCCTGTAGTTACCATGGAAACACTGCCATCTTCTATGACATTGATTTACCTGTAAAAACCATGGAGTTTGCTCAATGGCAGTGGATGGAGATGCTTGGTTTATGTTCAGTTAATGATAATTTCTTCAGTTTTTTTCTGTGTTTATATAAAACACCTTGAATTAACTCTGAGTTTTGACAAATATCTGAATCAAATATAAGAAATGAAAGATTAAAAAAAAAACAAAATACAGAAGATAATGTCATATTAAATGTTGATGAGTCAATTAAGAAAGATTAAATAACGAGCCAACATTTGATTTAAAACGTAAACACAAATACAATATTTTGTATTGTAGTTTCAATTACAGTTTTTTATGTTGCAATTATACAACTTTTTTTCTCTTTAATTCTATGGTCATTTTTGACAGTATTAAGCACCCATTAAATATGATACGATCAGATAAACTGGCTGCATGATGCGTCTTTTACTGAACCAGCTTTTCCTTCAGTCAGCACTATCATATCCTGTAAGAACCTGTTGTGTCTCTGTTTGGTTTTGCCTCATTAGTTTCTCAACAGGCTGCATCTTCAGTGATTTAGACTGTGGTTAAGATGATGCCATCTTCTCCTGAAACACAGTAGTTTCAGTCTTAGACATTAAGGTGAATCAAGGTCATGCCTCAACTGCTGCTGCCAACATCCGTTAATTAATTTGATCTGAAATGTATATCTCTGAGTAAGTCAAAAATATTCAGGTGTTATAATTCATCAGTTATAAATTCTGGAAGTTATTGTTATTTTTAGTGAAGACAGCTTAGGTGTCATTGACACTTCTATAGAAGGAAAAAAAAACAAAAAAACTAATTCACATTAACCCAAAGAAACACAAACTTTCACCAGTGACTAAAACCATCTACTGATCTAAACTGTTCAATAAATGTTGATCCATTAATCCTTTCAATACATGTAAATAATTGATGCAATTTGTCATCTTTTCATGGTCATCAGATATGACTCATTTGGATGTTCACAGGCTCCATAGTTACCATGGAAACACTGTCATCTTCTACAACATTGATTTAGTCACCAGTGATACCCATGGAGTTGGCTCAATGGCAGTGGATGGAGACACATGTTTTTACGTTCAGTTAATGAGAGATTTAGTTGGAAAATAAGATTTTTTTCTTCAGTTTTCTCTATTTTTTAATCCTCAAATTTACTCTTTACTTATAAACATCTAGGCTACATAATTAGTAACATAAATGTAGGACAATACCTGATTTTCACTGAAAAAAAATCACAAAATGCAGAGGATAATATTACAATAAATGGTGATATATTACCAAAACATGGTTAAAGATAGAGAAAAAATTAATTTGGGAACTGCCATAAATGTCACACTGGGTCCTTATGGGTTAAATATATATGTACCATGGGTAATGCTCGTTGGGCGTTACCACTTTTTTCCTTCCTCACATTTCCTACAAGTAGCGCCTGCAGAATGGGGTGGACTTTTCCATATCTTAAAATCCTTTCATGTTCAATTCATGAATGTTTTTATTTTTTTTTTACACTTATCTTGTAATTTGGTAGAAATGATGACAGAGAAGTTGAGGTGCTCACCATTTGGCAGGTTGCGGAAATGAAGTGTTTAAAATTTTTCAAAAGATACAGTCGCAAAGTGCAAACTGTTAGGTCAGTGCAACAGTGGAACAGAGAAATCACACTGTTTTTCCATCGATTCAGGTATTTACTGCCACCTAGGGTCATCAGATAGTACCCGTTTGGATGTTCAGAGGCTCCATAGTTACCATGGAAACATTATTTCTACAGCATGGATTCACCAGTAAAACCCATAGAGTTGGACACACTTGTTTTTATGTTTAGTTAATGAGAGATTTGCTGCAAAACTCACTTTTTCTTCATTTAGTTTCTGTTTTGATACAGTGGTGGAACAAACTTTTTGGATGCGTCTTACATTTGTAATATATTTCAATAAATATAATTGAAATCTGCCAAATATTGTTTCCTTCTCCAAACCAACATGCTCTGTTCTATCAAGGTCAAAACTGGATGTTTTAGCAAAAAAATCAGGACATCCAGGAGACAACATGCTGAAACTGTTCAAAAACTGTTTCGTTTTTGGATATTTTTTCTTATGTTTGTTTGATGCAACTTCATTTTTCAAAACATTGGAAAAATCATGATTTACTGTGAAAAAATTCTAAATATATAGAGGATAACAGTAGAATAAATGCTGATAAATCAATTAAAAAAGGTTAAATAAAGACAGAAATTAGTCTGGAAACTGCTACCAAAAATAGTTTACGACACAACTGCTTCTCAGTCATATGTTTTTTTTTTTTTTTACCATAAATCTTTGTCCATGTAGTTGACAGGATTATGATAAAAACAGTACAACTCATAAAGTGTCTTCAAAACTGTAAAGGCAATCTTTCTAGCGTTCAATTATGTTCAGTTAATGATATAATTTTGCTGAAAAAGTCACTTTTTTTCTCTATTTTTCTGTTATAATAACCCTATATTTATGAACATCTTCATACTCAGTAAACTAAATAAAGGATTATACTAGATTTTCACTGAAAATGGAAAGGTAATACTACAAGAAATGGTGATAAAGCACTTAAGACAAGTTAAATACAGTGAAATATTCATTTGAAAACAGCCACAAAGGTATAGCACTAAGTCTTTTTGGTTTAAGGATAGTAACTGTGCTCTGGGCCACTTGTTTCAACACATTACAAAAACATAAACTGCCTCCATTCAAAAGACAAATGTGAGAAAAACCAGTGTCATCATCTTCATTCCCAAAATTGAATGTCAAAGATTACACCCAACAAATATTACTTTTGGAGTAGAATGGTGGTTTTAAATAATACATCGGTTCAGCTGACTTTCCCAAATAATACATACATTGCCTCTGACAAATAAACTTGTAATAGTCTCATAGTGTATTCAGGAAATGTTTTGCACTGTGTCTTATCAGTGAGTATTTCCTTTGGGCTGTTGTTGTTATCTGCTCATACATTAAATGCAAAAAAATTAACTGCCTGAATGTGGACTGTTATATATTTCCCTGGCTGTTGTGGGAAAATACTCCATTTTGCATCAGAAATACACACACTCACTACTCCTTTATTAGAGAGATGGATGGATGGATGGATGGATGGATGGATGGATGGATGGATGGATGGATGGATGGGTGGGTGGGTGGATGGATGGATGGATGGATGGATGGATGGATGGATGGATGGATGGATGGATGGATGGATGGATGGATGATAGATAGATAGATAGATAGATAGATAGATAGATAGATAGATAGATAGATAGATAGATAGATAGATAGATAGATAGATAGATAGATAGATAGATAGATAGATAGATAGATAGATAGATAGATAGTTGTTCTCATAAGTTTACAGTAGTTGTGTTTATTTGTCCATTTTTCAAAGAATATCCTCCTGAGACACAAGGAAAATGAACGCTTTTGTTTTTTTAGATTCAACAATTGTCCTGATTGGAAAAGCACAATATAACAGTTTAATTTATTTATTTATTAATGTAATGCCCTTTGCGTTGGGCAGTATTTTTTAACTAAAATTGTGAAACTTTTGTTCCCTACAGAGGACAAAACTGTATTATGTAGTCTCAGGAGGATATAAATGATAATACAAAATCCTTTCTTTGACTGGTCCCTAGTGGTTTGGTGAAGCCATTTACGATGGCTCCTTTATCAGTGACAGATGTTAAATGATATTTTATTTTCTCAGATGATAAATCTGTCTATTCTTGGTAAAACACCTTCAGTTCCTTTCAGTTTTTTGATTTTCTTGCATGAACAGCATGTTTGGCACCTCCCCAAAGTGACTCAATAATACTGAGTTCAGGAGACTCAGATGGACACTCTTTCACCTTCGCTTTTTTCTGCTGTAGCCAATGAAAGGTCGACTTGGCCTCATGTTTTGGGTCAATGTCATATTTGAACATCCACAACTATCTCATGTGCATTCAGTATGTAAACTTATGGACTCAATTGTAACTTAACTTATAAAGACCCAAACATTTACTGCCCGCCAATCATCGACAGATTGAAAATGTTAAGTCACTGATGATCTACTAATTACATCAATACATGTAAATAATTCTGATAAAATATAGTTTATTGTAATTTTATTGTTTTCATATATGACCCATTTGCATGTTGACACTGAACATGGAAACCCTGTCATCTTCTAAAATAACATTAATTCACCAGTAAAACCCATGGAGTGATAAATGACAGAGTTAGAAGACACTTGTTCTTATGTTAGTGATATCTTGGATATCAATCACAGATCAATTTGCTCTAATGTTTGGGTTATTGTCATGTTGGAACATCCAAAACCATCCCATGTGCATTCAGTCAAATGCAAATGAACACAACTGTACATAAGAAATTAAAAGTTAAAAAAAAAGGAAGCGGTAAAAAAAACCATAAACTGTAATGTGAAAGTAAAATGGAATTGTTCCAGAAATATGGACATTAACTTAAAATATGTTTATGATCAGGGTTGAACATGAGGCAGGGGTGTAAAGTGAAATGGCATGTGTCCTGTATCTTTATTAAATGTGTATTTCCAGTGAAATCACTAGCATTACTATGGTTTTCTACATGTTCTCAGACATGTAAAGATCATATTTTTGTTAGTAGGGTGGCAGAAGCCATGATGTAACCACTCATGCACATAATGGGGTCTTTTCTCTCTGACCTAATCTCACAACTCTCTATTTCCTCCTCTTCATTTGCCCTTTGGTCTGTTGTCCCATTTTTCTTCCAGCTGCCTCTTTCCATTTATCTCCTCTCATGTTCCTACCTCCATCCATTTCCCAACTCTCCATCTTTTTCATATCTATTTCCATCCCTTTCATCGCGCCTGCTTCCAAAACCTCACCCCCTCTGCTCATCCATCCGTCCACTCCTGCATCCCATCACTCATTTCCAGTGCTGCTGACTGACAGGCAGGTTCATACACCCTGGAGGAGGCCACATCGCCCCTCTCTTGGTGGGTGAGAGGTCTAAGAGGGTTGATGTCCCCAGGGTGTGTAAGAGCGAGTGTGTACAAGCGGTATGGCAGTGCTCAGCGACGTGAACTGAGGCTTGAGCAGGTAGCGGCAGTCTTGCTGCAGGGCTGCTAATCCAGTCACACCCCTGATGTGAGGTGTGTTTGTGTACATGTGTGTGTGTGTGTGTGTATGTTTGTGTGTATGTATCTACAGTTCAGACAGTATCACGACTGCGACACAATTTCTGGTTTGTTCGCTCAAGCATTAAATCGTGACTGTAAAAAATAAAGCTGTCATTCATTCAATTGTACCTATTGCTTCTACTGTACAACTATATAATCTACTGTCATCATTATAATATGCCAGTGTGGGTTAAACACATAGCAAAAGATAGTCATGAAAATTGAGCTAATTCAAAGGTTATTATATCAAAACAGAAAAAGATTTTTTTTTAAAAAAAGGTGACTTTTGCAGGAAAGAAGTCATTAATTGAACACGTATTGCCATTTACCCAACGCCATGTGTTTTATTGGTGAATGATTATTATCATTCAATTTTACTTAATGCTTCTGCTTTACAACTACATTGCCCATCAAGTATCTACTTGTGCTAATAAATCCTATTTCTTCATCATTAAAATATGCTGATGTGAGATAAACACATTTTGCAATGAGCTTTGTGAAACTGACTCCTTGTCCTTGAGGAAAAATCCACGTCACATGATGATTATAATTCAGATTCCATTTATTTTTAACCATTTAGTAATTATCTGGACATCCTTCATGTTAACGCGGTAACTTCAAAGATAATGGGTTTAGAAAATCCATATTTACCATTTCTAGATCGCTCACAAGGCAGCACTCAAAAGTTTAAAATCCCTAAACACTCTTTTGGTCATAACTCTGAAACTATTAGTCTGATCGACTTCAAATGTATCCTGTTGCTGCAGCGTAAGTAAAGTAAATATCTAAAAGTACACAAAGTGTTTTCTATGTTTTTTGTAGATTCCACCAGACTGATTGTTGTTATTTGTTGTTATAATGCAAGGTGATAATGTTCCTGAAAGCATTAGACATATGGTTGTAAACTGGGCTTGTGGACAGGACAGTGTCTCTACTTCTGTAAGACTTGAAATGATTGGAAACAACAGCATTTAACTTTTATTTTACCATGTAGGTCACTTGAGAACCAGTTTTCATTTACAGTGATGACCTGGTCATCTCTAAACTGAACCTACTTTTGGAGATTTTCATAACCAATAATAATAATAATAATAATAATAATAATACATTTTATTTGTATAGCACTTTTCATGGCTCTCAAAGACGCTTTACATGAACAATAAGAAATAAAAAAACAAACAATAGAAAACAGAGCAATCACACATTAAAAACAGACAGAATAAAAGTAATCAAACATTAAAAGCAGTCTTAAATAAATGAGTTCATAAAAGGGATGTAAAAGTTTTGAGGTCAGAACAGTAATGGACGGTTGGGGGGAGTGAGTTCCAGAGGTTTGGGGCAGCTACAGAAAAGGCTCTGCCCCCCCAGGTTCGGTGCTTGGTTTTAGGCGGCAGGGAAGTGGGCAGACGAGGATCAGAGGCTGCGGGAGGAGACATGAGGGAGGGGACATGAGGCGTTAGGAGGTCAGTGAGGTAGGGGGGCGCCTGGTGATGGAGGACTTTATGGATGAGGAGGAGGATCTTAAATGTAAGTAGTCGTAGTAACCCTGAATGTTGAGAACATGGTGCTCTACATGGATGGTATAGAACTAAGATATTTGTCAGATGAGAAGCAACGAAGGGCTTTGAACGTAAGGAGAAGGATTTTTAAGGCCCACTCCCAATTCACCCTTTGGCCCACCCCCCTTACCCCTACACCTCCATTGTGTATATTCACCTGAAGGGATAGGGGTGTCCCAATTCTAGATTAGTCAGAGGGGAAGGACTAAGGGGGCGGGCTGTTTGGTCATTTAACTTGAGATTTTCCAGGACTGAACTATAAACAGAGGGAATAAGACATTTCCCAGAATTCTGTTCTCCTAATTGGCAAGATAGAAATAAACAACGGAAAAGTGCAGCATTGTGATAAAAGTAACATACATTTGTACATATTTTTTTCCAGAAATAGTGACATTTCAATGTAACATAGACTACATTTCTGTAATTTGCAATTGATAGCTGTAAAAAGATGTCCAAAACTTAATGAGACACTTACATCTGCTGTTGACATGGTGAATTCTTTCACAAACAAAGGTGTTATACATAGCAGTATTGATAACTGCTGATGACCGAACAGATCTTGGAGGATTGACCCATTTCATCGGGGAATATTTTAACCCTTACCTATTACAATTCTGTGTCGAGGGGTATTGCCAAGTGCAAGGGCCAAGGGGTGAAATAAGTGTGAGTTATCCTAGCTTTAACAGGGAGCTGGTGCAGAGAAGTCAACACAAAATAAATATGCTCTCTGATACTGGTTCCAGTCAGTACGTGGGTGGCAACATTCTGGATTAGCTGATCGGTCTTTAAAGAATTTTTGGGACAGCCTGAGAAAAGTGAATTACAATAATCTGTTCTGGATATAATTAAAGCATGGATGAATTCTTCTGCATAATTCTATGTTAAAATATGCCTGATTTAAGCAAAATTGCACAGATGAAAAAAGACCTAAAAGATCTAAAAATATGTTTTACATATTGGTTAAATGATACATCCCAATAGAAAATAACATCTAGATTCCTCACGACGGTTTTGGACTCCAGGATAACACCCTCCATGGTGACTACTTCTCTAGACACAAGTTTAGCACAATGACTTCAGTTTAACAGCAGAAAGTTGTTGGTCATCCAATCTTTGCACTCCTGTAGTTAACTTTGCTGATTGGCTGATTTTAATAAATAAATATAACTGGGTAACAATAACATAACAATGAAAGTTGATGGAATGTTTCATTATCAAGTTACTTAAAGGAAGAATGTATAACATAAAAAGTATTGGTCCAAGAACTGAGCCTTGAGGAACTCCATAACTAAGTGTAGTGCACTGAGGGGATTCATTATTTACATTGACAAACTCAAAATGGTGTCCACATTAATACTGATCCTTTAATACCAGTTAATTATGCCAATACTTGTAGAAGGATGTGGTGGTCTACAGTGTTGTAAGTTGCACTGAAACTAGTATAGAAAAAAAAGACCATATCTGAAGCATTTAGAAGGTCACTGATAACTTTGACCAGTGGTGTTTCTGTACTTTGTGTTCCTTAAAACCGGACTGGAAATTCTCAAATATACTTGTTTAACTGAAGGAAGTGACATGACTAGTTAGCTACTATTTTCTCCAGAATCAGATTCCATATGGGTCTATAGTTACATAAAACTACAGGATAATGGCTTTTTTTAAGAATAGGTTTTATTACAGCTACTTTAAAGGACAGCAGATTACAGCCTATCACTGATTAATTGACATTGGTCAATATGTAGACAATTTATTAACTTGTTTTTTTACTGTGCACATTTTGTCGCTCACTGGTCCAGTGTGTGTGTCGTGTTAGAGGAATAGTAAAGCAGTTTCACTTTCACCTCTGCTCTGACAATGTTACTACCACCCCCCAAAATCCCCCCTCCAAACACACACACATACACACACACACACACACACACACACACAATCACAGCGTCACAGTACTGCATACTGTAGGATTTGTGTGAAAATAAAATGGCTTTATTTCTCCATATAGCCAAAGCATTGTGGCCTCTGGTCTTCATTAGGGTATTTTTCAGCAGTGAATTACACGCCTGTGCACACTGACTTTAAAGAACTAGAAGTGAGGAGGAGGACAACAGATAGTCAATTAAAAAATTTAAATAAGCAATAAGTAAATGTGCTATAATGTGGAAACGCTGCATATATATATATATATATATATATATATATATATATATTAGGCAGCAGAAAGAGGCTGTGACACAGCAACAGAGCAGGAGACAGACAGACAGACAGGCAGGCAGACAGACAGACAGACAGACAGGCAGGCAGGCAGACAGACAGACAGACAGGCAGGCAGACAGGGTGACTGAGGCGAGTTCTAATTTTTCTTTGACAACATAGTTCTCAGCTCACTTTCTCAAATTAACACAGTTTTTCATTCCTATCTACTTCATATTGTTTTTTTGTTCATTAATCCACCAGAGATTTTTGGGTTTGTGGTAACTGTGTCACAATCATTTCAATATTTTTGGAGATTTTTTGGTTCTATTTTAATTTGCATGAATACATAAAGAGACATGAAAGGATCCTCTAAATGAGTCATTGCAATATTTTCTCTACTTTTAATATTTTCAACCAACCTTCTGAGGGAAATGATAGGCCCATATTTCTTCTTTTGCTGTAGCTAAATAAAAATATCAAACCACATGTTAAAATTCACCAGAATACAGGAAATATCACTTACCCATTAGAGACTTTTCTGGGTAACAAACCTCAGACCTTCTTGTTTAAGTTGTCCCACAAATGTTTTTTATTTGCTCTGGCTGATCATAGTGTCACAAGTTTTTAAATGCAGCAGCAAAAGTACTCAGTTGTCAGGAGTGTGTCATCTATCTGCAGTCTTCACACCCTACCTTGACTTTTTAACCATTTTGTTCATTTGGGAAATATTTTTCTTTTGACTATTATTGTATCATGAATTATCAGGACCTTAGTCAAGATTTCCTTTCCTTCCTTGAGGGTTTTTATTCTTCTTTAGGCATGAAAAACACAATGCGTTCAGATTTTTTTATATATATATATCAATCAAATGATCCAACGTGATAATTATTGAAGCAAAGAAACATGAATTTATTAAAACTAGAGCTGCGCAATATATTGTTTGAGCATCGACATTGCATTGTACGTGTCCGCAGTAGTCACATGACAGGTCGTGCAATGTAGGAGAAAAATGAGCTCAACATTTTCTCGTCTAATTTCAAGAGAACGTGACACACACGGCACATCATAATCATTCTGAAGTAGTTTGGAGTGAGTCACTCGTAACAAGACTGAAAAATGAGAAATTAACAAGAGAAAAAATCACCCATTATTTATTTTATTAAATGACTTTTTAATTAATTAATGTTTTATTTTTTAAATTATTTTTAATTAAGGATATATTGTTTAAATTATTAATTTTATTTAATTATTTTGGTGACAAGAAGAAAAATACTGAAACGTATGTTCTGTGTCAACCGCTAATGTGTTTGACCATTTGTGTCAGCACCACACAGTTGTTATATACTCCTGAGGATTTTTTCATATCACAATATATATCACAGCGTTAAAAAAAAAATTGCAATTTCAGTTTCACATCTTAACATACTTTAATGCTAGTTATTACTTTAGTCATTACTTCATGGAGATAATATGAAAAAAAATTTATATATTTTTTGTTCATCAAGAACAGCAAAGTTACAGTAATGGTATGAATTGGATGATGCATAACCCACAAAACCCATGAATATACAAGAGAACAACTGTGTAATAGCTGTCCACTGTAGTGGGCAGTTTGCATGAAAGGGTTATAATAAAGCTAAAGGTGACACAGTGGGGTAGTGGGAGTCATCATTTCCTCACAGCAGGATGGTTTGTATTTAAGCTCACTGTCTGTCGAGTTCTTTCTGTCTGTGGGTTTTCTCCAGGTCATAGTCCACACACATGCAGGTTTATAGGTTAATCGCTGCCTCTAAATTGCTCATACGTGTTAATGGTTGTTGCTGTTTGTCAGGTCAGAAATGAACTAGTGGCCGAAAGATAAACACATTAATGGACTGATGTATAATCACTAGTTGCACTGAAACCTTAACCCTTTGATGCACACAGTTACTACAATGGACAGTTATTCCACAGCTGTCTCGTATTTTCATGGGTTTTGTGGGTTATGTATCATTCAATACACTGATATTCATACATTACTGTGACTTTGCTGTAATAGATAATCAAAAAGTAGCTTTTTATTTTGCATATTATCTTCTTGAAGTAATAACTAAAGTTATAACTACTATTAGAGTATGATATGTGATTAGCTGAGTTAATTTTTATTGTATTCACTTTCTGATGATAGGTTTAAATCCATGTTTCTTTGCTTAAAAAATAAACATGTTTTCCAGCTGAGTGGACATTTTTGTAAGGTTCATATAAATAATATCAATCAGATTATGTTTTTCATACCTAAAGAAGAATAAAAAGACTCAGAAAAGAAGGTTCTTATAATTCATGTACCAAATGGTTATTATGAAATGTGTGTTGTAAACATAACCGTACATTCATTTTGTTATGTCTATAGTACTATGGTCTTTAAAAATGCATTTGATAAATTTTCGTCCTGTTACAGACAACTTCCAAATCACATAAAGCAGTTGAGTTGTTTCCAATTTTTTTTTTCCTCTGGAGAATTACTTTCACAGAATGACAGTGGCCAAGATACACTGTTAACATGTATTCACAAAGCTGATCTCAAACCAGCTTGTGTGAACATTTGCAAAATATTGGTATCCAATAATCACAGTTTGTATCACAAACTAGTCTGTTACCAGCTGTCCTGTGAAAAGTTAGTGTGAATTTTGTTGAACTGTGCTTGACATTATCAGACCAACGTGTTCATACTGCAGTCAACACCCACATAGTTTTTAGTCATGTACATGAGAAACAGACATTAATGTGTTGTGTTTATTTAATTGTTTTTTTTATCACCTAATGGTGCAGCTAAACCATCTTCATTAAATAGACTGGTGAATAAATTGTGTTAGAATGAGCAGGATCTGTGCAAATTGGATTGAAAAGAAACTTTAGATTTAGTTTAGTTGAGTTTTATTTTGGAAACTCCCAAAAGATGTGCTTATTCTGGGTTGTGCTTGACACACACACACACACACACACACACACACACATATATATATATATATATATATATATATAATAAGGGCCTTGACCTTTGAGTATTTTAGTATTTGAGTACTATACTGAAAATTCTTTCCATTAATTGACTAATTGGATAAAACAATATTTTGCCAAAATTAGGCCTTGACAATTTAAGAGAAAACCTTCAGTCCCATTTTGTTGGTGCTTTTAGGAAATAAACCAAATCACAGGTCACAATTTAAATAAACAGCCACACATTCGCCAACATAAACAGAAACCTTGTCCTCCACAGGGCTAACGTTATCTTAGTTGGGTACATTAATATTAATCTCATTACTTGCACCATGTTAAAGGGATTATTATTACATTGCGTTAAAATTAATTGTAGCTCAATGTTTAGATGATTGTGAATATATACATATAGTTGACATCAAAATCACACCATTCAGATTTACATTGAGAAATTTAGATTTTGCCATTTTCAGCCAAATTGTGTTAGCACGGAAATAATTAGGGCCTGTCTTTTCACCAACATGAAATGTTATTTTTAGTTTGTTTGTTTTTTTAAGCTCTAAACAACAACACACTTATGTGGTCGTAAGTAGAGGGTCCGTAAAGACAAACCAAAGTGTCCTGAGGTCTTCATGTCATTGAATAGTGTGTCCAGAGTTTCTTATCTCAAGCTAGTACCTTTCCAGATGCAGGAGCCGTCTTTAGGAGGAAGTGTGAAATAATCGACTGCAGAGTTACACGTTCTGGAAATTCATGATTTCGTTGCATTCTTTTTAAAAAAACATACTCCAGTATTTTATTAGAAATTGAAATGAAGCTGTATGCAACAGCAAAGCTTAGCCTACAGTACTAACAGGTTGTTGTTTTTTAAAAAAGAATGCAATGAAATCATGATTTTCATTGCATTCACATTTGTGTTCACTCTGAAATGCTTTTACACTTTCAACATTTTCTGTCTTTTCTTGTGTTTTGTTGTTGTTGTTGTCTTCTCGTTGTTTTGTTTCACTCATTTCTTCCATCTTCTCACTGCTTCAACTGAACACTTCCGCATCTTCCATCATCTTACTTTGGCATAAGCATGATGTGTCACATTAAGGACACTGTGCAAAATACCGTATTTTGAGCATCACAATTAAATAAGCGATTCCTCCAGGCAGAGAAAATTTCTCGATAATTTTTTTGTAGTCGAGGTACTTGAATTGTTTCACACCCTGTAAATAATGTAAATTGTACAGCCTTCATTATTTAAACAATGACATATATTCTTTTACCTTACAATGTGCGAGTTTGACAATAACCATTGAAAGTTAATGGACTTAAATTGTGCCTAATTACCAAATTCAAATAACCTGCATTTTCTTATAATGTGACGTTATTTAAGTGCTTAAAACCTGTCAGTATTTTTAATGCAAATTCATAACACTTGCACTGATATATGCATTTTACTCAGCATTTTGGTGTCATGACAACCCTTAGGCTTTAAGGTTTTCAGTAACCACTAATCCCTGGGTTTTTGCATAATTACAGGCCTACAGGAAGCCTTACTTGAGTCATTTACAAAAGCCGAAAAGACCCTAAAATCCACCGTTTTGGGGTCAAGCATTGAACTGGAACCTTTAAGAATCGTACCATGTGATTTTTCACTTGACTTTGGTGATATTTGGAATTTAACAGACACCATTAATTGTACCACTGCACAAACTATTATGTATTTTATACTTCCTTGGGTTGTAAGAATATGAGGCTGTGCATTTATAGAAAACATTTGCCACCGAGACATAGCACTGAGTGTAAGAGAGGAGCAGTAATCCTCACCATCAGTAAACCTATTCCCACTGAACTGAGGAAGTAAAGAACCATTCAGGGACATTTTGCTCTCCATTTCCCCCCAGTAGCATGACTGTACACACTGCCATGTTAATACTTACTGCTTTCACTCTTTATTTGTCAAGCACTGAAAAGTTCAGCTGCCTTCCACGAGCAGAGACGGAGTCTGGAACGAGCACGGGTGAGTACGCCGAAGCTAGCATCACTCTCTGGAATAGTATCTGGCTCGACCTGAGTGAGATATGCAGATTTACAGTGGATGGAGAAGTTAGAGTAGTGGGTATACTCTTATTTTTTTGCCCTTTTTTTAAGTAGTGCAGAAGAACACCCTGTGATGCCAGTGACATGTAACACTACTGTAATCTATGAGCAGTATTTGCTCACTATTATCACATGATCATGACTTGATCAGGAGCAGTATCAGTTGTTAATGGTCAGGCTAGCAGCTGTATGAATGGAAATATATTCAACATGAGGTAAATGTAAGACTTAATTATTATTGTAAAATTGTCTTTCATAACATTTGTTTTTCATAATATTGAATTTCATGACATTAGCCTTCCATAGCATGAGCCTTTCATAACGTTAGCCTTTCATAATGTTAGTCTACTCAGTTAATTTAACTATTAGTGACATTTCTCCTCTAAATGTGCAGTCATAGGACTAGTCAAACTTACCTCAGAATTATGTATTCCATGAAAGTAGGTACTCTTGATACATGCAAATCATTTGAAAGACATTTATTCTCCCTTTGTTGTTTACATTTCCAACTAGAAAAGCACTCTGAGAGTGCAGATCTCCGCCAAAAACCTTTTATCAAATCAGTGGATATAGTTTCAGTGACATTAATGGTCTTAGACATGATTACGTATGTTTATCACTTGATTTTCCTAAAAAAAAAAAAAAAAAAAAAGGAAAAATATATTTTAAGTCTAACCTCGGTGTTATGCTTAGTGTATTCTCACATTTGCAGGAATAATTACATTTTCTGCTATTTGTTTTTAATCTTTTATGTTGTGTTACTTGAGGGAAAGTAAGTTTTGTATTTTAAATATGAGCAGAGTTTTGCAAGGTGGACCCCCCCCCCCCCCCACACACACACACACACACCCCCGGCTCACCACCAAAATCTAATAATGTCTAGATCGCCCCATTAACAAGCTACCTTGAAAATTTCATCCACAAGTTTTTGAGTTATCTTGCTAACTACATACAAGCATTAAAAATATATCCATAACCTCCTTGGCGAAGGTAATAATGGCCAAAAACAAAGAAATGCAATATTAAGGAAACTCATGGTAAGCTACTAACAATAAAATGTTCAATCAGCTGCATCCACTGTCCTTGTGTGATAACGTGTTCATGCCGTTCTCTCAATTACTTGTCGTTACAACAAAAATAGTATTAGTTAAGTCACAGTGACATTAATTTTGACCTTTGACTAAAAGACAAATAAATGACAGAGTTGTGTCAAATTTCCATCAAAACCCTTTTATTGTCCCCACTAGGACATTTTGAGTGTTTTTTCACACATTTTACAGAATCCTTATGCATCAATGTGTATCTTTTTTGCACCAGTTCATTGTAGAAATGTCTTTAGGTGTTTATGTAAAGCACAAAACAACATTTAGGCACCAGGTCACAAATCAAAATGTAATAGAATGTAATGGGATTGTGGTTAATTTAGATTTCCTTTATTCTGTTCACTGGAGGGATAACTGTGTATTTCACCTGCATCCTTTTCAAATGTATTATTACAGAGCTGCCAAAGATTATGTAACTTAAATAGAGGTCAAAAGCAGTGGAAAGTGAGTGATTGATTGCTTCTAAATTTGTCCCAATCATTCCCCAGACTGAAGACTATCTGAAGAGAAAAATCAAGACTCGACCAGAGCGATCGGAGCTGATCAGGATGCACATCCTCAAGGGTGAGTGACACACAGCACCTGTTGCAAACACCCTGACAGGCTTTCAACGTTTTAGACACAATAGTTTAAAAAAAAAACACCTTTTCCATCAATCCACCTCTGCGTGTCCCCAGAGACGTCAGTGGAGCCGTCACTACAGGCCAAACAGCTGCAGCTGAAGAGAGCTCGCCTCGCCGACGACTTGAACGATAAGATCTCCCACCGGCCCGGACCCATGGAGCTGATCCACAAAAACATCCTGCCCGTTCACTCAAGCATAAAACAGGCCATCATAGGTAAGACTGCCAGGCCTCAGACCTACATCCCAAAGGGAAACATTTAAAGCATCAACATCTAAGCATTTCCAGTTTAGAGTCAATTCACCATTTTCATCTTCCAGCTATATTTTGGCTGGAGCAGTGCTTTGACTGTAGAGTTTTATTTATTTATTTTTATTTTTATTTATTTTTTATCAGATCCTCTTCCTTTTTTATACATTCATTGAAGTCTGGGCTTTGAACGTTCCCTTACATTTACTGCAACATTTTACTTTATTTTTTACATGCTTGATTTTCTCATTTTCTGGCTGAGAAAGGGTTTTAAAAGCCACATATCCTGCAAAATGCACTTTCTAATGTTTTTCCAGCACACATATGTGTTGTCTGTGTGTGAGGAGACCCTTAAATTATAAAACAAAAACCACCCACTCTCCTTTTTTCCTGACCCATTTATTGTTGGAGGGACATGAAAAGGCTCTGTTTTGGATTTTCTTGCTTCGTACGTCACCTGCATATATTAACTTGAATACCCCACCCCACCAGCTCAGCTAACACCACCTACTGGTGTCAGTGACCATTGTGTGAAGATCTACCTGATGTATGTCTGGTGAATTGGGGTTTGGTCGCTGTGCATCTGGGTCCACGCTTGGTCTGACCCGGGTTGATCGGATGGGCTGGTGGTGTCGTGGCTCGTCTGGGTGGCCCGGGCCCACACGAACCAGACCTGAATAGACCCTATACCCGTACTCGCACTAGGGTCCACTTTGATTCTCTCCAGCTGATTTTATTTCATCGTTGTCTTTGTCTCTTTTTCTCTGCCTCAACTTTTTCAGGTTCCATTTCTTTCTCTTCTTCCTCTCAGTAGTTTGTGGAAGAGAGGGGCGGAGTCAGCTGTGGCTCATTTGCATAAAAGCATGAGGCACTAAAACTGAACATTTTAAAAAGGTCTGTTTCTCCAGGTTAAAGAGGCTGCTGTATCTGTATCAATGTAGTATTTTGACCAAAGCATGTGACAGACAGGTTACTGAGACACCAGCGAACGGGTACAATATGTCCCCTTTAAAGCTTCGACTTTGACACAATGACTTCATTTTTCCTCATTTGGGGAAATGAAATCAATCTATGGTCATTTAGTTTATCTGTGGTCATTTCCAACAATTAAACACTTTTTATTGGACCATTTTTAAACTAACACTTCTGGAAGATTGAATTTTGCTCATAATCATATATGACTGCTGGGGTTACTCCTATCTTAACAAATGTTAAATTATTTAATGTTGCAGGCCTTTTAACTCAATATTCTGACAATGTGACTGGAACAAGCTACAAGAAAATGACTGCAAAACTCTTTTAAAAGGTCTTATAATAAAGCTGCTGTGTTTTACTCATGCTCTCTTTAAACACACATTTATGTCTACAGTACAGTATCTATTCATGTAGATTTTTATCATGATTACATTTTACTTAAATTAATGCATAAATGGGACAATTACACTTGTTTATTTGAGCTAGGGTTGTTATTGTTAATTATGACTAAGATGAAACTAAATGCAGAAATGAAGATACATGATATTTCCAAACATTTACTAAAACCAAAATGGGATAGAATTAGATATAAATGACTTATGGTACAGTATGTATAATTCAATTGCTTTGCATAATATTTTATCATAAATAAACAGTTTGCATTTTTGCATTTGTTCATAAGTTAAAGCTTTACATAAAATATTCTCCTCCTTTACTCCAGATTTTTGGATTTTTCAGTTTGACCTGTCATTTACAGACCAAGCAGAAGTTCAGATGATCAATAACAGGATGCTACACAAAATCTGTTGTTAATTTAAAAGGGTCATATTTTGCTAAACTCTTTTATTTGTGTTTGGATAATTTATTTGTGTACTTGGACTCTAATAGTTCATAAAGTTGAATTTTGAATCCTCCAAAGCTATCGTCATATTTGTTTTTTTGCAAAAATCCAATGGATTTCTACAACCTGTTTCAATTCCTGCTTAATTTGTTATGTTTTATAACTTATTATGTCATGACATTTGCACATATAAGGCCAAACATTTATCAGAGTATGACATAATTGTTTATCAGCAGTAGCCTAACCATTCTACACTCTGCTAGCAGTAGTAGTCTAGTTACACTCAATGTAACTTCTGGCTAGATTTCCCTGAATTTGGCCGACGAATCACGGTGAAATATAAAGTCAGAGGAGGGAAGAAACAACTGGAAACAACCATAGAAGAAGAACAACAATAGGTGGTAATTTCTGTTTTTATCAAAAATGACTGAAGAATGTAAGAAAACGTCAGCACTCTTTAAATTGTTTTTTACTCCATAATCCACCATTTTGTTTTGTCATTCCTAACTTTCACTGGACACCTCTGTGAACTTCCCGGCATCTAAAATCCTAAAGATTACGCTGATTGGTTGTGGTGCTGTCCTATTGCATACAGAGGATTAGAAAGGCAACATTTAAGCCCCGCCTCCCCTGATTAAGAAGCGTTCCTAGACCTATACATGTAATGAATAGGGATAGCATGGCTAAGCTATATCAGCAGCAGTGGTTGTAGTAAAAACTGAAAATATATACAAACTTTGAGCCAATTATGTAAAATGTAAAATTTTTGTTGTATTAGTAAATGACAGAACTAGGCAGAGGAGGAGGGTGTGAAATGGTTCATGTGAATTTAAAGGGCCAGCGCTTAAAACAACTGTTATGTTGTCATCACTCAGGAATAGGTTTGAATATGGACCAGTGGAGTTGAATTAATAAAGAATTCAGACCCAAGCAGAGCATTTAGTTTATGTTGACCGCAGCGAAATGTTTGAAAATGCATAATTCCATAAAAAAAAGTGAAATATCTCTCTTAAAAGTGAGACACAGCGCTCATAGGTGATGGTGGAGAGATGTAGTTGTGTGCTCCCAAAGTTAGTGTGAAATTTGATGGACCAAATTAGACCAAATATATACCACCCCCCCTTTCAGATGTTCAAACTAAGAGTAAAAAGTCTAATAACTAGTACATTTATCCAAATAAAAACTAAATACTAAGATAAAAAAAATGGAAGAAATGCATTTTCCTTTATTTAACAATATAGGTCCATTCTTTCACCGTGACGACACATTCACACAGATGAATCCATCATCATAACTAATGAGATTAACAAATTTAACGCGATTAAATGGAACAGTTGTTTACAGTTATTAAAAAATAATAATAATAATAATAATAATAATATATATATATATATATATATATATATATATATATATTCATATTTTTTTATGTTTTTTATTCAAATAATATGATCAAATAACTTTCTCAACATTTTTGGGTGTTTTTTCTGTATTTTAGAAGAGTTTAGAAAACCTTTTGCATTTTTTAAATAACTTTTTAGGAGGGGTGGTGGATGTTTTGTACCTATATTTTCTTGATGTGTATTTTGTGGGAAATTTGATGTTTTGATAGAGTTTTCTTTTCACTGAAGTACTTCCATCTTAAAATACCACATTAACGCGAACCAACTATTAGTTGAAGATTCTGCTAGCACTTCGGCTAATGCATCACCCTAACCCTAACCCTAACCCTGAAGAAACACATTAAGTGCAAATATATTCACTTCTTTCTTGAGTCTGTTTGCTCGTGAAAAATTAAATGCAATTAATACAGATTAAAAATGAATATGTAATCCTGATTAATCAAAATTAATCCACAGCAACCTTGTGTTTACTCTGATTAAAAATGTTAATCATTAGAATAGAATAGAATAGAATAGAATAGAATAGAATAGAATAGAATAGAATATGGTGGTGCAGTGGTTGACTCTCGTGCCTCACAGACAGAAGGTTGTTGGTCCGATTCCTACATCAGACCTTTCTGTGTGAAGTTTGCATGTCCTCGTCATGTCTGTGTGGGTTTTCTCCAGTTTCCTCCCACCATCCAAACACATGCACTGATTGGTTAATTTTAATCTAAATAATCTAAAAATAGGTGTGGATGTAAGAGTGATTGTTTGTCTATATATGTTCAGCCCTGAGATGAACTGGAGACTCATACAGGGTGTACCCGCCTTTGCCCATTGTAGCTGGATTAGACCCCCGCAGACGCTCATGACCCTGGTGAGGATAAAGTGGGTTCAGATGACGAGATGAGACAGCCCTGTTTCAAACTAAAGAAAATGTTAAAAGTAAAACAAAAATAACAAAAACTAATGAGATTTGTTCTACATGTAGTTTTGATGTACAATAGAGAACAGTTTAGTGTAACACATGAACAACTTCACAAACATCACTGCAAGTCATTTATATGTATGTTTTTTGCTATTTTTTTATGCATCACCGTGGCTACAAAATCAATAAATGCACCTTTGAATCCAATACGCACTTGTATTTATGTGGGGGAGAGAGGTGTAATATAAACTCCTATGTGTGATAGATCACAATACACCCACACTTTTAGGCTCCTGACAGCCTGTCCC
Organism: Siphamia tubifer; assembly: GCA_020466265.1. Classification (NCBI taxonomy): domain Eukaryota; kingdom Metazoa; phylum Chordata; class Actinopteri; order Kurtiformes; family Apogonidae; genus Siphamia; species Siphamia tubifer. The sequence goes on from CM035790.1 coordinate 16,440,959, forward strand.
TCCTGGCAACCACCTCCAGCTATCATTCCCTTTTAGATGTCTCAGCTGCACCCACCACATACACAAGTAGGTAAACACGAGCCCCCACGCAGGTACTGTACCTGGCGACGTACAAGTAAAAAAAAAAACAACAAAAAAAAACAGAGACACGTGCGCTTCTAGAAGCATGCACACTGTAGAGTGCACATGTGTGGTGCACATACTTCCACATATGAAGGTTTCAAACAAACGGTACTGTATGTTTCATCGAGTTCTGTTAAGATATAGTAAATTATGAGAGTCTCCTCATCTGTGGTTGACAGACGGGACCTTAAGACATTTCCTCAATGACTGCTGCCAGCCAGAGATGATCACAATGTTAATGAAACCACTTATCTTTGATTAGGACAATTACATACTAATTTACAGTCATTGAAGAGTTAGAGTCTCGAATGACTAAATGGTAATTTGTCATGTGGGCATCGTTACAGATTAAATGACCCCCATTTTAACCTTTTTTCATTACAACATCCTGTTTTTAGAATCGGTAATAAAACGTGGAAAAAGCGCTGCTGTCACCGAAACAAGGCTTTTATATGTGTCGCACACACACCTTTTATTGCTGGGCCCAGTGGCAGCGGTGTCAGGTATTACAGGATGAGATCAGAGGCTGCGTGTCCAGGCGCTTGATTGATGTGTGGAAAGAAGGATGCTGAGATTTAATAAGGTACAGTGTCAGCGGATTATCTGTCTCTGTCACTACGGCACAATAAACACAATTACATTACAGCCACTTTAGTGTAGGAGCGCAGGGAACATAGGAGTCGCACAGATTGAACATGCAACGATACAGACACACACACACACACACACACACACACACACACACACACACACACAAACATACACACACACACAATGCGGTTGCAGCGCAGCAGTAGGGAAGTCATCACATTATTGGATCAGAAGGTATTAAATCAGCCCCATGTTGTCTTTCATCATAGCCTGCTGATGGTAAATTAATGGCCAGCAGTGTGTTCTACATAGCTGTCTGCTCCAGCCCACAGCACATCCTGTAATTGAATAACCTACATTCACTCGCAAAGGAATAATCTTTATCCTAGTACAGGGGATCTTCGCAGGTAGCTTTATTTTTCAAATCCCTGTTAAGGCTCAGAAGTCCACATAATGACATGACTATATGATATCCCCAGGAGAAACTTTAATAGGAACATCCCTGTGCTTAAAGAAGCTGATTGATGCTGATACTGATATGAAAACATTTCAGCTTAGTTTTCCTTCATGGACTCTCTCTCTCTCTCTCTCTCTCTCTCTCTCTCTCTCTCTCTCTCTCTCTCTCTCTCTCTCTCTCTCTCTCTCTCTCGCTCTCTCTTTTTTTTTTTACTTTAAATATAATCCTCTATCTATTTAACCTTCCTTAAGTGATTTAGCACCGTTTGTTAAAATATTATCCAATGTATTGGACTTTTTTATCCCCAGTGAAAATCAGGTATTTCCTTTTCTGTTTTATAAAAGGTAATATTTCGCTGATTAGGATTCAAATGTGAAGGAGATTTAAGATGCAAAGACCCACTGCTACTGTTGTTGTTGTTGTTCCCAAATGCATTTATCTGTAAATTTCACCTTTTTCTTTATCACCATTTATTATAATATCATCCTGTGTTTTGAATTTTTGTAATATTGTATTATTCACAGTGGTGTAAAAAAGTATTTAGGTGCTCCATACATTTGTACTATACTGCTTTAAGAATCCTTCTTTCAAACCCACATGTTCCCTTCTGCATGTGCACTGTTTTATCAAGATTAAAAAAGGATGTTTCAGTAGAAAATTAAACAAATGTTAAAACCAGAGGTGGAAAGTAACAAAGTAAAAGTACTTTGTTATTGTACTTAAGTAGATTTTTAGGTATCTGGCAACTTTTTATTTCTACTCCCTACATTATTGCATAAATATCTGTACTTTGTACTCTTTATATTCTCAGAATAACTCGTTACGTTTTCAAACTAAACAGATGTGATAGTATGAAAAATACTTCAGAGGGAAAATCAGTGGAGGAGAGAAACTGTGACTTTATATATTATAGTTATTTGACTATTAACTCACAATTTTGAATTTTTATCTCACAATTTTGACATTTTCTCTTAAAATTATGCATTTTTTAAATCTCATTTGTAATTTTTAAAAAAATCTCATGATGACTTTTTATCTCAATTGTGACTTTTCCCCCCCCTGTTTTTCTTAAATATCCCGCCCATAAAACTGAGTACAGTGACTCTATTCAAACCATTATCTACACAGTAACTCACTGTTAAATGCTTTATTTTAGATACTTTTGAAACAGATTTCCCCTGGTTAAATATTAGTATTATTGCGTTCATGGCAAAAAATAAAAAATAAAAAAAGAAATACAGTTTTACTTTTTACTTTTGTACTTTATTACAATTGTGAAATTTAACTTTTTTACTTTTACTTAAATAAAAAAGTTGAATCAGAACTTCTACTTTTACCAGAGTATTTTTTCACACCAGTAGCTGTACTTGTACTTAAGTACAGAATGTGAGTACTTTGAACACCTCTGGTTGAAACTGTCAAAAGTTTAATTTTACTATGTTTTTTTTTTTTTATTAACAATTAACAAAAAAAATAATAATTTGTTAGTGTCTGTCTGATGTAGCCACACCATCTTAAACACAAAAAAAAATATTTTTATTCAAATATTTCATGTAAAATTTTAAGAGTACTCAAAAATGTTGTTACACTATTGTACATGTCTTGATTGAATCAGTGGATCAACAGTTATTTAACATTTTCAATCAACAGATGATTGGTTGGTCATGGATGTTTGAGCCTTTACGGGTTAAATTACAACTGTGCTCATACGTTTACATACCCTGACTGAATGCACATGGGGTGGCCTTGAATGAAATGACCTAAAACATGACCTGTCATTGGCTACAGCAGAAGAAAGTCAAGGTGAAGGAGTGTGAATCTGACCTCAGTATCATTGAGTCACTTTGGGGTCAACATTTTATTTGATTTATTTAACCTTTTTTTAACCAGGAAATGGTCTCATTGAGTTACAATAACTCTTCTGCCAGGGAGTCCTGGCAGAAGAGGTGGTCCAAAAGTTACATGACAATACAACATAATTGAAAAGCATGTGGTTCATGTAAGAAAACCCATAATGTGAAAGAAACTAAAGGTGTTTTACCAAGAAGAATGGGCAGATTTACCAACTGAAAAAATAAACAATGACCACAAAACACTAACATATGTCACTGATGTTAAAGGAGACAATACAGAGGATGAAGAACTAGGGTATGTAAACTTATGATCAGGGTCATTTGGAGAGTTTCTGTTGTCACATTTGTTTGATAATAAATAGTTTCACGAACACCACTAAACATTAGTGAAAGAAATGTTTTTGTATTATTATTCATATTCTTTGCTAGCGTATGTAAACGTATGAGCACAACTGTATGTTTACTTATGAGCATCAGAGACCACTGTTTAAACAACATTATATAAATCCCCCAAAGCTGGCACAAACAGGAGAACCCATCACGGACACAATTAAATCATGAAAAAGCTGAATTACAAAGTAGATCCTTAAGAGTTTGCAGCATAATGAAAGTCCTTTGAGAAATACCATCTGTTCCATAAAAGCCTGTCAGAGTGAGGTGTGTCCTCAGTTTGACTGTGCTGAAAGTGAACTTGGATGAATGAAAACTATTACCTAAATGAGGCTGTATCACAAAGGATATAATGTTATCAGGGGGATAAATGAACTGGTTGACAGTTTTGGCAGAGGAGCTTGTTGTTGTGTATATTCCTTCATTTATTTTTGGGGGGCCTCACTTTTCCATATTATCTCTTGTTGCAGAGACGCAGTTTCCGAAACCTTTGAGTGAGAATTCATCTTGTGATGAGGACAGTAATGACAGTCTGTCTCCAGAACAGATACTAGGTCAGGACTCTCCTCCAGCAGTGGGACCCCTGCTCTCTCCAATCGACCCACTGTCTGGAAGCAGAGTCCCCTCCCCAACACAGGTGACACCACACTTCAGTCTCATACTTATACAGCTTTAGCTGGACACGGGTTAAGGGGACTTTTATTGTCTGCATGATCTTATCTTACCTTATCTTACCTTATCTTACCTTACCTTACCTTACCTTACCTTACCTTACCTTACCTTACCTTAACTTAACTTAACTTAACTTAACTTAACTTAACTTAACTTAACTTAACTTAACTTACCTTATCTTACCATACCTTACCTTAACTTAACTTAACTTAACTCAACTATGAAAATCCCCCACAGTGGAATCAAGACAGTATTATCTTATCTTATCTTATCTTATCTTATCTTATCTTATCTTATCTTATCTTATCTTATCTTATCTTATCTTATCTTATCTTATCTTATCTTATCTTATCTTATCTTATCTTATCTTATCTTATCTTATCTTATCTTTCCTTTCCTTTAAATATTGTATCTTATCTTTCCTTATTTTATCATATCATATCATATCATGTCATGTCATGTCATGTCATGTCATGTCATATCATATCATATCATATCATATCATATCATATCATATCATATCATATCATATCATATCATATCATATCTAACCTTATCTCATCAGGTTCCTCCTGCAGTTCCTCCTCCCCCAGTAGTTCCAGGCTCCTCTCCATCACTGAAACTCACCAATGCGACAGCGTCCATATCTGTCCAGAGAACAAGTGTTACTTCACAAATCAAGGTTTGACACATGACGATGCCGTCTAAATAAAAAGGGGTTAAATGTGTAAACTCTGCATGTTCCGTCAGTACTGTACATTATATTTCTACAATTACATTTCTTTAACAACACTCAGTTTGATAGAGAGCAATAAAAAAATAACTGTTTCAATGGAAAAAGGTCATGTGATCTGAGTCCAGATTGACCCTGTTCTTGAGTGAAGGGTAAGAGGGAAGATAGATGAAGTGATTACCCATCATGGCTAGTGCCTACAGTCCAATCTGTGGAGGTAGTGTTATTTCTGGAGTTAATTCATTTGGTCTAGGTTTAGTAACGTTATATGTCCAAAAATGAGATTAACTAAACCGGAATATACTGAATGAACATCTGTGGATTATTTCTTTGCTGATGACACAGATATATTCAAAGGTGACAATAAAAAGATACACCCAGATCTAAACAACACAGCCAATCTTTGAGATGTTTTCTCACTCTCTCATCATTAACTAACTGAACAGTGAACGAAATTCTGGATGGAAATAAATATTGTGACATTTATTTTTGCCATAACATAAGGAATATACTGTATGGTGTAAACACTGCCGACAATGTATCCCTTCTACAAACCAATTAAATATTACAAGTGTGACAATTTTGGGTAGAAATATGACTAGTAAACTTTACATTATATCTACTGAGTTCAAATTCAGACATAATCCATAATGTCATTCAGTCTTTTTATTATGTTTTTATAATATATGCAAACCATTACGACACGTAGAGTAACACAAAGCTAATTACTGACAAGTCACCTCATATGTTAGTAAGTTACCATATAATATTATGTTTGCTAGTGTTACATTAGAATGAACATTAAATAAAATAAATGCAATGTGAATACAATTTGAATACAGTACCTCACGTGTAAACATGAGCCATAACAGCTGTAGTGTTGAAAATAATTCCCACAATTCCACACTTTTTTAGGGTTTAGTTATGATGGTTTAAATATGATGATTACTTTTATGTGAAGAATAACCATAAACATTGTCATATTTTATTTAGACCCAGCCTAAACCAAACTCAGACCGCTCTGCCCAGAGACACAAGAAACCCAAGGACAACAAACCAAAGGTACAGTTTTATGTCCCTGTGTAGACCAGTGTTGATCATTATTGGGAATTCAAATGGAACCATCTGAAATGTCTATTAATTCATGAATTAAAAATCAACACAAAAAACCCCCCACTAACTTTATAATAAACTAGAAAAGCACTCTGAGAGCACAAACCTGTGTCAAGGCAGACCTCCCCTCTTTGAATGAAGAGAGGTCCACCAAGGAGGTTATGTTTTTGCCAGAGTTTGTCTGTCTGTCTGTCTGTCTGTCTGTCTGTCTGTTAGTTAGCAAGATAACTCAAAAACTTATGGATGGATTTTGAAGACATTTTCAGGATGTACAGTAAATAATACTAAATAATAGTAAATAAAACATAAACAACAAAAAAACAAAACTCAACGTCTGCTATATCTGCATTTGAATAAATACCTAAAAATATCCATAATAATTTTAATATTGATACAGTATCATTAAATTAAATATTGCAGAACCAATATTTTCTTACACCCCTAGTCATGGGTCAAAACAGGTTGTGAACCACTGATGCAGATGTTCCTCATGATAACACTAGATAAGCTACGGAATATTAACTACAGCTCTAAACCAAAGGTAAGAAACTCATTGAAATCAAAATATGTATTTAATGTTGCATTCAACATGTCCAGATAAAAAAACTGAAGTACCATCAGTACATCCCTCCTGACCAAAAGGGAGATAAAGAGCCTCCTCCTCATCTGGACTCATCTTATGCCAAGATCCTCCAGCAGCAGCAGCTCTTCCTTCAGCTCCAGATTCTCAGTCAACAGCAGCAACAACAACAGCAGCAGCAGCAACACTACAATTACCACGCAATCCTGCCCGCACCACCCAAGTGAGTCCACTGTTTATCAGACAATCAGAACAGCAGTAGTTTATCCTCTTACTATTCCAGGGTGATTTGGCTTCAAATACCTGAAAAAAAAAATCTCTCCAAATTGAAATGACAGCTATTCTTCAACTGTTTGGAGCACAGATTGAAGAATGGGCTCTTTGTAAACCTGTAGTTTGGACTAAAATACTCACTTTTGCTGTTTATTTGACAGGTAAAAAAGCTGTAGATGTAGAAACACAATTACATTCAGTTTTGTCCCCCCTCAACTTCATTTATTGTGTGAAAAGCAGTGTGTATAAAGCTGCATTTGGTAGGTATGGAATGAAACACACCATTTACCAACAGCTCAAAGTTGAGAACTCTATTAAAAATGTTGGTTTTAGATCATTTTTATATATGTGTAATAGTTTTACAGACGGGACATTTGAGGAATTAATATTTTTTCCAAAAGGGCTACATTTGGAATTTGTTGGGGAAAAATAATAACCATTAAATGCTTCAAATACACATATTTTAGCAAAAAATAAATAAATACTTTATTGAAAATGGAAATGAAAAATCCCCAATATAGATCTGAGATTGGACAAATATAGATTTTACAAACATTTTGGACCTAAATTCTTTACTGAAATATGTTCATTAGATATAATGAAGAAACCAATACCACATAGATGATTGATCAGATCACAGCCTTCAAATGTAAGATCAGACAAATGTTTTCATATTTGTCTTTTCTGGAAAAACAACCTTTTGTGTATGTGGTGTTACTCTTGCACTTCTGAATGGTTTATATATTCAGAAAAATGGAGGTGCATTAATGTGGGAGCTGTATGTATGTAAAAAAAAAAAAAAAAAAAAAAAAAAAAAAAAATCTCTCTCTCTCTCTCTCTCTTTCTCTCTCTCTCTCTCTCTCTCTCTCTCTCTCTCTCTCTCTCTCTCTCTCTCTTTATATATATATATATATATATATATATATATATATATATATATATATATATATATATATATATATATATATATATATATATATATATATATATATATATATATATAATTTTTTTTTAAAATAATGTTTTCTAGTGCAGGAACTGTGATGTAAGGCTGTTAAGAGGTTTACACTAGTTTGGGATCAGTGTAAGATGGAACAGAGGCAGAAACTGGGCTGAGTCTAAAACTCAGATGTTGGTATGAAGTGTTTTATTCCTTTAAACTCAATTTTGCCGAAATTTCTTAATAAAGGAAATTTAACGCTGCTTTTGTTTTGAACCATTGTGATAACATTCAGTTGGTGTATATTATAAATGAAAATATTAAAATGAAAACTGGGATATTGGAGGCAGGTCCTGTTAAATGATGCAACAGCCATCTGTGGATATTTATTGATGTTTTGATATGTTTTGGATGACATATGGACTACATTTGTACAATTTTTGTGGTTTGTTTTGAATGTTTTTGTTGGACTATGACTGCGTTTGTTGGAATATGGTTCCTCTGTGGATAATTATGAGACGTAAAGGTTCAGATCAGCTGTTTCTCATTTATATTTTGAACAAATGAGTGATTGTACCTGCTGTGGATAATATATTGGAAATTGGCTTATATTACATATGTTGGGATGTGTGGTCATGTGACATTTGGGACAGGTTTGAGTAGTTTGCTTAATATTTTTGAGCAACTACTTCTGGCCTATATGTTGACCCTTGAAAGTTTAAAGGGTTAAATGACTCCAGGAGCCACCATCCATGAACTCTTCTGCCTCTCTCTTAACATCAGACCTCAGATGGATCAACAGCCATCATCATCATCATCCCCATCATGGCCTGTCGCTGCTCCTTCAGCCCCGTCTAGTCAACAGACTTCTGCTCCTTCAGATGGAACCAAACAATTGTCTCTGCCCCCAAAGCTGGACGAACTGAAGGTAAGTCACATAACAACACAAACCCAAAATGACATTAATGTAAGTGTCATCATACACTATGTACAGTGTATAATGACAAAATAAACTACATTATTTACCTTTATCTTCTTTCATGTAGCATGGTGAGCAACATGCAGACAGTGGAAGGGGGGAGCATATTGATTTGTTCAAAAATAATTATTCCAGTAGATGATGTCATATGAGCAGTGGCAGCTTTTATCTTGGGTGGGTGCACTGGAATTGGCAATAATTGATCAAATGTTTCTTGTCAGGGCGGTGTTATGGGGCTCTGAAAAATATAAGTTAAAAAACAAATCCAGATATTGTTTACGCAGCTAGTCTCCACATTTCTGTGACGTTATCACTTCATTCAGTATCAAAGCACATGCGCCAAACTCAAAACAACAACAATGGTAAAGTGTGCACTGTTACTGTGCTTCCTATTGTTATTGTACCAGAATATTGTTCGTATTCTATTAATACGGCATAAAACACACACATTTGTAGAGATCACAATTCATGAATTTATTTTGGATTTAGCCCAGAGAACCCAAAAGTCATTTGTCTTTGAATATGTTATTAGTGTCACCTAGTGGCTGCTTTATTTTTAATGTTCATTATGCTGCAGTTTGATATTCCATTTGAAACTTCATTTAACATAAAATAAATTGTAAAACAATACTATTCAAAATAAAATCTGAAAATGTTTAATCAACACCAAGACATGATTTTTTTTCAATAAAAAAAATCCAATCAATGTAAATTATCATTTGTATTTATTAAGTGCAGAAGAATTGTTCATCATACAACATACTGAATGGAACTCATAATAAGTGTACTTAAAGCGCTTTTCACATGTATAATGACAGTGCTATACAAGGTTGTCAAAACAAGTATATAAAAAATAAAAAATAAAAATAAAAATAAAATTAAAATTAAAAAAAATAAATAAAATATATATATATATATATATATATATATATATATATATATATATATATATATATATATATATATATATATATATATATATATATATATATATATATATATATATATACAAAAATAACCCAAATTCTTTCCTGAATGGTAAGAACACAGGTAGGAATTGAAGAAAGTTAGAAGGGCTGCCATTTACTGTAGAAGTTAGAGGGAACAGCAAATAAAGTATATCTAATCTATCTTGGTTTTTGTACAATGATGATAAAGAATTGAACTGAACTGAATTGAATGAAATTGAATTGTGTTGATGACAGCTGGACATTGTAGCTCACTGTTACTAAAGCCCATTTTCAATGAAGACAAAGGTACAGAACAGTAGCTATTCTTTGCTTTACACAAGTTGTTTAAGTCTGTAGAGTAAGGTGTAAATACAACTTGATGTATGTAAAAGATCCTGAAAAGTGCCATTGATAAGTGGCCTGTCCACTCACTTCTGACAAAAACACAGACATTGATGGATAGCTCTGTATTTTCCTTTTCCCCCTTTGTTACGCTGATCTTTTTCCACGTTTCTTCTTATATTATATTCACCTCTTTTTTTTATTTTTCCTCACTCCTTTTCCTTCAGTCTCAATTTCTCTTTTACTTTGTCTCCTGTCAGGTTGCTGAGCTTAAGTCTGAGCTGAAGTTGCGTAGCTTGCCAGTTTCCGGAACCAAAAATGACCTGATTGAGAGGCTCAGGACCTACCAGGAGCTGAACGGTGGCAGTGACACTAGCGTCTGTACAACAGCAGGGGGTTCCACTGGGCTGGGGGCTGAAGGAACAGGGACGGCCTTGAAATCTACTGTGACCAGTACTGGGAACAGCAGCTCACAGCAGCAGTTTCACAGCCGCCAGACACCTACTCTGGTTACTCCAACAGGTAATGGATGTTTTCACCTTTTTATGATGCAGCTGTTTTTCTGACTTTTAACTTTTAAACCTAAATTTCCCACTGTAAACACTTACTAGGATGAGGTATAGTTTCAAGTTCATTATATTGGTAACACTTTATAATACCTACACACAATTGACTATGTATTAACCATTTATTACCCATTTATAAATGGGTTGTTCATTATGTATTAACCATTTATTACCTATTTGTTAATGTCTTGTAAAGGTTCATACTAGTGTAAATGTAAAATTAGATTATTTTTAACCAATAGGAGCAGTGTTTACAACTGTTTCTTTGTTTACCTGTAAAGCAGATACACAAACACTGGACCTGTTGGTTAAAAATAATCTAATTGTACATTTATCTTTGGAAGACATTAGTATGAACCTTTACAAGACATTAACAAATAGGTAACAAATGGTTAATACATAATGAACAACCCATTTATAAAGGGGTAATAAATGGTTAATACATAGTCAATTGTGTGTAGGTATTATAAAGTGTTACCATTATATTTAGCAAACCTTAACTATTTTTCTGTACAGAAGAAGTCATTTTTGTTGAGATGCCATGTTAGTAAGTGTTTACTGCTTCTATTTTGTATAGTTTTATTACTTTATACCCCCTAAAAAAGGAAAAGGAACATAGATCTACTAATCTTTCTAACAAAAAGTCCTAGAAAAGTCATTGGACTACCTTTAACCACACTTGAACACATGTTATTACTGAACCTAGACTGACTGAATCAACTCCAGATTATAACATTACCTCCACTGGCTTGTACTGTAGGCCAGGGGTCTTCAACCCTGGTCCTCAGGGCCCACTGTCCTGCATGTTTTAGATGTCACCCTGTTCTAACACAGCTGATCCACAGCTGAGGGTCGTTATCAGGCTTCAGCAGAGCTTGATAACGAGCTAATCATTTGAATCAGGTGTGTTGGGACAGGGTTGTACCAAGGACAGGCCACTGGGCCATGAGGACCAGGGTTGAAGACCTCTGCTGTAAGCTCTAGGCATGATGGGTAATTACTTCATCTTCTTCTTGTCACTGTAATGATGACCATAATGACTCATCAGACAGTGTGATATTTTTCTACAGCCTTTGTGATTTATAAAAGTGATGGTTGTGAGAATATATTCAGTTCACAGGGTTGATTCATTTTGATTAATCATGATTAACTATTATTCATTTTTAGATCTATATTAATTGCGTTTCATTTTACATGAGCAAACAGACTCAAGAAAGAAGTGAACACATATGTACTCAATGTGTTTGTTGCAAACTCAGCAACGTGTTAGCAGAAGTATATGCTAATGTGGTGTTTTAAGATGGAAGTGCTTCGATTAAAATAAAACATAATCCTGCAGAGTGTGCATAGTTTTTTAGTTGATTGTTGCGTATTGTTTTTATTTTTTATTTTTGTTTCATATTTTCCTCTAGAGGTCATCGTGCTGTTTAGTATCTTGGTTTCTGCTGCCTGTCACTGCCAGAGGAACTGTCCATTTGTTCATGTGCGACACTTAAACTGACTCAAATACATTGGCAGAGACATTCAGAGTCATTCTGCTGCAGATTAGTTAATAGCATTAACATTTTTAATCAGATTAATCATAATTTATTTCTTTATTTGTTCATTAGGGGTCCCCATTAGCTTCCACTGTAGTGGTTGCTAGTCTTCCTGAGGTCCCAGTTACAAACATAGAAGTATTTATACATCATTCACAATAGAAAACGTATACATCATTCACAGTAAATACAGCAGCAATGCAGTAAAATAAACTAGAAAAGCACACTGAGAGCGCAAACCTCCACCAAGGCAGAACCCCCCCCCCCCCCCTCTCTGGACTCATGCATATCTTGTTTTATGTCTGCAGCTGGTGTTGGTAACAGTATAGCCTCATCTACAGCCACTCCGCAGCAGCCCAGCAACTACAATGCCGACGTCTCCCCCCAGTCCATGTCCCTCCCTCCCCCTGAACACTCACCCCCTACCATGAAGATAGAAGATAACAAATGTGAAAGTGATTGCTTTGGGGAAATGGTATGAATTAGTTTTATGATATCTTTTTTTTTTTTTTTTTGTCATTCTTTTTTATCATGATTTGTTCCAGAGCTCAAATAACTAACATTAATTTCTCCAACTCAACAGCCATCGTCATCATCTGCTCAGCTCATTGTTAACATTAAAGAAGAGCTGCCGAGCACCACCACTCCAGATCCAGGCTCATGTCAGTTGTCTTTCAAGCCTGTTTATTTGCCAAAACATTGCCCAGTTTTATCAGCTCCTCCCAAAGCAAAAACTAAATCTCTCATTGTGACTATGGACAAAGACAAAATGTTACAGGAGAAGGATAAACAGATAGAGGAGTTGACGAGGATGCTGAGGCAGAAGCAGAGGCTGGTGGAGGTTCTGAGGATGCAGCTGGAGCACAGCAACAGAGGACCGATTGTCGGGCAGGTTTCTGAGACTGTGGTTCTGTTAAGAGTAAAAGAAGAACCTCCTGACAAACCCGGTGTCACCGTTTCCTCTGGCCCTCAACCATTCCGCCCTGTTACATCATCTCTTTTATGTGACATAGATGCTGCCAAAGTATCTATCAAACAGGAAGCTGCAGAGTCAGAGGGACTTCTGTCTGAGACTAAAATGCCAGACACTCTCGGATCACTGTCTTATTCCCAAATTCAGGAACCTCAGCAGCAGATTCAACTCCAAACCAAGTCAGAGCAGACGAACGCACGTAACAGCCAAGATCAACAGGTCCGACAGCAGCAGCTCCAACAACAGGCCCTACACAGACTCCTCCTCCAGGAACAGCAGCAGAAGATTCAGAGCCGCAATCAGAAACTGGAAAATCAGCAGAACCTGCAGAAAATGTCTCAGCAGAGGAAGAAGAAATCTCAAAAAGAGCAGATGAAACGGCAGCAGCAGTTGCAGCAGCAGTCGCAGTTGAAGCAACAGATTCTGCTGAAGCAGCAAAAGGTCTTTTTACAGCAGCAAATCAAACAGCAGCAACAGACTTCTAAAGAGACTAAAGTGCCCCAACAAGTCCAGATACAGACCAAGATACAGTTAAAGCATCAGCATCTGCAGAAACAACAGACGCCATCTGCCCAGGTCAGGAATTCACAGAATCACTTCTTAAGACTTTGAATTGTGGAGGATTTTAAGAAAAATTACACTGAGTACAGAGCGATACCAGAGTACACTGTGATTTCAGGAGCATGGTAATATGCTGCCTCTAATTAAAATCTGAGTCAAAAGTTAAACATCCACCATGCATTTGCAACTATAAATGAAAAGGCAGAAGATCACAACAGCTTTTAAAACATTATCATTTCCACGTTACTGTTAAAGCCTAAGTAGAAATCAACAATAAGGCTCCATTTAATGGTTATTTTCAGTGTATACAAATCTGTTGATTGAAAATACCTTTCCAAGGACAAGAGATTAAGCTCAGTACACTGCAGAAATGATCTTACCAGGTGTATTTGTGTCATACTTAAAATAAGACATAGTCACCTAAAGGGGAACTTGTTTTGTTTGAGTCACGATTGTTTTTTTTGTTTTTTTTTGTGCTTAATTCAAGAAAAAAAATACGGAAATAAATAAAAAAAAAAATCTGCAAATAGAACAAGTGAAAATTATCTCCATAAGATTTCTTGTAATACGATTGTCTGTCTGTCCGTCCCTATCTGCAAGAACATGGTGGTTCCGTGAACTTCAACTGTCAGTAAATCATAGCAGGGGAAAAATGCAATGCAACAGGCCAATACCAATACAAGAAACAAGCCTAAATATCAACCTGATAGTCTATCATTATTTGACATGTAACAAACTGATGGAAATAGTCCATGATGACATACATACAATTCAAAGACATTAGTTTTCTGTCAAATAGAAAGAAAGTCACTTAAAAGTAATTCACATTTCAATAGCTGAAAAAACTAATTTAAGTCATTTTCTCTTAAAAAAATAAATCAGCATCAATATCACTACAGCTGTCAATGTAACAGTTGACAACTAATTGCTTCATTGGTGCAGGTCTATTAGACATCTTCATCTTCTAGTTCAGTCTTCTCTGTGGAAAGCTTTTACTGTACATAAAAATCAATAATGCAGTGCACTTTCTTTCCTGTGTTGTCGAGGTGCAGTTGACTGATTCAAGTGGACATTACAGTCACCAGTTTTTATCTCCGTCTTGGTTTTTCTCAAAATACCTGCAACTGCCAAAGTCTCAAGGTCTTTTGTAAAACCTGAAAATGAGCCAACAGTGGACCTCTCAGACAATGTCAATGACAGTATTTTTCTTTTCTTATCATTTTTGCCCAGCGACACCAAAAACGTATCACCTATCGAAGCTTTCAATAAAAAAATCAATAATCTAATGTCGGGCTGCACGATTCTGGAAAAAATTTGTTCTTGATAAAAATTTTATATCCAAGGCCCTAAATACTACCCCTAAAATGATAAAAGTATACAAATTTTGTATGAAATATGTGTCAACAGTAAAAGAAAATGTAGATTTTAGATGTAATTTGTTGGTCTCAGTTGTAAATATGTCTTCACTGACTGAACATTAAACATTAAACCATTAAAATGAACCAGACACGCAGCTCATTTTCAAACCATTGTGGTTGTTTTAATTGTCACTTTCACCTTCAGCTGTGTTTGTTGATGGACGTTTGGTGGGGTGTAGATCCAGGAACGATGGCTTTTCGTGACCTTCCTGGGGTGCGTGCTTCGTCAGGGTGGTTGATGGCATGGCTCGTTGACATTTTTCTGGGGTGTTTTTTTTTTTCCGTGGATTGGGGGGTTTGTCTTTCTGTCATGTCTTTTGTTCGTGCTGGTGGACTGATGGCTGCCTCCTCCTTTTTTTTCTCGTCTCCTGTTTCACTTATGTTGGTGGAACGGTGGGCGCACTCGGGGGGACTCGCAGGGCAGCGATTGTTCTGTCCTTTAGGCGTTTATGGTTAGAACTGTGATGAATGAGGGTCAAAGGGTCATGAAAAGCATCATAGGTAACTTCCTCATAGCTAATAGGATGCTATGTACAGTAATGTACAGAGTATTTATGTCTCCTTTCGTAAATATAATTTTATTTCATATTCAAAATTTAGGTAAAGGTTTGTCATTACTTGGAATATTCGTTAGCTGGGTCTTTCGTAAGTAGAGGTACCACTGTATTTGATAATACTTACATACAATTCTTTATGCATTAACTATTTTTTCCTTATTTGTTAATGTCTTGTAAAGGGTCATAAGGTCTTCCAAAAGTAAATGTAAAATTAGATTATTTTTAACAGAGAGGTCTAGTGTTTACAGCTGTCACAAACACTGCACCTGTCTGTTAAAAAGAATCTAATTGTATAACTATTTCTTAATGGTTTGTTAACGAATGGTTTGTTTATGATGAATTGTTTACAAACAATACATTAACAAACCATTTACAAATAGGTAACAAATAGTTAATAGTGAATTGTGTGTCGATATTATAAAGCGCTAACAAAATATTTATTAACTAAAAATAAAATTAAACTACTAGTAAAAAAAAACAACAACAACAAAAAAACAACAAACAAACAAAAACAACTACAGTAAAACTAACCTGTCTTATAACGTCATTAACATTTCATATAATAAAACTTACATTCAGGTAAAAACAAAACAATGTTCAGTCATTTAATTCTTCACGTCAGTTCTTTCTATAATAAACACTGACAGCAGCACAGACTGTTCAGACATGGTGTCAAACGGAAATGTTCCTTCCACCCAGTTCACTCAGCTGTAACATGGAGGTGCTGCATATCAGCCAATGCAACAAGAGTAAAGACCAGCCTGATCTATCAGCTGGGTGATATATCGATCTATTATTACTATTTATTGCACATTTTTTCCCATTGATCTTCACATGTTGCTTACAGCTTTATGAGTACGTCTCTCAATATTGTCTCTCCAATTATTAAGGATAGCAGAGTCATCTTCATACCATTTTCATGTGACGCTACCAAGATACATTGATTTGAAAATGCTGGATTATAATTTTCCTGGTCAAATGTGTATAATATGATCTTCTATAGGTGTCTCAACTGTACCTTAACCAGCAGTCAGGCTCCACCCTCTCATCGTCCCTACCACTGGATCTTCTCAAGAGCGACTCCACCCCTACCCTCGTTACCGACAGCAACGGAAACCACTTCCTGATTTCACTGACCAGTCACGTAACTGAGAACCAAACACCTAACGAAGCTGAGGCTAAAGCACCCAACCACATAACACTGCAGGTACTGAACTCACCTTCTGCACTTTGGTTTTCTATTATTATTATTATTATTATTATTATTATTATTATTATTATTATTATTATTATTATTATTATTATTATTATTATTATTATTATTATTATTATTATTATTATTATTATTATTATTATTATTATTATTATTATTATTATTATTATTATTATTATCAGTGATTCTGTGACCAAGGAATGAAGAGTGTGATTTTTTTCTTATTTTTTCTTACTTTTTTAAAGTAACTAATTGAAAATTGAAAATGAAAAACTGAAAATGACTCATTGTTGCAGTGATAGAATTATTATTATTATTATTATTATTATTATTATTATTAGTAGTAGTAGTAGTAGTAGTAGTAGTAGTAGTAGTAGTAGTAGTAGTAGCAGTAGTAGTAGTACACAGTAAATTTTGCAGTGTTAAATCAACACTTAGAGAGTTTATTTAACTTCTTCTAGAGTGTATTTGGTCCCATTTTCTCCAAATTAACACTGCAAAATTTACTGTGTAGTAGTAGTAGTAGTAGTAGTAGTAGTAGTAGTATTACCTCTACAAAGGAGGTTATGTTTTTGCCAGTTTTTGTCTGTCTGTCTGTTAGTTAGCAAGATAACTCAAAAACCTATGGATGGATTTTAATGACAATTTCAAGATGTGTTTGCAGTGTCACAAGGAAAAGATGATTACATTTTGGTGGTGATCTGGAAGAGATCATGGATCCTGGTTCACTTTGAATTTTTACATTGTGGTAAATGGAGAATAAATTTAAAAGTGATCCAGAAACCAGGATCTCTTCCAGATCACTCCCAACACATCCTGAAAATGTCATCAAAATTCATCCATAAGTTTTTGACAGACATTTGTTGGGGTGTAGATCCAGGTACGATTGCCTTCCTGGGGTGCACGAAGCATGTATGGATGACGACCAGAGTCTAATCATTTCTAGATCTCCCCATTACCAACCTACTCTGAAAATTTAATCAAAATCTGTCCATAAGTTTTTGAGTTACCGTGCTAACTCACAGACAGACAAAAAACATAACTTCCTTGGTGTTTTATTTTTTTGGTTTGGTTTTTTTAGGATCCTTTTTTTCTGTCTCTAACAAAACTAACGCTGGATCCCGTTACTAACACTTCTACTTCACTTCATTTGGAGTCGACTTCAAATGCAAGTCATCCCTCGAAAATGAAGTGAGAAGTCTAATCTTTCCCTACAGATTGGGACACAAAAAAAAACAACGCTCTATAACGTCAAGCGTGAGAGAGTGAATAATATCTGACATTGATGTACAGTTACAGTTGCAGATGTTACAGTGTGTGAAAACACCATCACTGAATGTAATGCTGCCTCTTATGTTGGGTTTAATATAGAACTGGGAATATTTGACTGAACCCAACAGGACCCGATGGGTTCAGTCATAATTTTGAATCGTTTGAATCGGTTCAGGTCTTAATTTTAAGGCCCGTTTCATGCTCTAGTTTAATAATTAATTTTTGCTGTTAAGCAAACGAATGAGTACGAAACGAGTACCAGCTTTTTTGCCCTGAGTGCATTGACCCAGGTCTGTCTATTAGTTTATTTTTATTCCCTGAAGCTTAATTACAAGTTACTACATGTCTCAGATAAAATGGCAAACAACATCCTACTTATTATCCTACTTAACACATTAACAAAAACATATCATATAAAAAAAAAAAACCACTCCAGTTGTCTATCGGTGTTTATCAAAATGTTCTCTCAGTCCTGTCAGCCTTGTTAGACTGTTTGACGGAAGTCATAGCTGTCAAGTCTCTTTTTGTTTTTGCTGAGTTTGCACTCTATTTGTAGTGGGAGTCCCATCCCCACTCGGTACGAAGGGAAAGTTTTCGAATATAATGGGTCACCCTACATTTTCATGCTAACGTGCAAAATGAGTTTTAGGAATAAAAGTGAGTGGAAGTGGAAGTACTGCGACAGAGCCTAAGACTAAGCTCCACCTGTCTTAGTACCGCTAACCTTTTCCCCCATACAAACGCTGTTGCACTTTCTGGATACGTTTAAGGACACTTCTATAAAATACCCAGCGTGGGTACTGAACTGTTGGTGGGTGGACAACGTTATGTTTTGCAACCTTTCTCAGTCCTCTGTGTTGTCAAACCAGTTATTAAATGCAAATTGGAATACAGTATTGGGTTTAATTTCTGCATTGTGTTGAATTACTGTTTGTTATTCTTCATTTTACTTTCAATATGTTACCGATTTAAAATCCAAGGTTCAGTCTGTGCTTCTCTGAGCTGATCCTCGTCTTCTGCTCACTATAGCCTTTTACTATGTCATTACTGGTACACTACTTACACACATATATATTAGCATTTGTACTTTTGTAATAACACATATGCTACACTAGTTTCATGAGTGATAGGACAGACAATTGTGGTTTGGAGACTAACTAAATTGGAACAAACATACAATTTTCATTGACTAAAGTTAGACTAAAATGACATCAATTTTCACTGATTAAAACAAAGCCAAAATACCCATGCATAATTGACTAAAATAAGACTAAAATGCTCAAGCGTTTTGTCGACTAAAACTTGTCTAGACTAAAAGGTGTATGGACGTGACTAAAATTAATAAAAACTAAAATGACAGCTTGATACAAAGACGAGACCAAAACTAAAATTAAAACAGGCTGCCAAAAACAACACTCCTCTGAAAAAGTATACATACTCCTGATGATTCATACGCATAATTCCCTTGTGATAACTTTTTTTTTTCTCCCTCATTTTCCTCCAGCGATTACAGTCTACTCCCACCAAGCTCCCAAGTCACAACACTATTCAGCTGCTTGAAGCTGATAATGAAACCAAACAGATTATGCACACAGGAAGTCTAAAACAACAAATCACAAAGGTGAGATTTGCATAAAGATTTTGCTGCCAGAATTAATCAGAAAACCCTGTATGATGACAGTAGGGCAGGGCAATACAGCGACAATTATTGCAATCTAAAAGTAAACATATGTATTTGTTCTTCTGGGTGTACTTTGTGCCAGATGTCTGCTGAAACATGTACAAGGTTTCAGTTTTGTTTGATTTAATTTCACTTATTCATATTTTAATAATGAAAAAACGTCAATTATACGGAAGGTCGGAGATTGTTTAAATGTCTATTTTTGTCATGTTCTGACCATAAATATTAGTTATAAACAACAATTAAGTGACTTCTTCAACTATTTTTCTCTGGCCAAAGTATTAAGTATTAGCTTCACACCTGAATGAAAATGACTTGAGATTTATTTAGTTTAAAGCTACATCTATCCATTAGTTTTGTCATTGATCAACTTATTGATATTTTTCTTCTATTTCAGGGGTGGCCAACTCTGGTCCTTTAGAGCCACAATCCAGCATGTTTTAGATGTATCCCTCTTCTAGCACACCTGATTCAAATGATCAGCCTATCATCAAGTTCTGCAGAAGAACGATAACGACTGTTAGGTATGCTAAAAGAGGGATATATCCAAAACATGCTGGATTGTGAAACCTCATTTTTATGGGTTCATTTTTACTAAACCTTGATTTCACTGTTGTTGTTAAAGATCCAAACCATCTACTGATCTAAACAGTTTAATACCTGTACTCTAATCCTATTAATACATGTAAATAATTGGTGAAAATACAGTTTTCCATCTTTTCATGGTCATCAGATATGACTCATTTGGACATTCAGCTCTGTAGTTACCATGGAAATGGTCATCTTCTACCACATTTATTCATCAGTAAAACCTATGGAGCTGATTCAATGACAGTGGATGGAGATGCTTGTTTTATCTTTAATTATTCATATTTTTACTGAAAAAAGTCATGCTTTCTTTTTTAATTTTTTTATCTGTTTCTGATATAATAACCCACAACTTTATGTACATCTATGTCATCAGTGAATTAAATGAATTATGTTGGGTTTAGTGAAAAAAAAAACTCACTTTTTCACCAGCTTTATAATTTAAATTTGAACTTTTATGAACATGTACATGATCAGTAAATTAAATATAGAAAAATACATGATTTTTACTGATAAGGTGCAAAACACAGAGGATAATATTATAGAAAATGGTGATAATCACTTTAGGTTAAATACAGAGAAAATGTAATTTGGGTTTTGGTTACAGAAATAAAGCTGCGATTCAAGAAAATTGCAATCAAATAATTTTTTAATCGATTTGAGTCAATTAATCTCTTTATAGTTTCAGTTTTACTCATGATAATAGTCAATATTGACTTTTACTGTATCTGACCAAGGCTAATGTTACACCACTGGAAACAGAAACAAAATGAGTACAGTTATAATATTTGAACACATACAGTGTGAGTTGACACATAAGTATTAGATTCACTGCCACTGAAGAGCAGAACAGATGTTAAACACAGCCATCGAGAAACATTTCAACGTGTTCATATCATCTCTGTGGCACTTTTGAAGGAGCCCACTCATCCACTTCATTCTCTAGCCCATCTCAGCCCCAGAGCCTCTTTTTTCTGTCACCACTGCAATAAGAGAACAGTCCGTTAATGTTCCATAAAGAGCCAAAAACATGACAGCCAGAGTGAACTGCTCCACTGAGTCCAAGAGCAGGGAAATTAATGATGTATTCTGTTTGAGACACTGACAGCAGTCCTTGATATAAGTCTGACACCAGCCTGATGCTGATTATTATTGCTTTGCTAATTACTCTAACGACACCCTCCATTACTATGATTTATGTTGTTAATAGAAGAAGAACAAAGACGCATCTCCGCTAATTGAGACGTGTGCTTTCCCTCATCAACTGCAGGTGTACTGAAATAGTTGGTGCCTTGAAAAATGTCAAGATGTAGTGGAACACTCTGTGCTGATTATACTATAGCGCTGTGTAATCTGTGCAGGCTGCTTTTTTCAACATTTCCATCACACTAGGTGAAAGAAAACCAAGTTACTTGAGTTTAAGGGGCCATTTACACAAGTACGATTGCAGTTAAAAATGACAAAATATTTTATTGGAAGTGCCTTTCTATTAAAGGTATCATTCCACTGAAAACCACTTTTCCACGCTCCTTTTGGAATCTGAAGGGTCACCCCAAGTTACCAACACATGCTGCCTTTGACAGTGGTTTGTCACCTCCATTGGCTGCATACTGCATTCACAGAAAACAACGAGAGGAATGAGGGACCCAGAAAGAGCCGGTCCGTCTGACAACAGATGGACTTTAGCGTCACCCACGTGGGGTGATTAAACCCGTCCTCCATTGCAATGAATCTGAAGTAGCATTAGCATTAGCGGCTACAAGAGAAGACGGCGCCACAGTAGCTGCTGCACAAACTGGGAAAAATGGCGGATTAATCTGGTTCATGTGCTCTCTGCGGAAATAAAGCCTCGTTTTTTTCCTGCACCTTATCAGAAACTCTGTTGTGTTTTGACCTCAAGTCATTTTTCTACCGTGCAAAAACAGCTGGAAACAAAGCAATCTGGCCTTTTTTTTTAAAAAAAGAACCAACACACAATGTATTCAATAATAATGGAGAACACAGTAATATTAATGAATGAAATTAACATGGAATGATGGCTCTAAACAAGAATTGAGTTTTTATGGGTTGAAAATACAGAAATATGAAGACACATTCCAGAGTGGAAAGCTTTAAAACTATCCGCTGTTGTGTTTCTATCTCATGGTTGAAAATTATTGCTGTTACACATGCACATTGACAAAGCAGCATTCTATCACAGCACCATCTATGTAGCAGCTTGGCATGCATATCTAATCCACTTAATGACAACGTTCGTATAAATGCAGATAAAAAGGTTAAGACGAGACGCTAGTTTTGTGTCTTCTCATCATGTCGGTATAAACGTAGCCAAAGTCAACTGTGTGATGTGATTATTAAAATATTTGATCCGACCTAGTCTCGGTCACCGGAAATCTATAAATTCAACCAATATCTTTGCTGCTAAAGTGTTAAACAAATAAACCAAACAAAAAACGATAACCCTTGTCTGCCCTTTGGGGGGTAAGGACAAATACAAGATTAAAAACATGTAGGATGAAACAAACACATTTTATAACATTCAAACATCACTTTTATAACCAACAGAAGTGCTGGTCCACACCCACATCGTCCCTTTGAACATCATTCCTTACATTAGTACCATTACCATTAAATTTCATATTATTTGGGGTGGCCATTGCTCAGTTGGTAGAGCGGGTCGTCCATTAACCGAAGTTTCATTGTCACTCACTCTGGTTCGGTGGTGGTCAGAGGGGCCGTATAGATGCGAAATGGCTGCCAACCTTCTGCCCGTTTGCTCCTGGCTACATATGTAGTTTACCACCACCAGAGGGAGCATGTGAGAGTGAATGAATAATGGATCACTAACGTAAAGCGCTTTGGGTGCCTTGAAAACTCTATATAAATCTAATCCATTATTATTAGTATTATTACGCCTTGGTACCTAATAAAGCAGGTGCAGTCACTGTTCATGCAGAGGTGGACCTTACAGACCCTGTAGACCACATGGACCTGAGATTGTTGACTCACTGTCCTCACTGTAACTGATGTTCTTACTGTCTTGTACGTACTGTCTTGTGGATATGGCCAAAAATAGTCACTTGCTTGATAAAGGGTTAACCTGTTAAAGTGGTGATTATTATAAAATTGAACCCAAATACAATTGGGTAAAATAAGCATGTGGTGACATTTTCTATCTTAAAGATCAAAGGTCAGCGTCGCTCTGTGATTAATGCAATCCCTCTGAATGGATTATATTCCAGTGGTGAAAGGTCACCATAACCTTTGACCGTCATTGGCCATAACTCAACAACTCATACGTGACATACGATGACATTTTATTTCTAAAAGCTCAAAGGTTACGCTCACTGTACCTTTATAATATTCTGTAACAACACTTTCCTGTCCATCATTCAACAATTTACCCCTAAAAATAGTCTCTAAGTGAAGAAGGGTGTTTCTCATTGGTATAGTGAGAACCTCCATTGCACCAAAAACATTTCTTTTTATCAAATTTACCGCATATATTATGAGTCTAGATAGAAACAGAAGTAATGATGAAGGTATATAACAATGAGTTGAATTTATAAGGGAGATGGGTGAACATCTGTGTTGGGTTTTAGTGTTATGTTTTTCAGTTCATTCAGGATGTGTTGCGGAATGTGTGCTTAAAAAATATCTATTTTAAATGCCTACTTTTCTACCGTTTTGCTTTTAAATAAACAGAAACACATGCAATAGACCTTGATTGAAGGTTGGTAGATTAAATATATTGTCTATATATATATATATATATATATATATATATATATATATATATATATATATATATATATAACAAACCAATCTATATTCTTATAGAATGAGAATATAATATAATACTTGATCTTGTCATTAAGGCTCTGCTATATATTTAGCACAATTAGACAACTATCATTACATAAAGCAGGGACATAGATATCTAATACCAACCCCACACCCCCACAGGGAACAGAACTGACTGTAGAACTCACTCATGGTGCTGGGAGCCTGAGTAAACATCTGCATCTCTTTCTGGTTATTTTTTCACAGACATCCTGTGTAGTTGTCTTTTCCTCCTTACTTTTCTGATCTGTCAATGTTGGAGATAGATAGATAGATAGATAGATAGATAGATAGATAGATAGATAGATAGATAGATAGATAGATAGATAGATAGATAGATAGATAGATAGATAGATAGATAGATAGATAGATAGATAGATAGATAGATAGATAGATAGATAGATAGATAGATAGATAGATAGATAGATAGATAGATAGATAGATAGATAGATAGATAGATAGATAGATAGATAGATAGATAGATTTTAATGCATATTTAATGTTGTTTGGTTCCTTGAATTTTTATTTCAATATTGTGTTGTGCAGGGAGGTTGATTGATAGCAGTCAGAAAGTGTGCACCATTTCATGTTTGTAATAAATCAATAAAAAAAAGTTTTAATGAAAATTAGCACCATTTGTGGAGTTGACTCAGTTTAACAGTATTATGCTCTGAAAGCACTGATAAAAACAATAAAACCATATGTTTTTAAAAGTAAAAAAAAAAAAAAAAGAAATGGAACTTGGTAGCGTATTAAAAATAAATGTGCTCTTGTTTTGACTCGTTGTCCAGAGCGAGTGTAGCTCCAAGGTGAGATGAGCTGAGAGTCACAGTTTTGTTTCTGCTCTATTTTCCTAAAAGGCTCATAACAAAGGACTTCAGGTGTGTGTGGACCAGCCACAGCCAGAGGTCACACAAAGCTTGTCGGCACCTCCCACCCTGCAGCCTTTCTTCAAGGACCATGAGACCACTGGGAAAAACCCAGCATCATCACCCTCTCAAACCGTGAGTAAATATAAGCATAAGGATGAACTTTATTTCAAACATAAGTAGGAAGGTGAAAAGAGGCAGAAGGAAATGACAAATTTAAACAGAGCACTCCAAAATACTGAAGGTAATAAGAAAAATAGTCACGCGACGAAATGGAGGAAGAAAAAGCTAATGTTATAAAACCCTATTTCTACATGTTACCAGTAATATATGAATGAACCCACAGAGATACTGAAGTGATTATTTTGTATTCTGTGTCTCTCCTCCCATTTTGTCCTTTCCTAGAAGATCTGTCCCGGTCTGGATTACTTGTTCAGTCCTCTGTCTCCAGCGGATTCATCACCTGATACTAAAGTACGACGCAGTGTGTGTCTGAAGGTTGTGGAAGTATACTTAGGTAATGATTCGCTGTCGTGTCTGTGAATCACGTTGTTCTCTCCATGTGTCTGCTTTAGGATACAGAGCATGAAGAGGATTTCATTGACATCATTCTGCAGAGAGGAGGTAATATCTGCTGCTTTTCCTCCAGTTCAAACCATAAAGAGCCAAACATAACATTAACGACCAATAGTATCTACTGATCTAATATATTTAATACCTGTTGATCCACTAATCCTATCAATGCATGTGAATAATTGGTGTTAAATGCAGTTTGTCATCTTTTCATGGTCATCAGATAGGACCCATCTGGGCACCCAGAGGCTCTGTAGTGAATTTGGAAACACCTTCATCTTCTACAACATTGATTCAACAGTAAAACCCATAGAGTTTGATCAATGACAGTGGATGGACACACTTATGTATTTAGTCAATGATTTATTTACTGAAAAAGTCACTTTTTCTGGAGTTTTCTCTGTTACTTATTTAATAACCTTCAATTTTAATGGTAGCTTTTATGATCATTTACATGAATAGTAAATTAAATACAGGTAAATACCTGATTTATATCCAATTGCTTGATACATTTTTTTTTAAATGCATAGGATAAATGATGATAAGTTACATAAATCACTTAAGAAAAGTTGCCACATAAGTAGGACTGGGTCTTTATGGTTTAAAGGTTTTACATTAAAGTACACTTGAAGTAGAGGTGTCAAACATATGTATCCAAAACTAGCCCACCAAGGCAAAAATTACACTGAAGATAGTAACAATAAAGGATGTTAAAATCATCAGATGGATCAAATGGATCAGACCAGTAAAATACTATCATGAAAACCTAGAATTAATGACAACTACAAATTTAGCTCTTTGTTCTAGTGTAAAAAAATTTAATTGTATGAAAATGTTTATATTAACAAACTATTCTTTGACAGAAAATGTGAATAACCCAAATAGATATAAACAACTTTAAATGCATTTTTTACATTTGTAAAACCTGATCTAATTATCACTAAGGGTCTATGGGATATGATTTTAAAATATTTTAATATTAATAAATTCATAAATTAATTTTAAAAATATATTATTTTAACTTAATATATATATTTGTAATTTTTTTTTAATTTCCTTTAATTTGTTTTTCTAATTTACTTTTATTAATACAAAAAAAGAAGAAGAAGAGGGAAATATGTAAAACATCCAGAACACTGGGCCACGAGGACCGGACCTGAGAAACACTGGACTAGATACAAGACAGAACACAATAGGAAATCTATCAAGATAAACAGGAAGTGACAGACAAACATAGAAACAAAACACTAAATAATACTTTATAATTTCCTGGATATGAGTTTGACACTCCTGACTTACAGCAATTAATATCCTAACAGGTGATTTTTTTTTTTTTTTCAGAAATATCTTCTTTCAAACCGGCTCCTGACCCTTCCCTAGACCATCTCCACTCCTCTGCCTCTTCTCCCCCTCCCTCCCCTCTCAAACTGCTGCTGTCTCCCCCCTTCCAACCCAGCTGTGACACTCCCCAGTCCACCACAACACAATGCCAGGTGGCCAATACCACAGCGGAGATGCCACGGCTTAGTAGCAACGGGGAGACCGGACGCCTGGAGGACTTTCTAGAAAGCACCACCGGAAAGCCTCTCCTGGGAGTGGAGCCCGGAGGCATGTTGACTCTGATCGATGACCTCCATAGTCAAATGCTGTGCACTCCTAGCATCCTAGATCACCCCCCTTCTCCAATGGATACGCTGGACATGGCAACAGAGTCCATTGGAGGCTTGGGGGAGGACGGGTTAGACAGTATGGACTGGTTGGACCTGACTATGGGTGAAAAGACCACTGAGGACTCCCCCACACTAGCCCCTCTAGGCTCCCAGACGCCACAGAGTGTCTTCTCTGCTGACTTCTTGGACAGTTGTGACCTACAGATACACTGGGACCCATGTTTATAGCATCACACATACACTCACAGTTACATCACACAGGCTACAGAGAACCCACTGACAGAAAAACGATATCCAAGTGGAAATCACTTCGAGGATTTTCCACCTGTGACCAGGGGCATGGATTTGGAACAGTTACCAAATTCAATAAAACTTGAGAAACCAGACAAAAAAAAAACCTCTGAAGGGCTTTAAGTGTTTAGATTTTTACCATTCACATTCTTTATAACAACAATAATTCATTCAATCATTCATTCATCCATTAATTAACTAATTCATTCATTTTCTGAACCCGCTTTATCCTCACTAGCGTCACAGGGTCACTGAACTATCCAAGCTACTTATGGCGGGGTACACCCTGGACATGTCACCAGTTCATTGAAGCGCTGACATACAGACAAAAAATCACTCTCACTTTAGTATTATTAGTGATGCACCGATCAGCATTTTTTTGGCCTGATCACCGATACCGATCACCAAAAAACTTGATCTGCCGATTGTTGATCACTGTCGATCACAAAAGAGATTTTAAATGTCCATATCTTTCATCTAAGTTTGGATAGTTTCAGCCCTAGATGCAACTATTTGATAGTTGCATCTAGGGCCGAAATGATCCAATATTTTTGTAATTGCGTATGCTGTTGATTTTTTTTCATCCATTAATCGAGTAATCAGATTAATTCCATTTTTTAAAAACCCTTTGACTTCTGACACATCATTGGTGAGTGTTCTATATGTATGAGTTATTCTAAATATTCATAATTCTGAACATACAATGGAGCAAAACAAAGGAGTGAGTGAGACTAAAAATAAACGATTTAAGATTTATAAAACATTTTTTTTACTATAGTTTACAGTATTATTGTGATTTTCCTCCACAGAAGCTTTTAGGACAAATACAAAGCAGCACATTTACCTGAAATAATGTCTCAGCAGTTAAAGGGTTAAACTAGATCAATCAATAAATGGGTATGGAAGAAGACTGAAGTGTTTTGAGTTGCAGATGTAGCCTAATAATTACACTACCTTGGTACATTTGCTAAAAAAATAATTACAACACGTGAGGCTACATGCTAACAGATGCTAATACTCACCAGTTAGCAAAACATAGTTGAGCTCTGAGTCCGTTTTGACGAAGTGCCGTTGAAGTGTGGATGCGTTCGGTTCAGGTGCTGTAGCAAATACGGCAGTGCTAGGCTAATGCTAATGCTATTTAGCCATGGGCACACTGTTGTCTGCCTTACGCATGGTCCCAAACCTACAATTAATTAACGAACTATATTTTAAAAAGTACAGAAACAGTCCAGACCAGATGCACCTGTTCTGTAGCATGTTTGCAAGTTTGAAAATGGTCGCTAGTAATTTACCTTATCTGTTTTTTGATCGGTATATTTTTCCGATCACTGATCAGGCAATTTTTAGGCAATATCGGCTGATCCATCGGTGCAACACATATTACAACATATTACACATATTATTATTGATAATAATAACAATAATAATAATAATTCAAAGTGAATTAATGCTTTGAGTAAATTCTTTTTCATTTGCTTTCGACAGAGAAGTTTTTATCCATGTGGTCAGGTGTGAAATTTATAACAGTTCTCATTTCTTATTATCTCATTTATAATGTACAGTCACACAACCGTATTGCACAGCTTTTACATGACACACAAATATTACATGTAATTCTCAAACTGTCTGCAAAGGTAGAAATGCATTACAAACTGTGCTGCCAAAAAGATAACACCAATATAATTTACCTCCATGCAAGATTATTCATGCGTTTGGTTTAAACAAGCCCTTTTCTATGCAAATCAACCTCACTGTACAAATGGTGTCATTCACAGAAGACCAGCTCAACCGATGCAATTATCACCTGCAGAAAACAGGTGTTAACTATGCAAAAAGTCACCTTGATCTGTTTTTACTCCATCTCTTCAAAGTTTAGATGTTTGAATGATATTAAATTAATATTTAACTCATAAATATCTAAACATCCACTGCTGAACAAAATCATCTATTATCTAAGCTACTTATGATCCTCTTATCCTATGAATACACGTAAATAATTGGTGTAAAATGCAGGTTTTCATTATTTCATGGTCATTAGATATGACCCATTTGGACATTCAGAGGCTCTGTAGTTACCATGGAAACACCATCATCTTCTACATTAATTTACCAGTGAAACCTATGACGTCTGCTTAGTGACAGTTGATGAAGACACTTGTTTTTATGCTCAGGTATTGATATTGTTGCTTAAAAAGTCACCTTTTCTCTGTTTCTGAGTAAATAACTCAACTTTAACTGAACTTTAATGATTATCTACACAATCAATTAAATAAATATAGGAAAATGGAAAATGATTTACACTGAAAAAACACATAATAATATAATATTGCAATAAAATGCTGATAAATCACTTTAAAAAGGTTAGAGACAAAAAATTAATTAGGGAACTGATGCAAAAGTAGGACTGGGTCTTTATGGGTTTATGACGTCAAGCAACAAATCTACACACTACATGTGTGATGTTTAGATAAAAAAAAACCACATCAATCCCAATGCAATTATTGATCCATTCTTTGTGGAATCAACTATCATTGAAAAGTCACATCTCTTTCCTTCTTGTTCCATGTTTGAAATTCACAAAGGCAGCAAAGGGTGCTTTTTAATCGTTCTTTTTGTTGTTTTTATACATATTTTTATGGCAGATATTACGATAAGACTTAAATCTGATGCTTTGTTAACATGGTATCTTTTATTTCTGAGTAAAAAGACCCTCCTGAAGGCCATTGTATAATTCACAAACTACTGAGTACAGTTGGACAGAGGCGTTGTTTCCATTGTAACCAATGAGTTATTGATCCAGAAGTTCAAACCTGTGAATACCATTACAGAATTCAAGCACCACTTCACATATTAGTCTTTTTCTCGGCCGAGTTTGCTCCCTAGTTACATTTTAGGACATACACAAAAATAGATAATTGACTACAGAGGCTTCAGTCTTTAGTTAGACGTCCTCTCACTGCATCGTCTCATTCTCTGGTTTATTGAATCTTATAGCACTTTGACCTTTATTTATTGTCATTACATAACATAGATTGGTTTTTGGGCAGACCCTCATCAGGCAGCTTCTTCATCTTATTGCCTTGAAAGAAACAGTTCCACTTGCAATGGACTTAAGTGGATTTATTCCCAGGTGCCATTACTATACTAGAGAGAAAACATCTGACCTTTTTCTAATTAGACCACACATATCTTTGTAACTGTCTTTAGCCTAAAGATGATTGATGTTCCACTACTGCAGGGAATGAGTACGTGATCAATAATCAAAGTTAAGATAAAATACACAGATTTTTTTTTTTTTTTGCACATTAGTTTTAGGAGCAAATAAAATCACAGTTGAATACATATGCTGCTGCTTTATTGATGCTATAAGTTCAATATATAGAATAAGACGACACTGAATCTTTAATGGCTCTTTTGCATTTCTTCTAAATGTCTCATTGCACATAATGTTACCCTCATAATGCAATAGTTCAGCTTTCCTGATGAAGTCTAGGTCAAGTAACTAATAATAGTGTTACTACAAATGGTTTATGAGATCATATCTAAAGCGGTTTACTGTTTTTTTGCAAAGTTTTACTCGTGGTTTAACAAACAGCCCTTAAATACTGTTCATATTTATAGTAGCACTATTTCCATTGTTCATATAGTTGTAACTAAGCAATGGCTATGGGGTCAGTGATGCGCGGGTCGATGTATAAACAACGCTTTTTTAACTCATCGGACAGCAAAAACGGACGGACCACATTTTTAAAATGAACCTAAAATGACCTTACTCACATACCTGCATTTATTTCTGTGTTAAAGTCCAATGTCATTACTTGCGCGCAGCATCTAAACCAGGAGTCGGTAACATATTACATCCAAAGAGCTATGTGAACCCAGTTTCCATGGAAACAAAAATACTGGGAGCCACTCATCAGCTTTAAAAATCTCAGTGAACGTGTCCCAAACCATACTTTTTTGTCTCCACTCTCCCAACTTGACTTCCTTTCTCTTTTATGACACTGAGGATGTTGTACGTCACCTTCACGAAAATTCAGTTAAGAAAGCACATTTACCAGGTTATTTTAATGTTCATCTCAAACGACAAATGACCCGAATATCATTAAAAATATTTTTCAATGACTATTGAAAAATATTGTGCTGACACATCAGGAGTTAAAGGATTAATTTTATGACAGACAACACTGGTACGTTTTAATTGTTCGACGTGATTAAACAGCGCAGTTGTAGTGTCCGAAAAGGTTTTCAATTGAGTTCACTATGTACTATAGATCACTACATTTATTTCCCTATGGAGGGAGTGAGTGGTGGATTTTGGACACAAAAAATGTCTCTAATTCTGCTCAGAAATGTTTCAGACGTAGCACAGACTATAACAAATACATGTTACATATAATGCACCTCTGATGACCTCTTCATTCAGTTGTGAAAAATTGTCTTAAATGTGTTTTTTATTCTCTGGTTGACAAAAGTCAGTACACTGTACAGGGGAAAAAAAATACATGGGGCTGTTTATTTCACAAATTTTACAGTATTCTATGACACTGAAATATTTTCATAAACTTTAAAGCAAAAAAACAAACATATTTTTAGAGTATATTTTGTTCAGGTCTATAAGGAGTTTTACAGTCATCACATATATTGTGTTGATGCTTCATACTAAAGTAAATGGTCCAATTAAATGATATGACTTTAAAAACTGTGGATACATATGAATGTTGCATGTGAAGCCCAATGTCTTAAATTTTTTTAAGATGTTACATAAACTTAGAATGTGCTCATTGATAGAATGTTATTCGTACATGTAGTTATATCCTTGTATAAATTGCTTTGTTATTGAGTCTTCTGAATGTAAATATATGTGAGTAACATCTGTATTTGACAAAAACAGTTTTCTGTCAGGTTGTGTCGAACACCTGCTACAGTTAAGTCTTGAACTAATCCTGTCTGTTTGCAGTTGTTCAAATGTTCAGCTTACATGTCACATGAACATGTAATAGGCACTGCTGTAGAAATAACATTTTTTGGGAGGTTTGTAATATTTCTCTGCCCTGTACTGTATCAGTACTTTTGCCAATGGGACAAAGACATTTTTTAAAATGCTTATCTATTTTAGACATTATACAGTGTTGTAAAATACCAGTTTAGACACTGAAAATTAAGATGCATATTTGTTTTTGTGTTGTTGCGTAGAACTTGCTTTCTACTGCAGATGTGTGTACGATGGATTCACTGCTGTTTGAAATGTACTATTGTAACATGTGTTGACTTGTCCCTAAAAGCATGAAGCATCAAGTTAACCTAATTTTAGTTTTGCAAAAAGATTTTGGAAAAAAAAAATTGGGATAAAATGTTTATTTTATGTACTAAACACAAATGATTAATTAAAAAATTATGAAAAAATAGAGCGTCTGCTTGACTGATCCTCTGGTTGTTTGTCAATCTTCTCCTCTCACCTCCACCTGTCATGACCTTTCCAATAATTCCCATCATTTCCACCGGACCGTGCGGCTGCAAGTCTTTTCTAATCAGCAGCCATTTAATCTGTGAAACTTGGTCACTGCTGTGGGACCATTCAGAACTGTCACCACCATAACTTGGACATGGTGTCACTGTTTTTGGACATTCAGTCATCTCCACAGACTCTGATCAACCCCAGGTTTTGTTTGGTTTCTGTGTGTTTGTTTTTTGTTATTACATCTGTTCTCCCTTCAACACTGTGAGTCCTCTCTCCACCACACCCTTCCTGACACCACCTCTGATAGAATCATATATATATATATATATATATATATATATATATATATATATATATATATTTTTTTTTTTTTTTTTTTTTTTTTTTTTTATTGCTTATCTTGTATCTCCACTATTGTCTGTTGGGATAGTTTTCTTTTTCTTTTTTTTTTTTTTACTGCTGTCATAACCAATAATTTCCTGCAAGAAAAAGTGTTGGACTCAAACTCAGGACCTTCTTGCTGTGAGGCATTAATGCTAAAAACTGCACTACAGCACATATTCAACCAGTCCAAAGTCGTCCTCCTATGTTGGTCTAAAGTTTTTATTAAGTGTCTTTTAAAATATTAAATGATTTAAGCTTGCCTCCTGTTGTTTCTATACAAATAATTCAGTTAAATTAGTATCACATTCCTCCTATTATCTAAATAATACTATAATTGGAATTGTTAATCCCACATTTGTATATTTTAGAATAAATCCCTGTGTGCTTTTTGTGCTTATGTGTGTGTGTGAGTGTTTGTTCCTGTGTGAGTCTGAAAATGCAAAACCTATTTCTACATGATAAGCTGATCCCCCACTGCTCTACTAAGATGCATCAAAGCATTCGCAGAATTACTTCAGGCTGCCTGGTGGCAAAACTCCATCTAAGCCCAGTCTAACATTACAACAGTGGATAATCATTTTCTGTATGTGTGTATGTGTGTGTTTGTAACCCCGGTACCTACACTTGTGTGTGTCATTCCAGAGGTGATGCGTTAGA
This sequence comes from Siphamia tubifer, assembly GCA_020466265.1. Taxonomy (NCBI): domain Eukaryota; kingdom Metazoa; phylum Chordata; class Actinopteri; order Kurtiformes; family Apogonidae; genus Siphamia; species Siphamia tubifer. The sequence continues at coordinate 16,475,073 of CM035790.1, forward strand.
TCCTTCTTTGTGTTTTAAAAAATGCATAACTTCCCCTGGTTTATAATTCATACTACAATATCTAAAATTAGTGCTCGCAGTCAAATAAAAATGCAGATTTTCAGTTGTTAATCACACACACTCGCACTCCTTTTTATGGGATTTATTTCGGTGGGAGGCCGAGGATGCCCACTGTGGAAAAGATGTTAGCCTGGCATTCTCTGCTCTCCCCCATTAGCAGCTAGAGGGTTGTTATCAGCCACTCATCTGCCTCCCTCACATGCCTACCCATATCCTGGCCTGGCAAGGATGTGTGTGTTACTTTTCATATGCAGAAACATGTTTATTTGTGCATGTGTGTGTGTGTGTGTGGGTATGTGTGTGTACATGTGCATATGCTCTCTCCCCAGAGCTGCAGCCATATAGTCATCTAGTTTTCCGCCCTCTTATGACTCACTTTTTTAAAAACCACAGTTCTGTCATCCTGCTCACAGCGTATTTTAACCACTAAAGTGTGTGTGTATGTGTGTGTGTGTGTGTGTGTGTAAGCTTAAGTGTGCGTGTCTCTAGTGTTGAAGTATATAAAGACAGTGTTGCATTAAGTAGACCTGTCCTCCTGTCATGTTGAGCTTGTTTGTATTTATGTATCTTTAGAGATAAGCCGACAGGTTGAGGATGTGAAGATAAAAACGCGATTAACGTCTCTAATAAAACAGTCAAAACCAGCCTGTCAGCTTTTTCTATCAGCTTTTACTTCAGCACATGTGCAGGAAAGACTCTGTTAAGACATCAGCCTTGAATGGAACTAATAGAAGTAGTAATACTGTAGTATTAATGGTAATAGCTGTAGTCATAGTTGTAGTAGTAGTGGTTCTCTTAACAGTACTTGTATTGTAGTAGTAGTGGTAGTAGTTTTAATCGTAGTTGTAGTAGAAGTGGTAGTAGTAACTGCAGTATTAGTTTCAGTAGTATTAGTAGTAGTATTAACAGTTGTAGTATTAGTAGTAGTACTAACAGTTGTAGTATTAGTAGTAGTATTAACAGTTGTAGTATTAGTAGTAGTATTAACAGTTGTAGTATTAGTAGTAGTATTAACAGTTGTAGTATTAGTAGTAGTATTAAAAGTTGTAGTATTAGTAGTAGTATTAAGAGTTGTAGTATTAATAGTAGTATTAACAGCTGTAGTATTAGTAGTAGTATTAACAGTTGTAGTATTAGTAGTAGTATTAACAGTTGTAGTATTAGTAGTAGTATTAACAGTTGTAGTATTAGTAGTAGTATCAACAGTTGTAGTATTAATAGTAGTATTAACAGTTGTAGTATTAGTAGTAGTATTAACAGTTGTAGTATTAATAGTAGTATTAACAGTTGTAGTATTAGTAGTAGTATTAACAGTTGTAGTATTAGTAGTAGTATTAACAGTTGTAGTATTAGTAGTAGTATTAACAGTTGTAGTATTAGTAGTAGTATTAACAGTTGTAGTACTAGTAGTAGTATTAACAGTTGTAGTATTAGTAGTAGTATTAACAGTTGTAGTATTAGTAGTAGTATTAACAGTTGTAGCATTAATAGTAGTATTAACAGTTGTAGTATTAGTAGTAGTATTAACAGTTGTAGTATTAATAGTAGTATTAACAGTTGTAGTATTAGTAGTAGTATTAACAGTTGTAGTATTAGTAGTAGTATTAACAGTTGTAGTATTAATAGTAGTATTAACAGTTGTAGTATTAGTAGTAGTATTAACAGTTGTAGTATTAATAGTAGTATTAACAGTTGTAGTATTAGTAGTAGTATTAACAGTTGTAGTATTAATAGTAGTATTAACAGTTGTAGTATTAGTAGTAGTATTAACAGTTGTAGTATTAGTAGTAGTATTAACAGTTGTAGTATTAGTAGTAGTATTAACAGTTGTAGTATTAGTAGTAGTATTAACAGTTGTAGTATTAGTAGTAGTATTAACAGTTGTAGTATTAGTAGTAGTATTAACAGTTGTAGTACTAGTAGTAGTATTAACAGTTGTAGTATTAGTAGTAGTATTGGTCAGTACTAACCACTGTAGTACCAGACGTTGTGCAGATGCTCTAAACAGTCACCACGGTTACAGTCTGAACCTGCTCTAAGTCACTCACTTCCTTACGTTGATCATTTTTCTGTTTCCACCACATCAGCGTCAGGGACTAAATGTTCCTTTCTTATTTATACAGTATATCCAACCCAGTGAAAGGTACCATTGAAAGGAAATAATCAATATTATGACCAGTTCTCCTGTCGTTATATTCATATAGATAATTTATGATATATACCTTTTGTGACACACTGAGTCTGTCTGGTGCATGAAATGTGCTCTATAAATACAGTTGAATTGAACAATGGACATTTTAAATACTAATACTATATACTAATACTATATACTAATACTATATACTAATAATATATACTATGTACTGTCGACTGCACATCCACACTAAGGATCCACATTCAAAAGGTGCCTATGAAGGCCGTCTGAGAACAATGAACATACTGTGGTGTTTGAAATGATGTGACTCTGGAGGGAGTCCTCAGAGGATGTGCTCATACACACCAAATATGGGAGTGTTAAATATTCAGTGTCAGTGTTAAATAAAGAGTGTTGGTGTTGTATGAACACCACATTGATTCACCATGGTAACCTGTTGAGTGTTAAGTGGTTTCTATTTTTAACAACAAATAGTGTTAAACCAACAAACACTGAGTGTCAAAAGTGTTAATTTTACACTGCATAGTGTGGACACTTTATGGGTGCTAAATTTAACACTCCACATATATTTGTTGTGTAAAGGGACAGACATGACCAGTAACAATACTCAGGTAGTCTGTGGTTTAAATTATGTTTATTTCATACTAAAGTGTAGAAGGAAATATCCCCCATGCTGGTGAACCCCCACCCCCCCCACCCCCTCCCATTTATGACACATTTACCATTATGGAGGTAAAACTGCCCAATTTATCATATTAATTTCAAGTCATATCATCCAGCCCTACTGGACACGTGCAGGTCTATGTAAGGGCCAGTCCATTTACATGTTAAATCTACATGTTATTCCATAAATATGTTTATGGTTTGATGTGTTTTTACAGGATTATTGTGGTTACCACAGCTGCTAGGGTTTTTTTTTTAATGTAAAAACAGTGTTTTTTTTGTTTTTATCAAGATTCTTCCAACTGTAAAATGTTTTACAATCTTCTACTGTCCATTTTTTTTGGAGCGTGTTTGAACTGTAGCATCATTTTCGTGTTCTTCACTGACAAAGTGGCATCTGGTGTGGTCTGGTGCTGCTGTAATCCATCTGTTTAATATTTGATGTGCTGTGCGTTCTGAGCTGGTCTTCCATGTACTTGGGTTGTATTCAGTGGGTTTTTTTTTCAGTCACTGTTACCTTTCTATCACCTTAAACCAGCCTGGATATTCTCCTCTGCCTTCAGCAATGAGACATTTTCACCCAGAGAACTGTTGTTCACTGTTGTTCCCATTTTCAAACCTATAAACTATAGATGTACTGGTGTGGGGGAAATCCAAGTATGTAGTTTGAGGAAAAACTCCCAGCAGCCTGTCTGGCAACACTAATGCTACAGCTACACCAAATGTGAATTTACACGTGTATGCTGCTCAAACACCCGAGTTTGGACGCTGTACAATTCGCAGCCACTCCGAACGCGCAACACCCGAATCTGAGTAAACATAGATAAACAAAATCTGTCCCGCCAGTTCAGTCTGTCCTCAACTATGGCTCAGATCACTTGGATTACTGCTCTGTACCTGTTCTGGAGGTCCCATATGTCCGAGGGCCAGATGGCGTCACTTTTGGGTTCACCCGATCCTGCAGAAGCGCCTACAGCACGGGGAATTTCACCACCTCCTCCAGGAACTTCGTCTCGATGAAGTCCACTTTCAAGGGTACTTCAGGCTCAGTTTTTCTTTCTGCCTCCTTCCGGGTTGATCCGAGCATCATACATCATTCCATCATGACGTTGGCAGTATATCAAACGGTGTCACATGAATTTGCTTGAAATGTTCAATATTTTCAACTCCAGCGGAACCACAGGAACACTTCCAACATGCCACCCCGGATGAATCTGCGTCCAAACGTGTCTCTCCATTGACTTTGTTCGTAATCTCGACGCGCAAATGTGAAAATTTGTATTCGGTGTGGCCGTACCATATCAACAACATTCCCAGTCACTTAAATACCTGTCTTTCTCATGTCTTACATACCAATATGCAGAGAAGAACTTAGCTGCTAACATGCAATAGGCCTTTAACTCAGATAGAATACACTGAAGAGCACTAAACAGGTACTGTAAACTGGCCAGTGAACATACAGAACATTTTTCATCACATAATCAACAACCTCCACTTCAATCTGCAATTTTTAGTGAATGAGAAAGCTTTGTCTATTACTGTAGGCCTTCGTCGTGGACCATGTCCGGCACAAGGCTTATTGAGTCCGCTGTGATTGCAAGCATTTGAGCTCTAATTTGACCCCCTGAACATGCACGAAAACTCATAAAATTTTGTGCACACTTCAGAAGTGTGAAAAATTGCGAGTATATATAGTTTTGTTAAAGTTGATAAAAAACTATGCCTACACTTTTTTCCCTTGAATAACCAAATACATTGCATTAAGCCCAATCACGCCCTTGTGAAGTTAGAGCTATGAAAATCAGTACACATGTTCATCATAAGGAGACAAACAAAAAACCTTATGATGGCCACGCCCATAAACCAACAGGAAGTCCACCATCTTGGATTGAACTTTCAAACATGTTGAGACATGGTTTTCACTGTCTTCGTATTTTAACAAACTCCTCCTTGGCCACTGGGTCCAATGAGCTCAAAATCGGTGAACACTAGACAAGTGGGACATCCAAAGTTATCCAAATTTTTTGAAAAGCTGCATCGTTTTTGTGCTACAACGTCACAAGTTTCCAGGAAAAACTACATAAATTGCTTCAGTTCAGATAATTTGGCTGAAATTTGACACAGACTTCTATCTCTTGGGTCTACATCCATTTAGCTAAAGACATTCTGATTTACTATAGCGCCCCCTAGAAATGTACTTTTATTAAAATGGCTGTAGTTGGGACATACAAACACTGATTTGACTCAGGCGTCTATCTCACCTTTTTCTCAAACTGAATTATTATTTTGCACTATAGCGCCCCCTACAGATTTGTCAAATACACTGTTACTAAAATGGCATTACATCGGACATGCAAACACTGATTTGGCTCAAATTTGATGCAGATGTCTATCTCCCGGTCCTACACCCGTTTATCAATAGAAATTGCGATTTTGCTGTATAGCCGCCTACAAATTTGCCTTTACTAAAATGGCTGTAGTTCGGACATATGAACACCAATTGGGCTGAAATTTGACTCAGTTGTTGGTCTCACAGTTCTGCACCCATTCATGGTACATTTCAAATAAGTCACTCTAGCGCCACCTACATATTTATAATGTTGCTTCCTGCCCACGAAACAATGTTGTCTTGTTGTAGTCGTCGGAAAGGCAGTCACCAAGGGAGGCATTCGCGAGAAATGGCAAAGACCTTTTTTTCTTATTTTTTCTTACATTTTTTAGTTACTAATCGAAAATTGAAAATGAAAAACTGAAAATGACTCATTGTTGCAGTGATAGAATTTTTCTACATTCACAATTTTTTTAAATGAAACTAAAGAAATATCATACATCTGACATACATAGCTTGGTGACTTGCATAAACTGTTGGGTGTACGTATTAATAAGCTAAATCAGTGTTAAATACAATATATAAATATGTAGTGTAATTTACAGAGACAAGAAATGTTAAAAATCCTCTTTCAGTGACAACACTTTCACAGCTTTATTGGAGAAGATACAAATGTTATCCATTGCAAAGAATATAAAAAAAAATGTTAAATGCATCCGATTTTTTTTTTTCAAAGAAGGCAATTATTTAATGTAAAAAAGTCCAAATTTGTGCTTTCCTGGGTCTCAAGAGCTTATTAAAAATAGAGCTAATATAGTCTAGTCACAGCTGATCCCATGAAATAAACCATCCACTTAATCCAAATTTTCCATTTTCCTGTTTGCAGAAACATCTAATTTAATTACAATAAATCAACAAAACAGGTCTAGTGGTTTTACAAACATAATTTATAGTATTACACCTTTAAAACAAACTACTTCTTTCTTAGATTTACACAATTCCTGGTCTCAGATCATGGTTAATTCTTGTTTCCTTATCATTCCTGCTTTGAAGTGGAAGAAAGAATATTGTCAGAAAGACAGAAGCATGGGTAGAAGGATAGAACAGCAGTGACGAGCATTAGCAACGTTATGTGTTCTTAATAAGAACCTCAAGGTCAAAGCAGTCTTATTCCAGATGACAGATAATAGGCTAAATCTGTACCACTCTAATGGAAACCTACTGTGATGAAATGTTCATACAATACACACACACACACACACACACACACACACACACACACACACACACACACACACACATACTCATTTCCATGTCTCATGAGGACCAAGTTTGTAATCAAGTAGAGCAATTGGGTAGTGACTGTAAGCACTTAAAAAAAAAGAAAAAAAAGAAAAATAATATGAAAATTAGATTAATTTAAAAATTAAAAAAAATATGAATTCAAATAAAATTGTCATTTAAGAAATAAAATAAACATTTTTAATTATAAAAAATAAAAAAAAATATATAAGACAAATAAATAATAAAGAAAACACATCTTCAAACTTTTGAAAAATACATATTTAAATTTGCACCTGTTTCCCTCATGCTTTATGAGGACTTCTGGAAAAAAAAAAAGTGTTTATGTGGCCACATGATTTCTATTTTACGAGTGGGGATCTTTACTTATATTTAACCCTTGTGGGGACCTGAATTTTGGTCCCCATAGTTTCAGAGGTAAGATAAGGTATTACTTTATTAGTCCTACTAGGGGAAATTCCAGGACCCCATGAAGTGACTGTGTAAACATATCAATGTCCCCATAAAGATAGAAATACAAGTACAGTACAGTACACACACACACACAAACACACACACACACACACACACACACACACACTTCAGCTCCAGCTGCCCGTACAGACCACTATGCTGCCACTGGCTGTCAGATCCACATGTCAATAACTAAAACATGCAACTAGATGAACAAGCATTTGTGTGTTTTTGTATTTTTTGTAGAAGTCTAAGGGTGGTTGTTTATAAAGATGGATCAGAGGTCTTGCAAAGACATCACCAATTAGCACCACAAGCAATAATAAAAAGTGCAACAAAGCACCGAGGTCGTAAACACGAATGGCTGATTCATTTCATTTTCACGAGTTATTAAATTAGGTCATTTCACCTGCAGACTCACACGTCTCTCTTAATCTCCAAACAGCCACAGAGACACAATCTGGTAAAATGAGGGTGTTGCATGAAAATGATGCCAACGTTGCCCTTGCTTTATTATTAGCTTGTTATTTACGTCCCTAAAAATAGCAGTGAGTCGTACATGATGCATCAGTCTGAGATTCATTTCAATATGTTCAGGTTCATTCCTTATAATTAGGCCTGTTTATTTCTAAATGACTGTAATTAGCTTTAATACACCTCTGAGCCGCAGGCTTCATTTGACCATGCCATGACTTAATTGACAGAGACCAGCTGTATTAGTGTCTCTGATGATTTAGATCATCTTAGTCAATAACCCTTAACTGATTCTATTTGGGGATATTAGTAACATCATTGCTTTTAACATGTTTTCTGGGTCATTGCTATGTCTTATATAACAAATACAGATCTCATGTCTGCAAAGTCTATCTAGCTGTCTTAATGAAACCAGTGGAAAAACATGGACTGAGTTAGATCTGTTACCAATACTGTCCTACAAAGCGAAAAGGCACTAACTGCATTTTTTGGTGAAAATTAGTTATTGTGTTTTTGCAAAATTTAAATCCTTCTTTGTCATGTAATAAAATATCTCAACTGAAATGTCTGTCATTTTGGAGAAAATTGGTGAGTGTTTGTACAATAACTGCAAAAAGTACGAGTAAAACAAAACAAAAAGGCAGTAAAGACTATTACTGTGTTCTTACCAATGTCCATTTACTGTAGGACCCTGTCCCAATAGTTTACAGTATTAGACTGAAAGAGATTATGGAATTACTGTATTTTCCACACTATAAGGTGCACTGCCAATGAATGGTTGTTATGAAGGTTTATATATATATATATATATATGAGATATATGAGATAAAAAGTCTAAATTATTAGATAAAAAGTCAAAATTATGAGATAAAAAGTCACAATTATTAGATAAAAAGTCAAAATTATGAGATAAAAAGTCAAAATCATGAGATAAAAAGTCACAATTATTAGATAAAAAGTCAAAATTATAAGATAAAAAGTCAAAATTATGAGATAAAAAGTCCTTAATCATAGTTACACGTACAACATAACACGTAGAAATCTGGTTTCAGTTTTAGCGGAGTGGAATGTATCACCTCTCTATGGCGGCTCCTCAGCTCATCATGAGGATAATTATTTGTTAGAATCGCTGACTCTTGAGTTGGTGGGTGCTAAAATCATACAATGTTATCTGATGTCTTCTCCTTGTATAAAATTCACTACTGTCATTAAAGATTTAATATTTTCCTCCAGACCCACTTGAATTATGTCTGATTGTTTATGTCCACAACAGATACATCACGTTCTATAAGATCATCCTGTGTTTGTGGAGATGATATCCTGTCACATCCTGTCATATGTGGGGGGGGGGGGGCAGTGGAGTGTGTGTGGACAACATAAGGTTCCTGGGAACACCTCACTTGGTAAAAAAGGCTCTTTTTCTTGAGGAAGCACAAGAAGGCTGGACTTCCCTCCAGGTTAATGTTCAACCTTTACATCCTCTGTCTGGGCATGATCATGTGGTACTGCAGCTGCACGGAAAAGGACAGGAAGGACTTGGCCCAGGGTGGTGAAAACAGCCCAGAGGATGCTGGGAAGTCCTCGTCCTGACCTGGACACAGTGTATGCTGGACCCCTCCAGAGGAAAGTCAGCAGCATTACCACAGACCCTACGCCCCCCGGGTCACAGACTGCCCCCCCACCCCCTGCCCTCAGGACAGAGGTACAGGTTCCTAAAAACAAAAACCAACAGAACTGTGGGACACACACAAACACACACACACACACACACACACCCCAGCCCCTAAGTACTGACTGAGTCAATCACTTACACTGTTGCTATCTTATTTATTTTATCTTATGTATATTTATGGTCTTTTATAATTTTATCTATTTTTATACTTTTATATATTTGTCTCAGTTGTTTTATTGTCTATTTATTTTAGCCTGTGCCTGAAAGTACCTAACAGAATTTTGTTGTACAGTGTGCAACGACAATAAAGTCTTCTATTCTATTCTAAAAAATCTGAAAAATACGCCTGTTTACAGTTATATATATATATATGTTTATGTATGAATAATGTATTTTCTGGTAAATCCTAGTGTTCACATCTAAAGTTGTGGTACTTGACAGCTTTTATCATTAATTGGCAACAACTACATAATTATCTTGCAGCCTATTGTAATTGAATTGGTCTGAGCAGACCTAAGACTGTAGATAATCTACTCTGGAATGAACTAATCACAGTTGTTCCCAGGGAGATCAATGGTTAAATATATGATTAGTAAGGGTGAAACAATTCCTCGAATAATTTGAGTACCTCAATTATAAAAAATAAATTAAAAGCAAGGCACTTCACATGGACTACTCAGTGTGGCATATTGTACTCACGTCACTTGACCTTGACACAGAAGTGTTCAGTTGAAGCAGTGGAAAGAGGTGAGTGAAAAAGTGACTCAAAATATCAAATATATTGATTGTATATATTTGATAAATACATATATATATATATATATATATATATATATATATATATATATATATATTAATTGACGATAATCCAGTCTGTCATTGATCCAACTCTAACCCATATTGTAGAAGTACTTCCTTTACTGTACTTAAGTGGGTTTTTAAGTATCTGTACTTTATACTGTTTACATTTATATAAATATCTGTAATTTATACTCTTTACATTCTCAGAATAGACTCATTACTTTTTTAAACTAGACAAATGTGACAGTATGAAAAATTATTTTGACTTTTTATCTAATTTTTTTTTTTTTTAGGACCATTTGTCAGTGGAATCCAAATGGAATGACTGAGCTCTAGTGTCTGAGTTCAAGGCCAGTTTACGACCAGAAATAGTAATAAGTGTCCAGATTATGGAGGTGACAAACTGAATGAATCTGTACAGGCAACTGCAAGCTTCACTGCTTAAATATTGCAGATCAGCAATGATTTGCAGCTGCACGGTGTGAGGCCAGGTGAATTTAATTAGCCCTGGGGGAACGGTCGTGACAAAAAGTCAAAATCATGAGATAAAAAGTAAAAATAATGAGATAAAAAATCTAAATCTTGAGATAAACGGTCAAAATTATTAGATAAAAAGTCTAAATTATCAGATAAAAAGTCAAAATTATGAGATAAAGTCAAAATTCCCAGTCACTAGGAACTACCAGAATGAATACATATATAACACACACTGTTTTTTGTAGAACTAGGTAATCCACAGTAACAATACTGCCTGATGCCCAATAATGTAAGTACAACTACTGGGGCTGAACAACAAGAGAACTGTAAGGTCATTTTTCCAGCTCTGTGCTCTGTGCAGTTACTGCCTTTTTACTATGTAGGACAGAATACATCCTTTTAAATACTCAAAATGAAGAAGACTTTTTTAGATTTTGATCCAGATTATTCCACAGATGTTCATCCTAACAGAGATACACTGGCTTTTTGAATTTGTTCTACTTTTCATTTTCCTAAAAAATTAAATTCCCCTTCAGTTATAGTCACTTTTCCTGGGGTGGAACATCTGTCACCTGTAGAGGAGCATGTGGTCATACGCTTTATACATTATAATAATAGTATCATGTAGTTTTAGAGCATTTAATTTTATAAACTTGCTACTTGTTATTAAATTACAGATATAGGAAGGAAACAATCCTTGTAAATAAAAGTGTACCAGTGTCCCAGTCTGGTAGTGGACAGGACAGGCTGTCCCACTCTGGAATACAAGTCAAAATGATGTGTCAGGATTAATAACAGAAGCCTAGTTGATTTTCATTCAGAAATGTTACATACTATGGGTTCAAATCCAATGTGACCAATTAATGTTTTTGCACCTCAGACAGCATCGTCCCTCTGGATGAAAGTGGAGCTGACAAAAATGTAATGATGCTGGAGGACGACGCTGACATGACATGAACTGAAAAGACAAAAGGAACGCAGAATAAACACACTTTGGAAAAAAATGAAAGGGTGACAGAAAATAAGGTGTAAAAGGATTGGGTGATGGATGTTAGGGTGAGGGGTTTAGGGGGGGGGGTGAATACAAATCAGCATATGTGTTGTATGTGTCTGTGCAGCAATATCTCAGTTCTGTCCGGACGGGAGACGGATGTTTGACAGTAAGAAAATCTGAGGGACAGAGAAGACAGAAAAGTGATGAGCAAGTAAGTGAAGAACAGAAATAGCTGAGGCCCATTATCATCACCTCTACCTGTCTGGCTGTCGCACCTCTAATTACTGCTGCCACAATGCTGCAAATAGACGAGAGAAGTGTGTGCATGTGTGTGTGTGTAGTATATATTCATGTGTGTGTGTGTAGTATATATTCATGTGTGTGTGTGTCTAGTATATATTCATGTGTGTGTGTGTCTAGTATATATTCATGTGTGTGTGTGTCTAGTATATATTCGTGTGTGTGTGTCTAGTATATATTCATGTGTGTGTGTCTAGTATATATTCATGTGTGTGTGTGTCTAGTATATATTCATGTGTGTGTGTCTAGTATATATTCATGTGTGTGTGTCTAGTATATATTCATGTGTGTGTGTCTAGTATATATTCATGTGTGTGTGTCTAGTATATATTCATGTGTGTGTGTCTAGTATATATTCATGTGTGTGTGTCTAGTATATATTCGTGTATGTGTGTGTGTCTAGTATATATTCATGTGTGTGTATCTAGTATGTATTCATGTGTGTGTGTCTAGTATATATTCATGTGTGTGTGTGTGTGTCTAGTATATATTCATGTGTGTGTGTCTAGTATATATTCATGTGTGTGTGTGTCTAGTATATATTCATGTGTGTGTGTCTAGTATATATTCATGTGTGTGTGTGTCTAGTATATATTCATGTGTGTGTGTCTAGTATATATTCGTGTATGTGTGTGTGTCTAGTATATATTCATGTGTGTGTGTGTCTAGTATATATTCATGTGTGTGTATCTAGTATGTATTCATGTGTGTGTGTCTAGTATATATTCATGTGTGTGTGTGTGTCTAGTATATATTCATGTGTGTGTGTCTAGTATATATTCATGTGTGTGTGTCTAGTATATATTCATGTATGTGTGTGTCTAGTATATATTCATGTGTGTGTGTCTAGTATATATTCATGTATGTGTGTGTCTAGTATATATTCATGTGTGTGTGTCTAGTATATATTCATGTATGTGTGTGTCTAGTATATATTCATGTATGTGTGTGTCTAGTATATATTCATGTGTGTGTGTCTAGTATATATTCATGTGTGTGTGTCTAGTATATATTCATGTATGTGTGTGTCTAGTATATATTCATGTGTGTGTGTCTAGTATATATTCATGTGTGTGTGTGTCTAGTATATATTCATGTGTGTGTGTCTAGTATATATTCATGTATGTGTGTGTCTAGTATATATTCATGTGTGTGTGTCTAGTATATATTCATGTGTGTGTGTGTCTAGTATATATTCATGTGTGTGTGTCTAGTATATATTCATGTGTGTGTGTCTAGTATATATTCATGTGTGTGTGTGTCTAGTATATATTCATGTGTGTGTGTGTCTAGTATATATTCATGTGTGTGTGTCTAGTATATATTCATGTACAGTATGTATTTTCTGCCTTTTTGTGCTTTTTGCGAGACAGTCTCTCCACATCAAGTCTCATCGTCTATGTGTCTGTAATTCTTTTTGTGTCTTGAGTGTGTGTGTGTGTGTGTGTGTGTGTGTGTGTGTGTGTGTGTGTGTGTTTGGAGATTATACCTCTCCTGTTAACCACCTGGAGAGAGGCAGCCTGGTGAGAGAAGCTTAAGGAGAATCTAATCCTTAGCTTAATGTGACAGCAGCATTTTCTGTGAAACTACCATCATTACTAAACTGTTGAGCCTTAGTGAGTGTGTTTTTAGTAGACCATATACACACACACACACACACACACACATACACACAAACACACAGATACACATATACATACACACGCACCCTCAAAAGCAGACATTTTGTAGGAAGATGCACTAAATGTGACTTCATGTGTCTTCTTAAGCACACTGTGAGCAGCCGATGTAGGTCAGGCGTATTGCAAACTGAGTCCCTGACTGTTCTCTGACTTATGCTTGAAACCAAATGCTACCAGGGGGATTATACAGAGACAGTGGCAGGCCACCCACCCCCACACACCAAAACACACAAAAAAGCACACATACCATCACACAAACACATAAAGGGCCTTTTGAATCTAGGTCAGCCAAGTGGTGAAGACAGTACTGACCTTTACCGCAAACACAACACATATTACCTGACAAACACTAAAGGTACGAGGAGGAAGTGTGTGTGTGTGTGTGTAAATGAAATTACCATAACATAACTTTGAGCTGCCTCACTTCTAGCCTTGCCTTGTATCTACCTTCACCCCTTTTTCTGTGAGACGAACCGTCATCTCTGCATCCTTGCCATCAATAACGCTCTTTCTAACTCTATATGCAAACTGCAGCAGCATCATATGGCCCCTGACAGCTTCCATACTACTATTACACCCCCCACCACCCCCTATTCTGCTCATCGGCCTCTGAACAATCACTAGAGACTGAAAAAGACAGAGAAAGACAGCTCTGCATCCTGGTTCCCATCTGTTTTCAGTCATGTATCGCACTTCTGTCAGGTTGTATGTTTGAAGTCATGAGTCTGTCTGTCCATCTGTCTGTGTCCAGGTGTCAGACCTCCTTCAGCTCTATGTCACTACACTTCACAGCACACCTGGCATGCATAGTATTGATCTATGTATCTACCGGTTTATTCATGATGCATGAGCGCAGCTGTACTGTTTGCTTTGTTTGTTGTATATGTGTATATAGACCCTTTCTCATTTCACACTGCACTAAGCACTTTTGGTAGTTCTGTGTAGAGGAAGAAGGCACACAATGGTCACAATGTACAATTGAAAAGTAACATTCACCATTTGTACCATGTGTACATATCTGGTCCTTCATAAAAAAAGAAAAGTATCAGATCTGTGCTTATAAAGATCTAAAATATTGCTTACATTCATTTTGGTACCTACTAAGATGAGGTTCCAAGTATTCCTGTAAATGTGAGGTGTCATAAGCGTAAACACTGATTGGTGGTGTTGTCTCTGCGTTATCAACATGTGACCCGCCAATTTTTTAAAACTAGAATTGAAGTTACTGTAAACAGCGATAAGTTGTATCCACAATGCAATGATTGCATTCTATAAAACTACACTGTGGTCAGTTAGAGGTCGAGCCATTTCTATCTTTAGTGGCTGACAAAAAAATTTTTAGCATGAGCTTGATGGCGCCTCGTGATGACGTCCAGGTACGATAGTATCTGGGAATGCTCTCAAGAAATAGTTCCTGGTATCTGAGTAGAATCAAGTAGAGTTGATTTGGGCTGATAATATGTAGTGGAAATGCAGCTATAGAGAATCACTGTCACATTCAAACCTATGGGTAACTTAGATTAACTGATGAACCTACCAGTGTGTGTGTTTGGATGGTGGGAGGAAGCTGGAGTACCTGGAGAGAATCCATGCAAACATGAGGAGAACATGCAAAGTCTGCACAGAAAACCTATTTCTTATATTCTTCTATATATATATATATATATATATATATATATATATATATATATATATATATATATATATATATATATATATATATATATATATATATATATAAATGTACAATTACCACACATATACTGAATGTGACAACTTTTGAGTGGGAATAGGCTTATTTATCAGATACTGTATTTGTAACTGCCCCCCCATACTATTGTTTGACCATAATTGTTCATCTCCCTCAAGTATCAATCAACTAGTTTTATTCTATTAACCAACTTTAGGGGTCAACAATGATTACATTATAAAGAAAAGTAAAACTGACCAAAGTAAGAGGTTTATAATAGGAGACAAAACAATAGATCTTCACTGTAAACACGTTCCTCTTCATGTGAGCCCCATTTTGTGATTTATGATGACAGGTTTTGTGTATTTATATACAGAAATCCTTCCTCTTGCAATTTTAAATTAAAGTGTAAAGAATTGGTGCAACCCCAAGAAGAACTTAGGCAGATAAGCATTCCTCCCACGTCATCTTTAACCTTGTTACAGAACTGTTTCCTCTACTCTATGTGAGGACAGTACAGAGTTATAAGATATATGACTAGGATGCAGGTGTTACCTCAAGTGCCTTCTCTTACCTCGAATACATGGCTGCAAACTTATAAGGACGAGGAGAAAAGAGGAAGGAAGTATGTAAAATACTGTAATAATTGGAAGGACAAGACACACATGTAGGAAACATCCATCCATCCAACCATCCAACAATCTATCCATCCATCCAACAATCCATCCATCCATCCATCCATCCATCCATCCATCCATCCATCCATCCATCCATCCATCCATCCATCCATCCATCCATCCATCCATCCATCCATCCATCCATCCATCCATCCAACCATCCAACAATCTATCCATCCATCCATCCATCCATCCATCCATCCATCCATCCATCCATCCATCCATCCATCCATCCATCCATCCATCCATCCATCCATCCATCCATCCATTTTTCCCCTCACAGCCTTTGTGTTTTCTTTGATAGCATCTTCTTAAATGTACAGAGAACCCAAACCTGCTTTACCCTTGGTCTGCCCACGCCCTCTGAAAACCCTCTGGCATGATTAATGAGTCAGTTATTTTCCTATGTCTTCTCAGTCAAGCATATTAGGAGGCATTTGTGATATTCCCAAAGAGTGAAGATCAAGGTGGGGAGCTTATCCTCCTCCTGTTGAGCAACTGCACATTTCCTATGACAACAGAGAGAAGGTAAAGGGGAAATATTTTCATTCTTTCTCAGATCTCCTTTTCTACAGGCCTTCCATCTCCCATCGATAACTCTGGAAGCTGAGGCGTCTTCATTTTATTTTATTATAACATCTGTTAGATTATTACTCCTGTGTGTCCTGAGCTCCCAGCACTGCCATAACCATATATTACAGAGATTTAAAGGTAATACCATAGTAGAAAAAAATGAAGGAAATGGATATAAAATGCACTGTGATAGACTGACCTAAGAGATGTGTTGTAATTGTTGCAAAAAAAACAAACAAAAAAACCCCCAAACCAATCAAATCATTCCATTTTCCAAACTAGATTAAGTGACATCGGAATCACTTGTTCTCATCACACTGAGTCAGGATGACAGCTCAGGTAGTTTTACAAATCTTGAAGCAGTTCTGAAACGATCAGTCCACAAATAATTTTTCTTTTCCATTTCTCCACAGCATGTCTTGTGGCATGAATGGAGATTAGCGCGTCTCATGTTAACAGATATGATGTCGCTCAGTGTAGCTTATTTAAACCCTTTTTCTAAGAGATAAGAGTGAAAAATACTGATTGCTAGGAAATAAATAGTTTGAGAAAAGGAAAAGCATTATCCAGTCGACATAGGCCTCAAGTGTCATGGTGCTTGTTCATGTCATTCAGTGCACATGTAAGTCACTTTGGAAGGAAATGCAGTCTTTATTAAGGAACAAATGAAGAGACACTAATCCCATGAATAAAAAAAGTATGAGGTTATTTTTTATATATCTATATACAGCTCATGAAAACAGACAAGAGACCACTGTAAAATGATGAGGAGATATGTGTTTGAGTAAAATGAACATTTGTTAAAATTATTTTATTCTCTGAACTACCTACAATATTTCCCCCAAATTCCCAATAAAAATATTGACATTTAGAGAAAAACACATGGTCAAAAGAAGAAAAACTGCAGCATTTCAAGGTTTCAAATAATGCAACCAGTTCAATTTTATTCCTAAACACAATATTAATGTTTTAACTTGGGAAAATAATAATAATAATAATAATACTAATAATAATAATACTAATAATAATAATACTAATAATAATAATAATAATAATACTACTACTACTACTACTACTACTACTACTACTACTAATAATAATAATAATAATAATAATAATAATAATAATAATAATAATAATAATAATAATAATATAATAATGGTAATAATAATAATAATAATAATAATAATAATAATAATAATAATAATAATAATAATAATAATAATAATAATAATAATAATAATAATAATAATAATAATAATAATAATAGATTAGACTTCTATAATTAACTCAAAGCACTTTACTTTATTGACCCATTATTCATTCGCTCTCTCACTTGCCCTCTGATGGTGGTAAACTACACCTGGAGCCATGGCTGCAGGCTGACAGAAGCATGGCTGACAATTCTTGCCTTACAGCTCCTCTGTCCATCACCAAACATTCATACACCAGTGTGAGTGTCACTGGAGTCAAGATAGAAAGGACAGACTAGGACAGAGTGGGAATCAAACCACCAACTGTGTTTCATCATGGGTCAGGCCGTAGATGTGCTTCGGTATGTCACAGGACTGTGGAA
Organism: Siphamia tubifer; assembly: GCA_020466265.1. NCBI lineage: Eukaryota > Metazoa > Chordata > Actinopteri > Kurtiformes > Apogonidae > Siphamia > Siphamia tubifer. The sequence goes on from CM035790.1 coordinate 16,492,951, forward strand.
AATGGACGAACTGTGAAGGACCTTTTCTGCTTCGAAGTGTCGAGTAATGCTAAGGCCACTTTACAACTAAATTAAATTATACCCAACTTAAACAATTAAATCATTTTCTCTCTTGACCTAAATCCTTGGGCTGAGTACACAGCTGTTTTCCAAGGTTTTTCTGTCTGTCCGAATACAGTCCCTCAAGGTTAAGTAACAGAGCAAGGACTGATAAGGAGGGAGTGGTTTATATTTTACATACATAAACTCTTTCAATGACTTTGCACTACATACAGAACAGCCCCCCCACCAAAAAAAAAAATCTAATCTGTGTCTGCTTCCGACCCCTAACTCTTCTGTATGTAATTTGTGTCAGCGTGTTTTATTGTATGTGCTTGTACTATGTTTCTGTATTCCATGGAATTGTTTGGTGCCTGTGGTGGTCAGCCTGTTACTGCAGCTCTATTCTGCTGTAGTAACAAAGTAATTTCCTGTAAGGACTCAATCAATCAATGAACTCTGCAGTTGTTGGATGAAACACTTTACCTTCTGAACCATCAGACGTCAATATTTGGTGAAATAACCTTGGCCTGATTTTCAGTAACAGCTTCCACATATCTTGTTTCTCCTCCATTGCTACTGGATGATGTTATGCAGCTCCTGGTGTAGACATTCAAGAAGCTCCACAATGTTCAATGGTGTGTGACTATCCATGTTCCTCCAGAAGTTTTCAAAGTGGTTTCAGGTCTGTAGAATGGTCTGGGTCTTCATCTGGTGGTCTGTCATCCCCCACTTTTACTGATCTAGCTGAGGCCAGAAGCATTGTACTGATAGAAAGACCAGTCAACCTCAGAGTTTTGGAACATTGTAAGAGCAGAAGTCCATCAGTTTTCAATAGGTATTTTTCAATTTCAGTTACTTTTATGGTACTAATAGTAGTGTTTTTATCTATTGTAAGAAGATAGTGATGGCCACAGTAGTCATTTTTAAGTAGGTGTTTGTTCGGTAGAATAATGTGTGTTTGTGTTGGAAAATACAGTGCTCCCTGACTTTTTCCAGAGCTGTGTATTATGTGTATATCTTTGTATAAGTATATGCAGGGTGATTTCTGTTCCAAAACTCAGACAATATTTTACCCATAGAAAATATATTTTGTCAAACATGGCTGAAAAAGCTAAGTTTTTCCTGTAGATAGACAGAAACAGCCTGTACACATTCACCTTGTACATCTTGAATTAGTGCAGTAAATCACCCCTTTATTGATTAATACAGAAGCTAAAGTCACAGTAATGATTCTGACAATGGGATTTACCAGTACAGGAGTGGTATTTACCTCTTTAGGCACAAAAGGGAGATTGGAAAACCCCATTGCAGTGCTGTCTGTATAGTTTGCCTCCACAAAATTGATTTCCGATACATGCGTCAGCAAAGAGGTGGATTTGTGCCAGGCAGCATGCTGTTTAACTAGCAAGCAAAGTGTCAGGGCTACCACAAATACCTACAGTACAGAGTGTATATCCAGAGCTGGTGGTATCTCTGCAGACCCATGAGCACGTGTCAGGGGTTCTAAATTGATTTAGATAATAATTAGGAAGAATTAAAGGAATTACTAAAGAATGCCTGTACAAAAAATGTAGTTATGTGTGTTTACAGGAGTTCTAACAAATGTGACACAGCTCTTATAGAGAAATATACCGAATAAGTTAGCAGTTTACCCAACTGAAACAACAAATAGAGCAGAACCACACACATAAACTCAATTTGGACATGATTAGTTTTACATTAGTACAGTAAAGTACAGTAATAATTGTCAGAGGTTTAGTCCTGTCTGAATGTACTTCATTAGTAATCATTAACAATGTCAGAAAAGATAACTGTGACTTTTACCTTCTGTAAAAGGGTGCAGGAAAAAGACCAGAGGTAATACACTATTATAGTACATGAATACACTAGTAGTTAATATGTGTAGATATTCTGTCATATCCTGTTTACAAGTGGTTTTTTCGCAGATTTTCAAGCACAGAGGCTCTTGAGGGAGTATTCAGTTTTCCAGTAGGCAGTGTGAGAAGTGCATGTGAAACCTCTTGTCATCCCAAGTCATAGGTTTCCTTTCATTAGTGGCAACTTCACTTCGCTTCACTTTTATTAATTTGTCCCTGAGGACAGATTTGTTGTGCAACAGAATATTTTAGTACAGATGAACACTTTGGTAGACATAGACTAAAACTACAGTAAGGGCATAAAAATATAGAACACAAAGAGAGCAGAGGAATACATAAGCAGATACAAAGCATGTGTTCCACGTTGTCATTTAATAAAGGTACTGATTGATGTCTCCTCTCTCACGCCAAACACAGAAAATTTGCAAAAGAAAATACATGTTTTGCGAACAGAAAACTCAGAATTTTACATTCCAGAAACCAAAAGACACCAGTGTCATAGGATTCGGATACTACACATGTGAAAAATAATACATTTAATGACAATCTATTGGCATCTTGTGGTAAAGTAGCAGTACCCCACATGTCCATGTAAATCTAATACAGTCTGAATAATGTTAAAGATCAGCAGCAATTTACTAAACATAGAACTGTTGGAAACCATGTTGAAAGTCTTTCTGGGTTTTGATCCACACTTCGGTAGCACATGATTTTATTTGGGTTAGATTTACATGGTGTTATTTATTTAATATTTAATGTGGGTATATGATTTATTATTATTATTATTATTATTATTATTATTATTATTATTATTATTATTATTATTATTATTATTATTATTATTATTATTATTATTATTATTATTATTAATAATAATAATAATAATAATAATAATAATAATAATAATAATAATAATAATAATAATAATAATAATAATAATAATAATAATAATAATAATAATAATAATAATAATAATAATAACCTCGATTGCATACACTAAACAGTTACGACTTATGAACAAATTCAACTGTAATAATTTATGGATAAGGCCTTTCAGGAATTGGGTCACAATAGTTTGTCATTTTTTAAAAAGTGGGTCCCCAGAAAAAAGTTTGAGAAATGCTGTTCTACAATATACATGCATGGAAAAAAAATAAAAATAAAGGGACTTTTCTTCAAAGAGCCTCAGCCCCCATAGAATTACATTAGACTTTGCTTTAAAAATACAAAGTCAGTCATCAGCTCTGAATATTTTTTTTCTAGGAGTCATACCTGTATCATTTGTGTTATTTTAAACCTCTAAGCAGTGAACTAGTGATCTGTCTATAAATTACTACTGTGTTAAATATGATCCCAGGTGAAATAGAAGACTTTGATGTGTACCTTCACTGACAGGCCAATATGACAGCTAAGGTGCCTGCTGAGTTTAGAGTTTGCCCTGTTTTGTAAAAAAAGAAGAAAGAAAACCACATTTGTTTCTGGCAGATGGCTCCACTGTAGTTGTGGTTATTAAGTCCTATTAAACACTTACAGAAGCTGAGTGTTGTTATAAACAAGCACTTAGAGTTAGCTCAGCCATTTGCAAATATAGAAGCGTCACACTCCAGAAACAAGTCAAATCACAAACAAGTGACTTAAAGGGGACATTTTCAACCAGTGGACACAGTTCCCTGGTGTCTCAGTGACCTGTCATTGACATGCTTTGGTCAAAATACAACATTTATGCAGATACAACAGCCTCTTCAACCTGAAGGAACAGACCTTTTTAATAAAACACTGAGTGTCTCATGCAAATGAGCTACAGCTGACTCCGCCCCTTCTATTCCTTCGACCGTGAGGAAGAGGAGAAAGAAATGGAACCTGAAAATATTGAGACAGAGAAAAAGAGACAAAGACACTGATGATATAAAATCATCAGGAGAGAATCAAAGTGGACCAACTGGTGCCTTCAGGTCCTGGTCTGTTAACATTCCACATGCACATTCGGGTCCAGTTCATCTGGACCTGGGCCGGCCAGACGAGCCATGACACGACGGTTGCGGTGCCACCCATGGTCCAGGCCGTCTAATCAACCCGGGTCAGACCAACCGTGGACGCATTCACAGCAACCAGGGTTCTCTCACCAATGCACCAAACACTCACCAGGACTACAGATAGAGAATAATGGTGGATCTGTGAGTCTGAGCAGAGGTGTCTGTGACCAGGAGGTGGTCACAGCTGAGCTGAGCTGGTGGGGTGGGATGGTGTATTCAACTGAATCTATGCATGTGACGTACGAAGCATAGAAAATCCAATTTCATGCCCCTCCAAGAAGAAATGGATCAGGAGAAAAGGAGAGTGGGTGTTTTTTTTGTATAATTTAAGGGTCTCCTCACACACTCACAACACATATTTGTGCTGAAAAAACATTAAAAAAAAAGTGCATTTAGCATGATATGTCCCCTTTAAAAATGGCAGAGAAAGCAGTGGGTTATGCCATGGTTTCTCCATCCATTACTTACAGACAGTCTATGGGGTACAGTGCTAGATAGTGATTGCAGGAACCAAGAAGGGATTAACTGATACGTTGTCTGATTTTGGATAGAGAGGATATCAATATATCACAACATATGAGAGTGGAATAATATGGCAATACAAACATTTTATAAAACAATAAAAAAAAAACTGAGCCATTTGTGATAGAGACAAGCTATAAATTGTGTCTCAGCTATAAAAGCCTCAGCTCTCCAGATCGATTTCATTGTGCAATAGTGGCTAATGTCTGACTGGAGTGGAAGAGTTTTTAGTAGTTGAGCAGAGATTGGCCAAGAAATAAAAGATGGCAAAGATGAAATGTAACATCAAATCTTTTTCATGCAATATTTACACAAACTTTTTTTTTTACATTATTTTATCAAAATAGATAGATAGATAGATAGATAGATAGATAGATAGATAGATAGATAGATAGATAGATAGATAGATAGATAGATAGATAGATAGATAGATAGATAGATAGATAGATAGATAGATAGATAGATAGATAGATAGATAGATAGATAGATAGATAGATAGATAGAAGTTCCTTAAGAATATTTGTTTATTCCTATAATGCCAAATGTATCATATTTGATACATGAGTTTAGAAGCCCTCTATGTGATCAATGTGATAATGTTTTTCCTGAAAAACCTGATGTGTACAATTAGATACATGCAATGCACAGATAGTACGTCAGATTTGAAGATGAATTACCAATTTATTAGACACATGTGTGTTATATTATGGTTTTGTTTCTTCAAAAATATCAATATTTGAGAATTGAGACCTGATGTATCAAATATGATTCAACATTTTAAACTCATACATGGAAACTGATATTTGAAAAAAAAAATTTTTTGGTTGTTCAAAAGGACCAATAAAGGTTCCAGTTTCAAGGAACTAGAATTTTCTGTCAGTGATTTAATGGTTCATATTTTTCTGGATTGTGTAGTTTTGTTTATTTTATTTTTTTTAGTATGTTTGTGTCCAGTTCCATCAATACTAACAACTCCAATATTCCAAGTTTTTTTTTTTTTATTTATTTATAAAGAGCACTTTCAAATGACAATTTCACAATCTGCTACATTTAGCTTCAAACACTTAAGTATACAATGACATTATTATAGTACAAACACAAATTGTACTTTATAGACATTTCTGTAAATGTTGATGTGAATTACAGTATTTACACTGAACACCGGATGCGTTCACATTGGAAGATATTTAACAAATAAATGCATTCAGTTTAAAGGTCATTGGAAAAAATTGACAAATAAAATGAGTAAATACAATGCCTAGGTCAATACATATTCTTGACCCATTTCTTTTCTTTTAAATTTAAGTGACGTCTGGTCTTATAGGTTTGATATACTCAGTCCATTTACTCCAAATTTGATTAAATCTATCTTTGTTTTCAAGTGCTTATTTGAAAAAAAAACTAAAAAAACACATATCATATGGGATGCTGTTGCTTCCTTTACTGGTGTCATGGACTTTCTAGTTCCAACAGTTTTTGTTTTTTTTTTTTGCTTCAAATGCATTTACTACACTCTTTTCCTCCCTCCTGCTTGTTATCTTGATTACTGCCACAGCTTCAAATATATTGCAGACAGTGGCTTGAAAACTGCTGCTGTTATGGGGTAAATTAGGGAGGTTTGTTCCTGTAACGAAAAACATGAAACTGGATGAATAAACAGCATCAGTCAGCACAGCAAAGCATTTGCACTGTAGGAACAGTAATTGAAACATATTTGGTTCAACAGTCAAGCCAATGTGTTTGTTTTACACTATCTATGCATAATGAAAATAGATTACAGGAAGAAATAACCACCTGCTAAAAAAATGCCTCTGTGTGAATCTTTTCATCTCTGTTAAACATTGTTGAGGTTAATAAAGATGGCCCGTGTTCACACAAGAGTTATTAACACATGCCTGAGCGTTACATTACACTCTATTGATGGTGTGAAACATGTTTAAAATGAAGATCTACTGACAGGAAATGAAATGACCTTTCCTTCTTTATTCATTTCTTCTCTTGAACATAATCCTAAAAATGTCATTTTACTCAATTCACAGCACACACCTCTAAAATATTTGTTGGATTTAACTGATAGGCTGCTATTGCTGCAAAATATTAACCCATAAAGACCCAATGTAACTTTTGTGACTGTTACCAAATGCATGGAAATGATCCATTTTCTTATGTTTAAGGACTAATCATGTAGATGTCCATAAAACCTCAAAGTAAATTCAAAGATTATTAGGTGAAAACAGAAAAAAACTAATTAAGAAATACTGACTTTGTTTGGTAAAAATCTGTCATGAACTGAAAATTAGCCAAGTGTGTCCATCTACTGTCAATGAACCAGCTCCATGGGTTTTACTGGGGAATCAATGAGACAGAAGATGATCATGTTTCCATGGTAACTACGGGGCCTCTGAATGTCCAAATGAGTCATGCACACCATGAAAAGATGAAAAATGGTATTTTATACCAATTATTTGCATGTATATGATTACTCAATCAACAGTTTAGATCACAAAATAATTTTGGTTGATGGTGGATGTTTGGGTTGTTATGAGTTAAAGTAAATATACATAACTATACAAATCACTAATGATTTGTTTAAGTGAATACTCTTTACAGTATGTAAACAGCAGAGTCTAAAAATAATTGAGGATTAACTTTACAGGCCTCCAGATGGTCCGAAATCCTTCAGCCTTCAGATGTAAGATTTAATTATTGAGTGAAACTTAGTGGGTTATTTCTAATCAGCGGGTTTTGATTTGAATTTCTAACAGGAGTTCAGAAAGATTTTATGATATTGCAGGTAAACCAGTACACTGATTTACATTCATGTGTTTCATCCAGCAGTCCAACCTTCATCTTTGCAAAGCTACGTGAAAACCAGCCCTGAATATTATAGTTGTCTTTGTTCTTAAAAATCTGCATAAATGCAGTTAACATTTTTTAATTGCACTAACATTGAAGGAGAAGAAAAAAGTAGCAGCAAGAAATTTGAAGAGGAAAAAAAAAAATGAAATCCATCCCATCAGCACATTCATATGCATCAGCTTATTCTACTGATGAGACTGTCCTACTTACAACTATTTTTAATTGGTTGCCTTTAATGTTTCACAAGTGTCTCAAGTCATGAAAAGAGTACTGATGATATTTCTCCCTCAACAGACGCCGATTCAAGGGACACAAAGCAAAAATGCAAATGACATGCGGCTGAATCGATGCACATTGACAGACAGCCAAGCCATAAAACTGAACACACATCCCTGCACATGCACACATACACACATCACTCCTGCATCTGCCAATGCGGCATACTGGCTGAGAAAATGCTGACACAGTGTGTGGTAAGAGGAGGAGGGGGGTGGGTGGGTGGGGGGGTATGGTAATGGGGCAGTGGGGCCGAGTGTAGAGCAATGAGAAAACACTCATCAAAGCTATTAGCATCAGTGTGACCCCATTGGCTGCAATGACGACAAGCGGAGCCTGCGATGATCACAGCTCTGCAACAGCATGGACGGTGACACGATGAACGCAGAGCATGTGATTACACCAGGACACATTATTTATACTCCAGCGACAATGTGTCTTTCCAAATTTAATGAGTAACCCAAAGGCTGAGAATAAAAATGCGAGATTTCCAGACAAAATGCACCACTGACATCCCAGTCCCTGGAGCAATGCCTCCAGGTTGGCTAAAAAGACGAGAGCCAAGGAGAAAAAGAATTGCACACTGTGTTAGCACGAAATGAGATATGTTTTGTGTGTGAGAGAGAGGTGGGACAGAGTGAGGAAGAAGGGTGAGGTAGAACGCAGACGTTCTATATTTAGCGGAGGAGCGATTGTTTTCTGGCTAGAGGGGAATAGGAAAGGCGTACAGCTTGCCAAACCCAAGCTTTCTCAGTAAACCTATCCAAAAGTGCACAATTACTCAGTCATGTGCATGCACATCAACATACAGTACAGATTCACCAGACCTGCACACACACACACACATCTATACATTTGTTGTACCAGATATACACTGTCTATGTCTGTAACCATTTTTTTGGTTCGCAGATTTGGTCTCATGGCTGGAACTCATCACATTATTATGATCATTATTCAAGAGCTGACCTTATCAGTCTGTGATTTATCGCTGACTCCAGCACTGTATTATAATATCATCGCCACCAGTCTCACAGATTCAGTGGCCTGGCACCTTTGTATCACCTCAGTTCTAATTTAATGAGGATTCTCTGACTGCATTTTAATAACATAATAAAGGTGTGCAATGAAGCACTATGTAAAATACTAGATTATACAATAACTTCACCAAGTGAAGCAAATTTCCACATCATCACCTAATCACACCTGTATTTGCTCGTATCTGTTGCATTTCATATATAATGAAATGAATGAAACACGTTTTGGAGTAAATTATTACATTCAGGTTGAGATTTTTTAATGTAATAATTTGGTAAGGAGAATACATGAGGGAAATATATCATATAATGCAATAAGACTGTTCATTGTGACAAAATTTCAGAACTTCATTTTACAGGAACTTCATAGTATGTGAGTGTTTCTACTGACCAGGCTGTTCTGATAGGGCCACTTATAGGAACTTTTACAGGAACTAATAGAGTAACCTGCTCGAGGGAAGGTACTGGAGAGTGACCTGATAGAACAACATTACATCATCAGATTGTGACAAGACGTAAACAAAACACAAAGCTACAACTTCTATAGCAGCTAAAGACTGGGGCAGTAAGTTGTCCCAATGAAACCCAAAAGCACAGTGGATGAGTTGTGTTATCCATCTGACAGACCTACTTAAAATGACATGACAGGTGGACTATAGCAGAAGGAGCTTGTGTAAAACTGACGCAGGCTGGTGGTAATCATGAAGGTTTTTTGTTTTTTTTACATCATATTTAGCAGCAGAATTTACTGGAACATCGATTGTTTTCTGTGTGTGTGAGATGCTTTAAAATGAGCTTTTAACATAAGATCACTCGACCTTGCAGTGTGACTCATGTTTAAAAAGTGATTGAAGCACCACCGTGCGTATCTCTGTGTGTGTGTCTGTGTGTATGTGTGTGTGTGTGTGTATGTGAGCCGACAAAGCAAGTGTTTTTTTTTCTCGATGACCGACTTCAACTGGTAAATGAGGCTCAGTGATCGCTCTAGATTTTGAAATAAATTTCGTCATCCCTTGTCCACGTCTAGTCTTGTTGTGATTTCCTCCTCTCCCGCTGCTTTGTTTTGCTGCTTTTTGTTAGTGGCGTTACCATAGCAACTGACACGATATGATGACTTCATATAAAGGTTCCTATCGGGCCATTTCTGTATGGAGACACGCTGAGAGGACTGGTAAAGATATTCATTGCAGGGCTGTCAAATGATTAAATGTTTTTTTTTGTTTGTTGTTGTTTTTTTAATGTTTTAATCACATCAATCACAGGGTTGCTGTGGATTAATTTTGATTAATCATGATTAAATATTAATTTTAATGTATATTAATTGTGTTCCATCTTGTTAAATTAAACAGACTCAAGAAAGAAAGGAATGAAACAAAAAAGGTTTAAATCTACTACAATTCACAAATAAATATACTAATATGAAAAAGTCATGAAATATATACAAACATATTAATGATTAATGTGTTTATTCAACACTTTTACCAGCTGTTCCATTGAATTGTTCAAAAATGTAATCAGATTAATCATTATGATGGATTCATCCATGTTAATGAGCTAATTTTGATAGTCCTAATTATTTCATAAAGTGGCTTTTCATATTTTGCATGCTCTTATTTATTTTTTTTACTTTTCATAGTATGTGGTTGTATATTCTGTACAAATATTTGTCTCTGGAGACATATTTTTAATTCCCTTTCAACAGCATTTCATATGATATTTCTTTCCAATTGTGATCTCTGTTGTAAATTAGAGGGAAAATGATTTGATTTTATTCTCTTACAATAACAGGGCTTATTCTTTTATTTCAAAAGTAACTGCATATCATTTAAAAGGATCCCTTCTTCTGAAAACAACAGATCGATGACTGCAGTTATCTGCCTTTGTGTGTTAGTGCTAAATGAGCAAAATGTAGAAGTTGTGGGAAAGTTGTGGTGATGTTGCATATGTGGTGTTATTAGCATTGATCTGAGGTAACTGGTGTCAGTGACTACATGGAGGAGAACCACGCATGAATCCACACTGTCAGAGGGATGAATCAATGGGGTGTCCCAAACTGATGTTACACAACGACAGAGAGAGAGAGAGAGAGAGAGAGACAGAGAGCAAACAACCTCCTCAATGACTATTTACATACACATTACTATTTCACCATTGCCAAATCCACTATGGTGAATTTGGCATGAATCATATGTTATTAAAAAAAAAATCCAAATTAAGCCTTATGTGGAATGTAGACTTTTTGGATTAACCCATCAAGACCTGGTACTAGTTTTGTGGCAATTTTCAAAGGAAATTTTCTCTATTTTTTAAATTTAAGTCCTTTAACACCATTTATTATGATACAATCTTCTTTATTTTTGTTTTTTCACTGAAAATGAGGTATTTTCCTGTATTTAATTTACTGATCAAGTAGATGTAGCATCTTGTCATCTGAACCTGCTTTATCCTCACTATGGTCACAGGGGTCACTGGGGGCCTAATCCAGCTACAATGGGTGAAGGTGGGGTACACCCTGTATGAGTCTCCAGTTCATCTCAGGGCTGAACATACATAGACAAACAATCACTCTCACATTCACACCTACAGTGTATGGACAATTTAGATTAATCAATTAACCTATCAGTGCGTGTGTTTGGATGGTGGGAGGAAAGTGGAGTACCTGGAGAAAACCCACGCAGACATGAGGAGAACCTGCAAACTCCACACAGAAAGGTCTGGTGTGGGAATCAATCCAGAGACGTTCTTGCTGTGAGTCACAAATGCTAACCACTGCACCACTGTGCTGCCCATCAAGTCAATGTATAGGTAGAAAAAGTTACTTTTTCAGCAGTTTTAAATAACTGGACACAAACCAAGTGTCTCCATCCATTGTCACTGAACTCCATGGGTTTTACTGGTGAATTACTGCTGTAGAAGAAGACAGTGTGTCCATGTTCCAAATTTGGAATTATCATTTTCAACTGAAATTAGGTGTTTACATGGTGACTTAAAACGGAATTAACCTTTATTTGGAATTAAAGAGGAATAAAAACTCCCATGGTTCTTTATGGGTTAAAGGATGTGGGATCTTCCAGTTTCTCACATGCATTCTTTGGACACATTTGCAGCACATTCAGAACTGTGTCTCTTGGCGTCCTGCCTGTTTGGAGTCAGCTCTGTGCATTGAAAACAAACCAACTGGCTTGGTGATGCAAGCCCCAAAGAAAATAAGCAGATTTTATACATTATTAAGGGCCAGGTTTATAAAAGCAGCACAAATTAGCAAGGCTGCAAATAGTGCCAAAGGGAGTGTCCGGCTTTGATGGAAATTTATGAACACAGATGCAGCCAGCTCATTTCAATAATGACCTGCTCTAATCTACCAAGACCGGAGCAAATTAGTACCGAACCAGATTGTGCAGGGACACCACAGCTTGTTACTGTAATGTGGCATAAACTGAGTTGTGCACATGCAAATAGTGAAGCAGGAGATGTTTCTGTGTGGTCGAGCTGGAGGTGGTGATGGATGTTAATGTGACCTTGGCTACAAAAGTAGCCAACGTTTTCACAAAGGCATATCTGGATCACCACTGTGAGCAAAGTCAATAGATAGATAGCTATATAATTTATTGTCATTTCACACAAAACATCATAAATGCACTGCAGAAACAAAATATCATTGGACAGTCAACACAATTAAAACCATGATTAAAAACAGATTAAATAAATACTAAAATACTGATATAAAAGAAAGTGCACCTAGTGGCCTAAACTACTTTAAAACCAGGTAAATAAAGAGATAATAATTATTGCATATGTTACTCCTCTAGGGGTCGAGGAAGTAAACATTAGTGTATGCCTGTGTGAAGTATGTACGTGCCTGTGACAAAAAGAGTAGACAGTAGTGTTGCGCGGGTTACCCGCTGGCCAGTGGATATCCGCGGTTGACCTGCGAGTCGGGCGGGCTGGGTCACAGTATTAATACATATTGCGGATGCGGGTGGGGCGGGTCAGGGACGATCAATACCCGCTGAGGTGTGTGTGTGTGTGTGTGTGTGCGTGCTCGGCTCGCGCATGTGCAAGCCCGTCAGTTCCTGTTTTGAATGCTTTTTTATCCCAACTTTTTGTTATTTGTTATTAGCGGCAAATCTCCCTGAACACTCAGAGATAAGAGTGAAAATGGCGGACTTGATCAGGGAGAAGATTAAAACAGGCGATGCGAAGGTTGTACGGAAACGTTGTATGTGTTGGCTTTATAGAGTGATGATGTGGGTGGAGTCTATTTTATGTGCTGGAGTGCATATTGAGACGTTAGAAAGGAGGCAAAAATTATGCTTCATGACTTTTAACATTAGAAGCGTAAGGTAAAGATGCCGCGAATATACTATGTGAGTTTAGAGCCAAATTTAAGATTGCGGGTTGATAGTGGGTTGGGTTTATCGATACGTGACATCATGCGGATTGGGCGGGGCGGGCCTAGCCACGTCTTGGGTTCGGGCGGGGCGGATTTCTGTAAAACCCCCTTAATCGCGCATCACTAGTAGACAGAGAGCACATCTTAGTTGCATTTACTTCTCACAAAAAGAGGAAGACTTCTTCAATCTCAATCATCCACAACAATTATCACAATATACATTCATGACAACAGCAATGTTCATGTTCTCTCAAATAACTACAATAATAGTCTTCTGTCCATGTAAATATCATTTACAAATGTGTCAAAAAGTTACAAAAACAAAAGAAATGTTACAAAAATGAAATAAATGTGTACTTGTTACCTTGTGTTTAATGTATTTATAATATTTATGCTTTTTAATCTCAAAATATTTATTTATTTATAACTTATTATCTATAATGTCGTTTTTAACTCTTAACATGTAACAGTAACAATGAAATAGCTGCTCAATCCTCAAAGTAGCTGCTATGTACTCTGGACAATATTACAATAGTCTACTGGTACTAGATAATAATATCTTAACAATTGTATTTATGCTACAACATTACCCCAGTAATCACATATTGTATAGAAAAATGTTTCTTAAAAGTGTGTTCGTATGTACTCTACTCAAATGGTTCTGACAAAATGGCGATCGCATGTAACCATGCTGCGTCTCCTACACTTGACCAAAGCTATGCAGGTTAGCATCAAAGATGAACATTTTCTAACAAAATAACAAATCACACAATAGTTCGCTATGCTTCTCCCGACACATAAGCATCTTAACTACAACTACAAACTGAAAATATTCATGAAATGTCTGTTTTATGACCATAACCAACCTGTGACAAAAAGAGTAGACAGAGAGCACGTCTAAGTTGCGTTTACTTCTCGCAGAAAGAGGAAGACTTCTTCTGCGGTCGTGCCTCTACTACACTCTGTCGGAGCGCCATACTCCATCTAGTGGACAGCGTAGGTATTACATGTAGCTGATTGGACAGGATGGGCGCTTAACGTATGGATGTCTACTGGAAGAAAAAGATCATGTTCACTTCCTGTTTTGCATTTGTTTCAACTATCAACATGTCAGACCAGATACTACATGTGATTTTTGCATTTATTTTTGTGATATTTACAAAACAGCACCTCAGCTAAATGAACCATGAGAATCAACATCATCACGACAAGACCAGGAGCATGTGCAGAATGACAGGAATAATGTTAAAGAGGAATTAACCGTTTACATGGCAGAGGAATTAACTAATTCAGAATTAAGATCAGAATAAAGCAGTGACTTTATTCAAAAGTAAGTTTAATTCTGAATTAAAGGCAAAATTGTTGAAAACCTCAACCTATAGCTGAGTTAAAATACATTCTAAGGTGCTTTGTCCCAATTTAAATAACTCTTATTCACTTACATATATGGCTAGATGAGTAATTCTAAGTTTGTCCATAGAAACCGATGCAATATTAAAAGGTACTGTATGTAGCCTATACCAAAAGAGTCAACTGAAAGTGTAATTAACAATAAGTGGTTTCAAAGATTCATATTAGGGGACATTGATTTTATTTATATTTTCATATATGTATTTTGATAAATGACAAATGAATGCACTGAATGTAAACTGCATGTGAAGAAATAATTTAATAGTCGCAATCTAGAGGAACATACAGGTGCTTCCTTCTGTCTTTCTTGCTCTCAGACTTCACCTTTATTTTACAGAAACTGTTCTTTTTGTTAATGTGGTCACCATGTCTGGGACCCGTAACACCAACTTTTTCAAGGTGATTGAAAAAACTATGAAAAAAAATTCTCAGTCATGTACAATATTTTCTGGACTATAAGCCGCACCTGTATATAAGACGCATCCGCTGTATATTTTAAAATATAATACAAAAATAATATACAAGCCGCACCGAATTATAAACCGCTGATATTTACGTTGAAAATTCAGCTATTTACTGCATGTACAGAAGGATTTTAAACTGTTAATGTAGTTACACGTTTGTACCTGAACAGATTTTTCTAACAGTGACTTTTAACACGGCAGCAAATTTGCTGATTAAAAACGGAACAGAACCAAGAGAAAAATAACCTGTATTTACCATATTTATCTTCATTTTTCCTGTGTTTTAAATCACAAATCACTTTATTTAGTCATCTTCTTCTGTATCACAATTGAACAACCTCAGCAGCGCTTTGTCACATCTGTCGCCATGATGAAGGGGTGAGGATTTTAAAATAATTAACAGTTGCTAATTTGTCGTCCGTGTTCTATCTGCGAAAGAAAAAGTAGTATTCTTCTTTCCATTGATTTTTCTTAGTAGTTTTCTTTCTAATTCCAGTTAGACTGCCCCCTAGTGGTGGAAAAAAATCCACAGAATAAACCTCATGGTTCAAAACATATGAAAAAAGTAGTGGCTTATAGTCCAGAAAATACAGTAAACACTTTAGTAGGAATATTGACTAGTATGGATTAAGAGCCAAAAAAATGTGTGCATGTCACTATAGTCAGGAGGTTTTTATTCAATAAAAAGTCTTAACTTGGCTGATGAGACAGTGAGTGACAAGTAAACCATAATAACTCTGCTATATTTCATTTCTTCTTTGATGTCTGAGAAGCAGGAAAACAAAGAGAGAAGCTCTGTAAGCTATTAAACTGTTTTGTTGACAATCTAGACAAATGTATGTCACAAAGAACTGTTGAGTTTTTACACAGTGAAACTTTGAGAAGAAAAATATACCTGCTTGTGTTTCACTTTCTCCAAAACTCCGCAGAGTTGTCAGTCTAAAAATTAAAAGCTACATTAATGCAGCTTTATGCCTAGAGGCAGGAAGTGTATTGTTTGTCTCTCATCGTGGTGAAGTGTTGACATTGACATTTACACTGGTAAACACGAGCAGAGACAGATTTTTATGATTTAAAAATGACAAGTATAAATATAGAATGTCAACTATATTAACAAGGCCTGTGTTTAAAAAAAAAAATAAAAAATTCTAATTCTGGATCGATTCGCATTGTAATTATTTGTACGTTCAAAGATCGATTTTTATTTTTTTCTTTTATTTTTCATTTTTTTATATTTTTCCACCGGTGAACATTCATCAAATTCACTCAGGTGCACTCGGTGTGTGACCCCACAGTGTGTGACCTTAAACAAACATGGCGTCAGAGAGTAGTGACAGAGTTAGCCAAAACTTTCTGAAAACACCACCGTCTCTCAAGGCAGCAGTCTGGAAATATTTTGGGCTCCAAAAACTAAACGATATAGATGTGCTTGACAAAACCAATGCTTATCAAACTGAAGTGAAGTATTTTGGAAATACGACTAACTTGAAAAAGCACTTGTAACGACACACCCGGGGACCAAGCTGTCCACAGGACAAACAGGACAGAAAATAAAGCTGAAAGAAACTTTAACACTGCTAGACAGTTTGTGGAATTTGTTTGTAAAGACGAGGGTTTTTTTTTTTTTTTTTTTTTTTTTTAAAGAACACTAACCTGAATTGTATTGGATAGAATAAAAAATAATTGATTCTTAATTTTCAGAATTGGATCAATTCTTGAAATTTCAATGGATACCCAGATCCAAACAGTCTATGGTCATGGTTTCCTCTGTAGAGTCCCCCCCCCCAGAGTTAAGGCCAATTTATGCTCAGAAGCCAAGTCATCAGATACGTCGCAGAGACTTGTACATACCTCCAAAAAAATGTAACCCACCGCAGACAGTGACGCAGATATGTCGCAGAGAACACAAGAAAAGACGCCTCTGATTGGTCCATTCTACACACACTTCTGCTTCCCTACTGTGAACGTGAGCGTCAATGTTGAAGACGACTTCTGTGAAGATGGATTAGTTCGAGTGCATGAGGTAGTGGAAGAATCTGTGAGACAAGTTTGTTCGACAATGAAAAAGGCTGATTTAAAAAAAGGAGCGGGAATCCAGGTGGGAAATCCCAATGACTTTGTGAGAGTGACGCTTGGATTGTGGCGGTGAATAGTGCACACCATGACCTCCCCACGCTGGCATACATTACAAATATGTGCGACAAGTTAACTGCGACATTTTTCCGTGAGAGCATGTAGAGCCTGGGGATAATAATAATAATAATAATAATAATAATAATAATAATAATAATAATAATAATAATAATAATAATAATAATAATAATAATAATAATAATAATAATAATAATAATAATAATAATAATAATAATAATAATATCAACATAATCGTTATAGTCATAATAATAATCAGAATCATAATAGTCATAATAATCATAATAATAAAAAATAAGTTGATTTCTCACAGTTATGCCATATATTTTCTCTTTATATATTTTCTTCTCTTTACAGGACTATATTGTTACCAACAGCAACACTATAGAAAAATAAAATCTAATGTATAATGCCTCTTTAATTTAAGTAATGAACTTGTCATGTTACAACTAAATAATAATAAACCAGATGAGACTGCACAACTCTAATTGTAAAACTGCTTCTTTATGTATAGTCTTGGTTTCCATGGAGATGACTACATTATAATTTGAGTAGCACCAATCACATCAGAGCCTGAAGGGCAGAGGGTGCTGTGCTTCTTCAGGTTGAGTCAGGAGGAGAAGATGGAGATAGGAGAAAAAAAAAAAATGAGCACGACGACCGACTCAACCCTCTGACCTTAGCATGGATGATGCTTTAGCCACTCGTCTCACCCCCCAGCTGGGCCAAGAAGGGCCAAGGAGAGTAAACAGGAACAGAAAGCAAAATGAAAAAAAGTTACCACGGCTGACGCAGCGAAAAGAGTGAAAGGAAAAAGAGCAGTTGTAATGAATAATCCAGTTACTGGAGCTTGAAATCACCTACATAGAACAATGTGCACTGTTTGACATTCATTGTGTCAAACAACTGTGAGGCTCCTGTGGTTTTATTTTGACAAGTATTGGTATTAAAAATAAAACACACTATATTATTGTAATTGCACTAGAGAGCAAATGGTTGAATGGACCTTTGTGTCAGTCTGCACCTGCAACCTTTTATATACGATTCCCCAGATTCTAGTATTCATCACTTTTATCAGCGCTTTTTGACTGAAGACACAAAATCTATGTCTACTCTAACAGGCGCACATCTTTGTCTTACCCAAAAACTGGAAATGCATATTTAAGTTTGATATATGTCTCTTAGGGGTAAAAGAATTCTAGGGTTCAACTGATGACGACATTTGGTGAGAAAAAGAATGTGTCCATTTCCCACATAATGGGGAGCTTAAGTCTCCGCCCCTTCCAGGAGGCTCATGGGGCCTGAGATCGAAAAATTAATGAATGGTATTCAATGGGAAATAAAATGTTAAAATCGTATCTGGTTTGTCATGTGCCCTGAATCACACACATGTTGTACCTCATAATAAATGAGAATTATTGATGTGTGTTTTAACCGCTTCTGTTAACCAATGGATGATTCATTTGTGAGTAAAACCCGTTAATAATTTGGACTACATGACTGGCACATATGTGACGTCACTACAGACTCCACACCACAGCTGAGTGGAGTGTGACGTCACATACGAGATGCATTATAGTCTCTTACTAAACCCACATAAAACCTAATGTTTTTAATTTGCTTCCCATCAAAAATAGGTGGTCTGCCTATGACACATCAAATATTTCTTATTAATTGCTATCATATGTGAATTTCAGAGCACTTGTCAAATCAGAATTTAGTTTGACTTACTCCATTCACTCCCATTCAAATTTTTAGAGAGCTAAGCACCCATGGACCAGAAGTAGAAGGGTGTGACTTAGCCTCCCCATGTCCATGTTGAGTGGGAATAACAGATTAATTAGTATGTAATAGGCCTGGGTGATATATTGATTTTATCGATTCATTCGAGCTTTTGATGCGGCCAATATAAAAAATAAAAAAACTTGACCCCCCCCCCCCCCACCCCACCCCCACACACACACACACACACAGCATCTACCCTTATGTACAACCTACAACCTTACAGTATGTACAACATATACATATCATTGAATTAAATTCAGGGAAATGCCTACTTTTCACTGAAACAATGCAAAACACAGGGAATAAATTACAATAAATATTCATCAATCACAAAAAAATCTGTTTTGGAACTTCCACAAAAGTAGCAGTTGGGTGTCTAAGGGTTAAATATCAGAAGTAATGCTTAATCAATCCTGTGTGGGCTGCAATTCAGAAAGTTAAAAAAGAAATCTTGAAAAACTTTGGCATTTTCCTAAAATATCCTCAATGTTTTATTGTTGAAAAAGACCCCGAGGGTGACAGTCGTTAACGTTGCATGGATAAGGAGGAAAAAAGAAATGAAAATTAGTCAGCAATTTAGCAGCTCAGTCACACAAATGCACAGCAGCAAAGAGTGTAAACAGGATTTCTAGTGTAAATAACAACAGGGGGCTCAGGCTTTAAGGTGAAGCAGAGACAATACAGCAGCAAAACATAGAAAGAGAGAGCCAGCGAAACAAAGGAGATTGATAGAAAAGGGAAATCAAGACGCATTTAATTGCTAATTAATAGGATAATGTTTGGGCTGCAACAAACTGTAAAGCCTTATGGGACCACTACAGTGTCTCCTTATGGCACTGCCTTTAAACTGCCTTTGGAACTCTAATTAATTCACATCCTGCTGCTAATTAATTTGCCACCGCTAATTAAACTGAAAGGCACCTTCTTTCACCCAGTCCTCTCTGTCCCTTAGCTCCTCTCGTCTCTCCACTTTTCTTGCCGTCTCTGTATTTTTGCCTCCCATGATTCAACAGCTCATCCACAACACTGAATGCTTGCTTTCCCCACAGTGTCTTCACGGCTGACAGCTGATTCTATTATTGTGTTATATGCCCCCAGCTAAAGTGAAACATCTTGCTATTTGTACCTTTAAATGGTTTCACCAACAGGGGGATTGTTAGCAGGATGTCAACTATAATCACTCTCTAAATCCCCGACACCACACTCAGCTGATAGGATTTTACCTCATGTCGCCAACGCAGATAAAACAGTAACATCTGTTGCAAAAGGGTCCAACAATTATGCAGTGTTTTTGTTTTGTTTATTCCTTCAAGAGCTTCTTTTTTAACCTGGTGAGTATCTAATACAAGTGTCTCTGCTCAGACCATATAATGCAGACATGACAGCACACAGATGTACATCCAGGCCAAGTTTAGAAAGCATTTATCCGTGTTTTGCTGAATTTAATGGTTGCTTATTGAATTTTAACAACAGAATAGTTTGTGCAAAGTTAAATCAACTCATGGAAGTGAATGTGAAACACACGTGAGGTGCGAAATCAAACACAAGAGACAGATGCAGATATGACAGATGCAGAGTTATTGGAGTGTGGCGGCAAAACTGTAATGGGATAAAAATGATTCCAGATATGTTACTACTATTAATAAAGTTATCACATACACACTGAGTACATTAATCAATTATTCTCAAGTTTTTGTCTTCCCACTCTTTTTTGAGCAGTTCATATTGAATTTATTTTTATAATTAGCATACATGGCAATTTCTATAAAGTCTTGATGACACTGGGGAACACAGTATTTGTTGAGTTAGATCTGACAGCTGTTTTTAATTCATTTTTGGGTGCGGAATCCAAAACTGATCTCACTTTTTGTCTGTCACGTAAAGTTTTTGAACTGAGTTTTCTTGAAACATATGAAAAATACTGTACTTAACAGGTATGACCTTTTCAAATATTGTTATACAATGACATATGATAGACAAAACGGCAATGTTTATTTATTTAATGTTTAATTCCACTGTCATTATACTGACTTATTGGGAACTGCACATACCTCTCACCACACTGTCTCCATGGTAACTGCACAAACAAGTTTCCACGTAGCTGTAGATGAGTCCAGTCATAATTAGCTGGCAAGTCTTACTACAGTTAATCAGTGGAATTTTCTTCTTTTTTTTCTTATCTGGAGGGTAAGTTGTGGAGAAAAAAACTGGACGTGCAATATTGTCATCAACATGACAATTGTAGCTTGAATCAACATAAACTCAACAGAATTTTCTTTTCCATATTGTAATCTTTATTTTTTTATTGATACAAATACATGAATTCATATTTTGAATCTATTTTATCCTCACTAGGGTCATGGGGGTCGCTGGTGCCTATCCCAGCTACTGAAGGTGGGGTACACCCTGGACATGTCACATATAGAGACAAACAATCATACCTATGAGCATTTTAGAATAACAAATAATGAACCTATCAGTGCATGTGTTTGGATAGTGGAAAGAAGCCATAGTACCAGGAGAGAAACCACACACAGAACATGCAAACTCCACACAGAAAGGTCAAACCCACGCCCTTCTGGAGTATTGTCCACTGCACCACAGTGTCAGTCTCGTCTCATCATCTGAACCCGCTTTATCCTCACTTGGGTCATGGGGTTCTGTGGGGGTCTAATCCAGCTACAATGGGTGAAGGTGGGGTACACCCTGTATGAGTCTCCAGTTCATCTCAGGACTGAACATATATAGACAAACAATCACTCTCACATTCACACCTATGGACAATTTAGATTAACTAATTAACCTATCAGTGCATGTGTTTGGATGGTGGGAGGAAACTGGAGAAAACCCACGCAGACACAAGGAGAACATACAAACTCCACACAGAAAGGTCTGGTGTGGGAGTGTCAGTCTCATTTCTGTAAATGTAATCTAACACCAAGGAGGAAAAGGATCCAGGCGTTCCAACACACATGACTTTTATAATCCTTGTAAACGGATCCTCAATCTACTATATGAGCTGACCTCTTGCGGGCTAGGTGGGTTGGGTCACCAACACTGGGCCGGTGTTATATAAGTCTGAGTCAAGCAGATGTTTAACCCTTTAACCCCTGGTCCTGCAGAGCTGCTATCCTGCATGTTTTAGATGTGTCTCTCTTCCAGCACAACTGATGCTCGTTATCAGGCTTCTACAGAGCTGGATGATAAGATGATGATTTGAATCAGGTGTGCTGGAAGAGGGAAACATCTAAAACATGCAGGATAGAAGCTCTGCAGGAGGAGGGTTACAGACCCCACCCTATACTGACGATGTTTTTACATCTTATCCTGTGATCTACAATCCTTTGTGGGCATGTGTAGGTAAAAGTGTAACATTTGGCTGACATGTTGATGATTTGATGGTATGGTAGCTATCAACATATCTATGTAACTCTGATACACAGGTTTATTTTTCATTTATTTGTATTTATTTGCTCCCCTCCCTATTTATTTATTTAAGTGTATGTGAACTTAGAGATATGCAAATGTGTATATGTGTACATGTATACATATATAATTACATATCCTGATATATTATATTTATGAGTATTTATTTATTTCCATATTCCTGTAAGTGTGTGTCTGTGTGTGTGTGTGTGTGTGTGTGTGTGTGTGTGTGTGTGTATCTGTACATGTGCAGTGTTTTAAGGGGACTTATATATTCTGTCCTGCTTTATATAAATTCAACGAAGGTCCAGGGCAGGTGAAAAATTGTTTCATGTTCAACCTGTTATTTTTTTGTGTGTTTGAAAATTGCAGATAAAAAAAGACGTAGATAAATTAAAAAAATGAAGTGTATCTAAGTCCTGTGTTTACCACTATCTAGTGACACAAAGGAATCCTTACTTAAAACATTAACTATTGTTTACTAAAAATATTGAATGAAAGATCTTGACTTTCTAGATTAAAATATTTCAATAGTAATAATAATAACGGGTGAATATAACTTATTGTACTTTTACATGTGTTGCTCCTGTTTTTATTTTGTTCCCGTATGCACTGTCAAACCACCGTCAAATTAAAAATAGTGTATTTTCTTGTTCCACTGTAGATTTTCATTAATGTACTGTATGTTTTCCTGTGCAGTTTTGGTGGTGTCTTCAGTCTTCTGTGTTACCTGTTACAACAGATGTCACAACTTTTATCTATCATATTTGTTTATTTATATGTGCATAAATATACACTGTCTTCTATTAAATAAATAAAACAAATTCAGTTTTCCCAGACCTCCCATTTCTCTTTTTAGGTTTACTTTCGGTGCTATTTTCTTCCAGGTTATTGTTCATTAATATGATGATAATAATGGTTAACAATAATGCACAATCCCCCCCAAAAAAAAATAACATTAAAAAAGGATATGAAAAGTCAGCCCAGGTTGTTTCCAGTTATATGATAAAACTAGTGCGTTGACGTGTGGGTGTCCAGGGGTTCTAGTTGTGGTAGTTTTTTTATTCATACATACTATTTGAGTCGAGCAATGTGATTGTAAGGATATTATTTTACAAAATTACTTCTACCTCCCAAAATACTGGTTCTATCTAGTTTTTTTTTTCCCTTGTCTGTTTCTTTACCAAAAATATAATAGTGACAAACTGCAGCAGTTAACTCTTCCCAGATATTGTGTCAATCCCCTGGGCGTGCGCACACACACACACACACACACACACACACACACACTGGATTCTATGTCTCATGAGGACCAATTGGTAAATTTGTCATTTGGTAGTGAGCCTAAACGTACCAATTTTTTTTTAGAAATAAAAAAATACTAAATAAAATACATATTTTACAAAAATGTATATATATATATATATATATATATATATATATAATTTAATAATAAAAATAAATAAATAAATAAGACAAATATATAAGTAAATAATAAAACTAAATACATTTAAATACAAATATACAATGTGTTTTAAAAATAAATAAATACAGAAAAATACATAATTCCACATAACTGATGTTTCTTTTCTTTCCCTTCTTTATTTTGTTCATTGCTAATTTTTCAGTCTTGTTACCACTCCAAACTGGTTCAGAATGATTGTGATGTGTTTAGTGTGAGTCAGGTTCTAATGAAATTAGATGAAAAAATGTTGAACTCATTTGTCTCCTAAATTGCAGGACCTGACATGCGACAATTGTGCACACGTACATTGCGATGTTAATGCTCAAACTATATATTGTGCAGCTCTACTAATATATATCATTGATGAAAAGATGAAAAACTGCATTTCTTTTATAATACTGACAGCACTAGTGGTTAAAAACATGTTTAACATTTTGGATCAGTATATGCTTTTGGGTGTTTGAGGGTCCGTTACTGAGCAGATGATCACGTTGTTAGACTCTTAAAACAGAAACAAAGGAAGACAGGAGAGCTCCTCGGAGAACACGCTTCTCTGCCGTACACATGAAACCTTGATGTGCAGCTGCTGATTTGTTGTTGTGCCATATGTTGACTCATTAGTCAGGAGGCTGAGGACGTATGGGGCTGCTGTGTGCTTCTGGCTTTGCTTGGATGAGCTCAGTGTTTCTTCTACTTCCCCTGGTGCACCAGTGCCCTCCCCTAACCCTCCACAATAGCTCTGTCATGGAAACCAAATGCATGTCAATCTGACCAAGGCTCTATAACCCCACACTGAAGTTCATGTCCATAACATTCAGCCTCACATGAGCTGGTATGAACTCAACCAAACTTAACCTATAAACACCCAAACATCTACCACTTATGGGAATTATTTTACACCTGTTGATCCACTAAACCTCTGGAAATGTCAATAATTGGTGCACAATTAATTGCAATTTGTCATCTTTTTATGGTCATCAGATATGATCCATTTGGACATTCAGAGGCTGCGTAAACATAAAAGATAGTTTTATTGTCATCATACAACAATGTACAATGATATCTGAGCATCACCTTTCAGTCAGTGCAACAGAAACCAATATATTACTAAAATAATAATAAATATGTAATAAAATGTGTAAGTAATGCATGAATAAAATAATTATATATACAGTACATCTCGTTTATCCTCACTAGGGTCATGGGGGTCACTGGGGGTCTAATCCAGCTACAATGGGTGAAGGTGGGGTACACCCTGTATGAGTCTCCAGTTCATCTCAGGGCTGAACATATATAGACAAACAATCACTCTCTCATTCACACCTATGGACAATTTATATATATATATATATATATATATATATATATATATATATATATATATATATATATATATATATATATGGTGTTGAATGAACTGTCCAGGTTATGGAGACAAGGGATCAGAAACACGCATGGAGGTGACAATACTGAACTGGTTCTACACCGGCGCCTATAAGCCTCACTGGTTTTAATAGTTGCAGTTCAGCAACGACTTGAAGCTGCATGGTGTGGGCCAGGTGAAGCTGGAGTGGATCTGGGGGAAAGGTTGTGAAACTAAACTGTTGAGATGTTGTCTAAATCAGGGGTTCTCAAACTTTTCTGGCCCAGGTCCCCCTTGGAGGGGTGAAATTTTTCCATGTCCCCCCTCATCCTCGCAATACTGAAAATGATAAAAACCCACTTCAACAATGATTATTATGAAACAATGATAACCTTTTTTAATAGTGCTTTTGTACAAACCAGCAACATTTTCAGGTATTATAATATAAATGAGCACTTCAGAAACAACAATTTTAAATAATTTTAAAATAATAAACGGAACAAAAGCTAAAAATAGCCTGTGACTCGCTCCGTCTCAATTTAGTCAAGCTAGCGTCAAACAGCGCTGTTACTTCCGCCCGCTCGCTACAAAATACTTCCGCATTTCAAAATAAAACAGCAAAAAAAAACAAAACAAAAAAAACTGTGAATAATTTTGCGTACCCCCTGGACATGCGCCACGTCCCCCTAGGGGTCCGCGGACCCCAGTTTGAGAACCGTGGGTTAAATGACAGGTGGTTGGCGGGACTACTTTTTCTTCCGCCTGGGTAAGTGTGTGATGTGTCAGCGCAGCTGAGAGGGTGTTTTCTAAGACAGTAGATTCAGAGCAAAAAAACAAACAGACTAAAGGAGAAAACATTAAATATGATTTTGTTCCTGAACAAAAATCTGTGAATGAGGAACAACACTTCATTTTCTAATTTTTCAGAGTTCCAAACAGTATTTTCACATCTTTTTCTAGGATTGTGTGCTCTGGTTTTTCTATTGTCTATTTCTATTTTCTACCTCAATATGCTTCAGTTTGAAATAAATAAATAAATTACTATGCCTTGTATTCTTAAGGAAGCTATGATTTGAAATTGTCAAATGTATTTTAGATTTAAAAGACATTAGGTGTAGTCGCATAAAATATCAGTATCGGTATAACTGATACCAGCCTGAATTTTACTCAGTATCAGATTGGAAAGGATATCAGTGGTATCGAACATCACTAATTCAAAGGTTGCATTAACAGAGAATATAATGTACATTCCAGATTTATTCATTTTTTGTTTTGTTTGATGGGAATTTTCAATGCGTTGGGACAGCATATTACAACATTAAATAAACTTATTACATTTTGGAGGTTTATTACAAAATGTACAACAGTATTCATATATTATCTGTCCCACTTATTGATATACAGAGATTTTTCTGACATAGCACTTAGATATGATAGCCTGGAGTTATCTCCAGTTTACAGCCGACCAAGGGGGTTTACACACACACACACACACACACACACACACACACACACACACACACACACACACACACACACACACACACACACATTATCCACTGGCATCTCAGGTCAAACGACTCACACAGATGTGTCTTTTTTTACTTGTCTACCCTACAATCTATTCTATTTGCACAAATTGTTTCTGATGCTTTTCTCTGGCCAATCGCGGCTGACATCTTGTGAAAGTGGTTATCCTACATAAGTACTTTATCTGATACCACGTAGGCACCAGCTAGGAACAGCACACAACACCGCCACAGTTTGTTCACCCATGTAATTGAAGTATTACAGTTCTTGTAGCAGATCTTCAAACTAAATTATCTTCCAGAGTCGGAGTGTAGAGCCTCCCTGTGCTTTAAATATCCATCCACTTACATCAATAACAATTACCAGGATGATTATGATGATAAAGGATCGTGGTGCAGTTCTCTCAGGCTACACTGTGATTATATTACCGACGACAAAGATAATGAAAGTCATACACTATTGATTACTGCTGAGATAAACCTTTACAGCAGCGGTGTTAAATTTAGGGCCTCACTTTTTAAGACACTTAAAGAGTGTGTTAGTCTACTTCTGCCTGTCAGAAAATGACCTTGTGAAGGTCAGTAATGATGATGGGTGAACTGGGTGTCAACGTGTGTTTGTATTTGTGTGACTTTCCACATATTTAACTGTGTAATGTCAGTATGACTATATGACATTATGTATGTAATTATACGTATATATGTATTCTATGTATGTATATATGTATTCTTATCTTTATGGAGACATTGATATGTTTACACCAACATTCAGGTCCCCACTAAATTTAAATAAAAATTAAAGTCCCCACTAGTAAAATAGAAATGATGTGGTCCTATAAATACATTTATTTGTTTTCTCCAGAAGTCCCCATAAAGCATGAGGGATATGTGTGTAAAGTGAAACATGTATTTTTCAAAGGTTTGAAGATTTTTTTTAACTTTCTAAAAAAAAAAAAGATTTATTTCCAAAGTATTTTTAAAAAATATTTATTTGATTGTTTGATTTATTATTATTGATCTATTTATTATTAGTTATTTAATTGTTTTCAATAATTATTATTCATTCATTCATTTTTATTAATTTTTTTAATTTAATAAAATGTTCTTATTTTTATTAGTATTTTTTTTAAATTGTATTTAGTGTTTTACACTCACTTACCCATGGCTACTTGTATGTCTGTGTGTGTGTGTGTGTGTGTGTGTATTTGTGTAGAATGTGCCTACTGATAGAATGATTGTGTCACCAGATAGGATCCAGGTGATTTGTGTTGATGAGGTAAATATAGAACAGAAACCTGTTTTTTAACCTCAGTGTAACTTCCACTCACTACAAACTGAGATACATGTGTTTAGCCACATTTTCTAATAATGGTGTATTTTGTAATAAACATCTAAAATGTAAAAACTTTCTCATTCATTTTGTAATGAACTGCGACAGTTCGTAATAAACTGTCTCAACACATTTTGCCGCATTATGTAACAAGTTACATTACATTACATTTTGAGAAGATTATTAAAAAATGGAAATGTGAAAATGGAATAACATGATGCATTATGTAGTAACATTATTAGTAGTAACATTTCTAAAGCACACTATGTTATGTTGTATTTTATTTTCTAGTATTTGTAAAAATTCTATTTTTCGTATCACTGTATTAGCCTAGTAGCAGTACTTAGCAATTACTACCAGTACACTATTTAAAGGTTGCATTAACAAAGAATATACTGTAAATCCTAGATATTTTTGTTTTGTTTGATGGAAATTTTCAATGTGTTGGAGCAGTTTATTACAAAATGCATCAGTTTATTATTAAATAAAATAAAGTTATACATAAAGTACAATAAAGTACAAAATGCAGCTCAACACGTGTATATTTGTATCCACTGTGTGTAATATATGAAAGTTGTTTACATTAAAATATCATTTATATAATAAGTGGGTCCATTTGAATAAGCAGATTTAATGAAACCTCTGAGTCTGTTAACCCCGAAAATCCTTCATTTCAGGGTTTAATAGACTCAGTTTTCAATAAACCTGCTTATTGAAACAGACCCCAGGCAGAACAAACCCTGCTACTCACAAACATTTTCACTCATAATAGAGAAGAAATTGTCTCTTATCTTTGTGAAAACACATTTTTAGTGACTTTGACCTTTGACCTACATTCACCAAAATGTAATCGATCTTTTCTGCACCAGCTCATACCGTTCCTGACAACAGGGTAACTGCACATTTTTAATCGTCAAATATAATGCTTTTTAAAACCTTTTTAAGATGTCTGAGAATAAAAATTAAGACCACCACCACAGTAAAAAAAAGTACCCTCTAGGCTGTTCAGTCAAAGCACATTTATTTCAGTCAGCGCGTCTTCAGTTCATGAATAAAAAATGCATTTCAGGAAGCTGTCTTCTCAATACTTCAATAACACTGCTGTAAATAACGTACAAACAGTAAGTAAGAAAAAGTAAGGTACATATGAAAACAAAACTCCGGGGCCGTTTACATGAGGACGATTGCGGCTAAAAATGAGAAAATATTTTATGGGAAGTGCCGTTCATTTACAGAAGAATTTAGTTTTTACAGTTTGAAAACCTGACCATTGTGCACATTAGAGGTACACAATGGTCATTAAGTTTTTATATTTTGTAATGCAAAACTGCATTTGATTCTGTTTTAACAATAAAGTAAGTGCACTTTCATTTCCCAAAACGGTTGTGATCTTGACTCTTTCCTTTTTTTTTTTAAGGAACAGACAGTTTGTAAAGCAAATGTAGGTCAGATTTTGACAACTGCGCAACAAAAATATAATGTGGGTAACTGATGCATAGTGCCTCACAATTATGCAAACTCCAAACTGCATAACAACTGTGCAATCTGAGATAACTATGTGCATCTAATTTCAGTCAGTGATGCGAAGGAACAATAGAACAAATATGTTCAAATATGTTCCACACGTCAGAAACATCAACTCTAGGAGTAGACGGAACAGTTTGAAAACAGTTTTCTTTAGCAGGTGCATGCTGTAGCTAAGACCAAACCACTGAATTATGCTGTTTTCATTGTCACAGGAGAAATGTCAGTGAGTTTCAAGAGATGTATAGTTTCTAAACTCATCAAATGTGTATGTACTTATACCATACACATGATACTTGACTGGTTTATTGGTGTAATTATACTTTAGAATTTATTTTTCTTCCACAGATTTGCACTAAACAATGAGTTTGTGGGATTAATTTCACTAGCAGCAGGTTGCTAAGTTACTGACTATATTACAGTCTATTTACAGTGAAGGTTTAGCACCTGTGTATGCTGAGGTGTTCGACTTGTAGAATGTGTGTCACATGTTTTTATGCTGCTGTAAAATACATAATTATAAAGACATTCTATAAATCACTGATATGTGACTCTGGTATCTGAATTATAAAGTACAAAGAGTCAGATTTACAGATTGTTTAGACTTATGTAAGAACGTCTGTTCCATCATGAATATAACTGAAAGGGTTCTATCTGCACTCTTATATTTTATTTTATTTTATTTTAAATAAATGTAATTATATATTTTTTTTTCTATTTTTATAAAGCATTGTGAATTGCCCTGTGTATGAATTGTGCTATACTGGCTTGTATAAATTAAGAAATAGGAATTTAAGGAATTTAAAATCATAGTAATGGAATAAAACGTAAAATACAATCAGTGTTGAGCAAAATGAAGCAAGAAAAAAACAAACATCTCTGAGGTATTTTGGAAACAAAGATAACAATTGAAACAAATCTAACCAGTGCAATAATATTTATCCCAATATAATTGTATTATGATATATGATATTATTATTTTGTATCCCAGACCAGTTAGAAAAGAAACACCTGAATTCTATTATTCTAATACTTTTGTCCATGTACTACACAGTAAATTTTGCAGTGTTAAATCAACACTTAGAGAGTTTATTTAACTTCTTCTAGAGTGTATTTGGTCCCATTGTCTCCAAATTAACACTGCAAAATCTACAGTGTATATACCACTGCCTGTGTAAATCCTTCTGACTACTTCTGAATGTCTCACTATTAATGTGTCCGTCTTTCAAGATTATTTTAATAACTTTACATTCTTTATTTTGGCTGCAGTGGACTGACTGCAGATGAAACCTACAGTAATAGTGAACATTATTCTTCTTTCCTGGCTGGAATACAGATGTTCTGAAGATCTACACTATATAATTATGACATGATTTGATTTAGATTGTTTATGAGTGGTGGAGACGGATCTTTTGAAGAACCAGTTTCAGAAGAACAGTGAAAATTGAAAGAGATAATGAGGTCAGAGTGAGCTTTGATAATGAGTAGAAAACAGTTCTTCATCAAAGGGAAGTGTTACCGATTGAAAACAAATACATGTAAAATATAATATGTGATAATAGCATCTTTGAAGAATTTCATTTACTTAAAACCAAAGTGGGATTTAAAAAAAAAAAAACCTAAAGCCTGTGATCTGAAGGATAAGAAAGAAAGACTGTGTAGTTACTTGTCAACATGAGAGATTTACCGAGACAACGGAATCACTTTAATACATTAGTGATACCACCACAGACTGTTAAGACTGTTTTCTAACTCATGGTAAAGTTCATTCATTTGTTTACATGGAAGTTGTAGTATTTTCCACACAGTACTTTGTTGCTGGTTGAAACTATGAGACGTCTTTATCATTTCAGAAAATTAAGAGATGTCGCTGTTTCTGTGTCACAGAAACTTGACTTAGATACTTTATTAATTCTTTTTCAAGGAAATTGCTTTTGTTACAGCAGCAGAAAAACACTCAGATAGCCCATCATCACACACACACACACACACACACACACACACACACACACACACACACACACACACACACAAAAGAAACAGTTTTCTTTCAGACTTACAGTATGTCTGCAAATTCTCTAAAAAAACAAGAAATGTTCATACTTTAAATATGACATCCATCCATCCATCCATCTATCCATCCATCCATCCATCCATCCATCCATCCATCCATCCATCCATCCATCCATCCATCCATCCATCCATCCATCCATCCATCCATCCATCCATCCATCCATCCATCCATCCATCCATCCATCCATCCATCCATCCATCTATCCATCCATCCATCCATCCATCCATCCATCCATCCATCCATCCATCCATCCATCCATCCATGAACCTTTAGTGGCTAAGCAGGTCAGAAAATGAATGAATGATTGAATTAATAGATAGTAAACCGCTGGTGTAAAAATCCAGACCCACACCTAGAAAGAAAATCAAAAATCAATAATGTTTGACAACTAAATTAAGAGTATTTTTTGTTGTTTGTGATTCTATGTGTAACACCAATGAAAACAGAAAAAAGTTTTTTAAGATACATACAGTCTGAAAAGGTTTAGAGTAGTGTAGGTACGTCACAAATTATAGCATTTGATAGTATGTGTGAATGAGAAGGAGTTTTTTAATAATGATAGTTGATATTTTTGGCCTATATCGCCTCATAATTTTTCACTATTTTCATGAATGAATGAATTCATATATATTCTGTTCCACTTAGCCCTGGTAAGGGTTATGATGGTGCAGGAGGTGGAGTACACCCTGGACACATTGCCAGTTTATCATAGGGCTTTTCAGCATTTTGTGACATTTAATAGACAAATAATTTGACAATTAATCAAGAAAATAATCAACACAAAATAATTGTTGTGGACTTAGTTGAAACTTATAAATCTGCTTAGTGATGCTAAGGAGCTGACGAAGAGCGGATAATTGGTTTAGAAAATAAGGTTTATTTAAGAATAGAATAGAATAGAACAAGGATTACTTTTATTGCAAAATACAAGGTAGAGCATCTCTGTAAAGTGTCCAGTATAAAAAGTAATTGTTAACAATATACTGTACATAATATATAAATGTGCAGTATATTGTACCGTAAGTGTTTCAAATCATGCCTTTTAGGAAGAACAACAACTGACTCTGACAGTAATTAAGTCTAAAACAAAGAAACATCGTCTCAAAACACAGTTTTCCTTCAGGCTCACATTACGTATTTCCCCGTCATGTTTGGTGCCATTGGAAAGATGGGGATTCCCTCTAGACAACCCTTAAATAGAAATGCACATAATTATATATTTGAACCAGGACAAAGCCTTCTTGAGTAAACAAAATCCCTTGTTGCTATGGCGATGTTGAAAAATGGCCTCTGATTGGTTGAATTAGTGTCGCACAAGTATTTTTACTAAGCTTTCAAATAAATATAAAATCTTAATTTCTGAAATTTGATTGGTTTTGTGCTGGAGGGTCACAAATGTAAAATACAGAGGATACTTAAAGAAGGCTAAAAAAAAAAAAAAAGGGGAAAATGGTGTGTGAACTGCCACAAAACTAGCACTGGGTCTTTATGGGTTAATATCATAAATATGATCAGTACAGCTGTGCGGCTATAAAGTATTTGTGGCCGCACGCACAAACACTTTAAAGTTTGTGAGCACAGCCAAAGAGGACAAACCTAATGAATGCCTAAAAAAAAAATCAACTTTTCATCACTGTTCTCTTTTCTGCAAAGTGTAGTTGTAGACGTACAGCTACAATCTGACCCAAAGTATATCTGTGTGTGGTGGCTCCATCTGAAAACACTGAATGATAAATGTCTCCAAATAAATCTTTGAATGGATAGAATAAATTATTTTAGTTAAATTTTAAATAATTTAGTGCTAAAAATCAACTCTTGAATATTCTTCCATGTTCCCCACTCGAAAGGAGGATTTAGTAACACAGGCGATGCCATAAGCCTCCTTAACTTGACTCTCTCTTTGAAGAAGTTTAAAGCATCAAATTAAATACAAGCCCTTACTTTGATACTGTCATCTCAGCGTGAATGTTTTTGATTAGATCAGGAAAAATATCCTCCTAGTGGCAATTTGCTTTCCAATATATGTCACATATTTACACGCTCTAAAATACATGATTTTCTCTAGTTTAAGGGGCTTTTTTTTTTCTTTTTTTTTTTTTAACAAAAACCGAAAGGTGCTCCTGGGCTTGACGTGGCATCTAGGTTATCGAGTGCACACGTTTCTGTTAAGTGTGATAAGATGATAAATATAGAGCTGGATAAACAGCTCCGGGGAGAAGCAGTGTGAGATGTGTGGTGATGTCAGCAGCGCTACTGGACCAAATATGAGTCATCCACAAGTTTAGGAGCCTCAGTGATATAAACATCAGCCCTAAACTAGGTTAATCCACTGAAATCCACCAATTCAGAATGCACACTTAAAGCTACACAACCTCTGCACACAGATGACTGGAAATGAACACAAGCTTAATGGAAGAGCATTACACATGTACTGTATATATGTGCGCAGACATGCACCCCATAGCTTATCAAATGTGATAATGTAGGGTCTTTCCACCTCTGTGCGTGTGTGTGTGTGTGTGTGTGTGTGTGTGTGAGCGCTGATCACTGAGCTGAAATAAAAGTCTAGTGGATTTTCCAAATCCGCTTTGTGTCACAAAACTTTCGAAGGAGAGAGGGAGCAAATGAGAGCAAGTCTTCGAGTCAACAAGGTCCCCTCACTGCAACTCTATCCATTTACTCTCATTTATCAATTGCTCTATTTCTGTTTTTCCCAGAATATCTTGGCATTTGTACACCTACTCTCCTCTTTCTATTTTTATTTATTTTTTTATTCATTTATTTTTCTTTCCTGCTTCATTGTTTCCACCCCTTATCACCTCAGCACTGACTCTATATTATTCTCTGTTCACCTTTGGGTGACCTTCTTGTCCATCTTTCTTCCTCTCTCACATACACACTCCTCCTTTTCTCTTCATCCCTCTTCGCTGAGGCCCGAGCGAGGACAGATCTCATCTCTGACTGGCTGATTGAGTTACCGCCGCCGTCCCTGTTGACACACACACAAACACAGATGCACATCACAGACTTTGCAGGGGACTCAGACTACATTAGGATGAAACAGAGACAGACAGCTAATAATGACATCGACCTCCCGTGGAGCTGCAGTGAGATAATCCACTGTGACGACTACAGGCTGACAGCGTGAAGAGTTAGCGCCTCCTTTACAGTTTTGTGTAGAAGATTGGTGGCTGGTGTGCTGCTGACTCTTACTGATTCCTGACTTATTTCCATATGCCCATTTATTATCTGCTGTAGGGTCAGACTTTAGCCCTGTACAATCAGACAGGCCATAAGTCTGTCACATGGAAGACGACTGATGATCTGGGCCGTCACATATGGTTCAGCACCATACAGTACAGTATGATCTGAAGTAACCAAGAAAATAAGAACATAATAATATACAGATAATTTGATTAAATATTTAAGAGTGAAAGGAAGAAGATTACATAGAGAAAAGGTTGACATCTCCAAAGCATTCTTTAAAAAAGGTAAATAACATGAACAAATTCAAAAACCAGTGCAATTGTAACATTATGGTGTCTCATTTACACATGTGCATTACAATTTACAGCTGATAATGCATCTATATAGGCACACAACATTTAGTTACAGGCAGAATATTGTTAAAATTGTACTTATTCCTCTTAAAGCAGCGTATGACTTTCATCACTTTCACTTTCTTCAAATTTGTAAAACCCCAGTGATACCGTCATTATCAATAATCTGTTAGTCTTTCTGTGCTAATGTACCAAACTGAAACTTCACTCTGAGCTTTTGCCAAAATGTTCTCACCAACTGAATTATTGGAATGGAAATTTCATACAGCTGCAACAAACAACAAAACAATGAACCTGTGTATGCTACCAGGTCAGAAGGAATGGAAGGAGTCACTCTAAGCCAGTTGTCATCTTTTAATAGGGAGGGGAGGGGGTGTAGCGGGACGCTCAGAGCCCTAAACCCTAACCTTAACCCCGAGCAAAAAGTGTTTTAAACCCGAGTGTCTCATATTGCCACGGAAACCACTCAATTAGATACCGAGGGACACCTTGTGTGCCAAAAACTGACACTTGGTCAATGTGTTTGACCGCATTTGATTTTGACGCACTTGGAGAGAGAGTGTTGCATAAGCACAGGAAGACTAATGGATAAGTGACAATTAGTTTATCACTCAGGTTTTTACAAATTTTAAGAGAAATTTGTCATACGCCGCTTTAACAAAATTTCAGGTTGTAATATTTGCTTTCCTTTGCCTATCAACAGATAATTTGTAAATGTTTGCAATTGTAATGTTTTACAGTAAAACAGGGTGAAAAAGTTGCCATTTGAGGTTGAATTAGTTTGTATGTGAAACCTGAACTAAAATAAGTGATAATATCTGAAGTGAAATGTTTTGCATTTACAAATTCACCACAAGAGCCAGATGGGAACCTTTAGTGGGATGATTTTGGCTGTGGGCCACCTATGATCTGGTTCATCTGAGGTCTACAGTGGACCTAGACTGCATGTTTATAAGTAACACTGCAAAAATATAAAACAAAATACAGCAAAGTGTAAACATATTTACAGAGTAACATGTAGATTTAACATTGAATGTAAACAGTAAATGGACTGTACGTTACTAGCACCTACATGTTTCTAAACCCACCAGGACTGAACTGGGAGACATTTAGGTTTATTTAGACATTTAGGATTAGGACATTTATGAATTTTGCAAAGACACACATGTAGGATTCAAACTGCCAACCCTTTAGTTATTGGACAACCTGCTCTGACATCTGAACCACAGCTACCTGTTAGTTTACATATTTAACATCTTGAATAGTTAAATGTTTCCTTCTTTATATGGAGAAAAAAGCAAATAGGCTGTTATTTTAACATTGTGGTTTTGCAGTTTGAATGGCACCACATTGTTTTTTTTAAGTTAGAACAATAGAAATACATAATTTCTACATACAAATCTAATTTTGTTCACATACTCTACAGGTTAATTTGATTTCATCCTTAGCACACAAGTCTTCTCAAATAAAAAAACTTTGCATTGTATTTTCAGTGAAGTTTTTTTTATGTTAATACATTTATTATTTATGGTTTTTTTGCTGTTAACTCAATTGCTGTTAATTCTAATTTTTTTTTTTTTTTTTTTTTTACAGTGTATTAAATTGTTGGCCAGAAAGTCAAAATGATTTAGTTTCCAGACACATTCTTCTTTTTAGTCCTATTTACATACATTAGTAATCACATTTTAGCAGACGCAGTGAGTCCCAGCTGCAACTTATTTATTAAGAATGAAACACAAAGTCATAATCACATATTATACACTGTATAACGTACAGTGTACAGTTTTTATATGCTTTGTCAAAGCTGGGGAACAACCACCTCCCAGTATAAAAGCCCAAACTGGCCTTATTGCAACAGCCATGGACTGGCAGCTAAGGGTGAACCTGGGAAAACAACCGAAATTTCCAGAAAACATAGTGGAATCCACCCTCGGACCAGGTACTGTCCTGTCCTCAGACTCATCCAAACAGGTCTTTATGCTGGAGCTGATACTGCCCTGGGAAGAGACAATAGAGGTGGGGAGTGTGGTGGACGGGGGTGGCGTGCAAGATGTCTGCCCATTGAGGTAGGAGTAAGGGGTTTTGTAGAGAAATCCCTCTGTGGGGCCTTTAGTCTCTTGAGCATCACACGAGTAGACAAAAGAAAAGTCATCTGTACATCATCTGAGCCTCACGATGGCTGTGGATCCAAAGGGACAAGCAGTGGACGAGGACATCTTGGACACAGGCCGGGAACTGATCACTCTCGGCTGGGTCGCCTGGGTCAGGGGGTCTGATGCTGTAAGACCCGAAACCCCCTATGAACCCAGGTTTCTATCAGTGACGATGTGTCCAAGAATAAGCATCAGTAGATGTATGTAACAATCAGTTAAATACACACAGGGTTTGGCCATGACAGTGGTTTTGTTCATTCACAGACTGTGTTACTGAGTGTATTTTACTGTGGAAGATAAAAATGACAAC
The DNA here is from genome assembly GCA_020466265.1 of Siphamia tubifer. Lineage (NCBI taxonomy): Eukaryota > Metazoa > Chordata > Actinopteri > Kurtiformes > Apogonidae > Siphamia > Siphamia tubifer. The sequence continues at coordinate 16,530,531 of CM035790.1, forward strand.
TGTGTCTACACACTGCCCCGCTTTCCACACCAATACATTCAGAAAGAATTTCATCATTTAAATTTAGAGAATGCACTGTCCTGATATTTTCTGTCCGACAGTACAGAGCAGACATGCTGTATTTAAAGCAGGGATGTTAAACATACGGCCCATGGAACAAACCCAACCCATCAAAAGTTTAAATCCGGCCCACTTGGATAATTTGCAAAATTAAAACGTTACATTAACAGTCAATGGTATCAAAATCACTTTAGTTTAGTTAGTTTCAGTCCTATTGTGATTTCAACTACAATAATACCTTAACAATTTATAAATAGTGACTCCAAATGTTGTTCTTCAAAACACTTGTTATCAAGTGATTTAAAGGATCTCCACCACATCTATAAATAATACAGCTGTTACTGTGATGCACTTATCATTTCTTTTGTGGATGGATTGTACATTAATACAAGGCTGTACATGTTTTAAAGGAGCTGTTACTTCATTTTATCTGTGCTGGGGAATCCATCCATCAGCCGTTCAGTTTCTCTTCTTTTGGCTGCATCACACTGGCTGTTTTCTCTACATTGCCTTTTATGTTAAAGTTTTCAGTATTTCAGTGATATGTGGTTTTGGGTTGTGGTCTACAGCCTTGCAGAAGTTCATTAAACTCTTCTCTAAATCCTGTGTTAAATGTTCCATTAAGAAAATGTCTCAAACTGTTAATAAGAGGTGACAGATGTTTCGGTTTGAAATGTGAAAATCCAAATTTGTCATATTTAGAGACAAAGACAAGAAACCCTTTTTTTAAAAAAATGTGACTTTTAATATTACAGCACATATGGTTGAATAAAAGCTAGGCAGACATTAAATGAGCATAGAAATTATTTGCCTCAGAACCACCTGAGACCCAGCAATGTGTATTTGTCCTCTGTAGGGGACAAAAGTTTGACAATTTCACATAACAAAAGTTATCCATTGCAAAGGGCATTCCATTAAAAAGATGTCAATAAACTACAAAAACACAGACCCCCCCCCCCCCAAAAAAAAGGTTTCACTGTCACTTCCGCGAGTGTCAGTTCAGAATAAAACACACGCATGTGCCCCCCCACCCCTCCAGTGATCACCACCAAAATGTTATCACCTGTTCATTGTTCCAGTTTCAACATTTTGCAAAAGTTTCAGCCAAATCTGTCCATGACTTTTTGAGTTATCTTGCTACGAATCACACACATGCGCACATACTGTAAATTCTGCATGTTTGACACTGGACTCACTTGTGTGTGTGTGTGTGTGTGTGTGTGTTTATTTTTTACAGCATTTATGAAAAAAAACCCACTTCACAATATATTTTTTTTCTTGACTGGATTTATACTTTAAACTTTTTCTATTTATATCTTTAGCCTTGAATGTATAACTGGTGTCTATTAGCACTTAACAGAGTGTAAAGCTGAATTTCATTGCACCGTAAAAAGATGTTTTACAATGACAATAATGCTTATTCTATTCTATTCTATTCTATTCTATTCTATTCTATTCTATTCTATTCTATTCTATTCTATTCTATTCTAGAGTAAAACCCAAAACTGTAAACAATCTAAATTTGTTTTCCTATCAAATTTCTACAGGCATTTTACATCTAAACCAGAGTTACAGTAAATACACAAAATATAATGTACTATTCTTTGGCTTCACATATTTTAATATCTGAATCTGTACACTATCAGATACCAACAGAATATACCACCGCTCCAAATTTATACACTCCAATAATAAACTGATCGATTCACGACAGGAAATTCAAGAAACTCAATAGGTTTTTTTTTTCTTTCTATATCAAACTGACCTACATTGTCTTACAGTGAGGTTAGAGCCCAGCTCTTCTTTCACAACAGGCCTTTTCTCTTTTTTGTGTGACATGTGGAAGAGCCAGGGGGAGCGCTTCATGTTCTGTCATTTGACTGAAGAAGAGGGAAAGCTGAGAGGGTTAGAAACAAAGAGGGATCACAGACAAAAGGGGCCACAATGGGGAATTAGACCCAACTGGCCCACGCAGGGGGGTTCATCCACAAATGGAACTTTTATTTAAAGAAAGCTGTGATGATGAGAGCCAGGAATGTCTTTAAGCCTCCACCAGTGTCTCACTGGTGCTTTCAAGAACTTTTTATTCTTTTATCATAATGAACTGTTCTTATTCTAAATGTAACAGTGCTGCTACACCTGGTTAACGGCTGCCTCCTGTTCACTGGCTAAAATATAAAATACATACATATATTCTTAAAATATAATTGACACTCCTGACCTTATTTATTTTATTTTTATTTTTATTTTGGATATTTTCTATTGTTTGCGCTTTGACAACATTATAAGAAGATTTTTATTTTATATTATTCAATTTGAGTGTATTACTTAATCTTGTCCAACATCAGTGTGTGTGTCCGCAGAGACATATCATGCTATAACTCAATACATAATTGAGATATCATGAAATTACATGGGCATATACATATAGCTAATGCACATCACATGCAATGATCCATTTGAGTAAAGGTCAAAGGTTAAGGTGGTATTTAGCAGAAAGGTCAAAATCACATTAATTCAAGAATGGGTTGTCATAGAAACTTGAGATAGGGGTGAGATCTGGCATTCTCGGAATACTTATTAAGTAATGAATGAAAGGTTCATTTAGTCATTAATGACCATCTCATATATTTTTCTTATCAAAGAAAGAGCACACTTTCAGTTGGTATTTTGCCCAAAAATTGCTTATAAAGATTTTTTCTTTTTAAAAGATTTCAGTTAAATATATATTTCTTTGTTTATTTACAATATTTGGCACAGGAACACATTTTGCCAATTTTTTTTCAATCAAAAATACTGACGCAAGAGTTGTGAGTAGTTATATATTATATTCAAGAGGTAAAAGGTGGAACAGCCACTGTTCTAAATTAAATGGAGTTACAGTCTGTTTCCACATGTCAACAAGTGGTACCCAGCACAACAAGCCCCGCCCCCTTTGCACACATTTGACCTGATTTGTCCTATCTCTTATCATTGTCAAAACACATTTTTGGTGACTGTGACTTTGATCTACATTCACCAAAATCTAATGGGATCTATTCTGGACTATCTTGCACCTTTCCTGAAAATGTCATGGAAATTGGTTCAGTAGTTTTTACGTAAACCTACCTACAAAGAGACAGACAGACTCAAACACAATACCTCTCTCCCCTACAGGGGGTGGGGTAACTATTTCTAAAACTGTTAAACCAACACAAAGACTAACCAGTAAAATTACTTTATGTCAAATAAATGAATAAATAAAGAGGATTCTGCCTGACAATGGCGATATATCTGAGCCTCTTCTACCTCATATGTGGAAGCGTCCAGGGCTGTGTGTAATAATTTATGTGTATGCGTCTGCTTCGTCACTGGCAGGTATATGTCTGCCCTGCAGTCAAGGACAAGGTTACAGGAGGACACCATCAGACCACTATCACATCTATCTGCACTGAACATGGTTCAACTGTTGCCTTTGATTTCTTACTCTGCTTTGTTGTTATTTATCTCCTCTTACTTGTCACTTATGTCACTTTTATTCGCTCTTGTAGGCGTTTTTTTTTTTAATATACATTTGCACTCTGCGTTCATGCTTTTCCATCTCTGTATCTTCTCAAGGTCTTGTCAGAGCAGATATCATAGTCCCTCCTTTTTTTTCATGCACATGCTGAACTAATCTATCGTGAGTGACAGTCAAAGACTACAGGAATGATGAGTCGCTACATAGAGTGACACGGAGCCAGAAAAAGGCTGCACTCCCACGGGCAGAAAGCAGAGTGGGAGTGACAGGCGTGCCGTGGCGTGGTATGTACACTGAAATTTGGGAGACAGTTTGATGAGAGGATAGGAAGATGAGGCGAGAAATGGAGACAGGCGTGAGCAAAGGACGAAGCGAAAGGTAAAGAAGGGATGTGGTTGGAAGTGGCAGCAGGGCAGCAGTGGCAGCTCACAGACACAGAGTGAAAGAACAAGGCTGGCTTTGAACAAAGATGTTTTACCCACCATAAGGTTTCTATACAATGCAATCAAAGCGCAAGTAAATGAAGGTGATCGCCAAAATGATGGAGATTAGTGACTAGAAATGAAGGAAAGGGACGAGGTGATGTAGACTTTGGATCAGGGGTGTCAAAATCGTTTTAGTTCAGGGGCCACATTCAGGCCAGTATGATCTTAAAAAGGCCAGACCAGTAAAATAATAACAGTGAAAAATGTAAAATTACATTGTGATGATGTTTACATCAACAATATTTCCATAAATATCTGAATAACATGAAGAACTTAAAATATCTTAAGAAAAACAAATGCAATTTTAACAATATTTTGCCACATTTACAACTTATATTACAACAAGTATTCAGAGAATGCCTAAGCACGCCCCTATTGTGTGTGAATCTCAAGTTTGTAGAACAACCCGTTCTTGAATTAGAGCTAATAATGTGATTTTGACATGTCTACTAAATGCGACTTTTACCTTTGACCTTCTGCAGTACTGATATTTCGTTATATGTATATATGCATCAGCGCGTGTAATATTATGATAATATATCCAGTATTGATTAAGTTATAGTGTGATATGTTAATTAATTACTTTTGCAATATGTCACCTTTGACCTCCAGAGATCTCAAAAACTATTGGTCGTAGCTGATAACACCAATTATGACAATTGTAGAAATCTTCATTCCGCATCGTCTGGTACCAATCTGAAAGTTCTGTGACCCTCTGTTCTTGAGTTATAACCAATAATGTGATTTTCACCTTTTAGTTAATAGTGACCTTTGACCTTTACTCATCACAGAACATTTAGTAACAGGAAGAAATTTTTTTTAATTACGCTTACTTCTCGTAAGCCATTTCAGTTTTTCATATTTTACCCCACCCCCTGAAGGGGAGAGGGGTATTTGAGTGTCTGAATTGTGAGTTTGTGTGTCTGTTTGTTTGTTTGTAAACAGCTTTATATAAAAACTACTGGACCAATTTTCATGAAATTTTCAAAATAGGTGCAAAGTGAATAGATCCCATGAAATTTTGGTGGATGTAGGTCAAAGGTCACATTCACCAAAAATGTGCTTTTACAATGATAACAGATGTGACAAATTAGCTAAGGTGTGTGTGTGTGTGTGCGTCATGTAATTGTACTTTTTTACACTAAATCAAAGATCAAGATCTATAGTTTTCATTATTTATTTATGTCATTATGTTCATATTTTTCTGGTCTGATACAATTATGATATAATTGTACTGTATGTGGAACCTGAATTCAAATTATTTATGCACCATTTATTGTTACTATCTTTAGTGTAATTGATTGGACCCTTTGGCGGGCTGGCTTTGGCCCTCGGGCCTAATGTTTAACGTATGTGCTTTAGATGGATGTGAGGTATAAAGTATAGGATGGGCATAAAAAAAACAATGCTTCTGCCCAACCCTTTTTTGGTTATAATTAATTTTTATCTTGTTAAATGTACAGCTTTTTGTTATTCGTTTTTTAATGTGGATAACCAAATAAATAAAGTTCATTCATTAATTCAAAGAGTAAAGAACACACAAAGAACAGAATAGAAATAGTAGAGCAAGGTTAGAGAACAGGTTTTATTTGTACACACATTTTGAGCAACTACTGTCCACTAATTCAATATTAATTTAGGTGATATTGTCACAACTCTATATGTCATATATACATCCTCACCACTCATCAGGTGAGGGTGTATACAGTGACCCTTATTTATTGCAGGGTTATGTTCTAAAAATAACCCACAATAAGAGAAATTTGTAAAGTAGCATTTCCATTACAGGACAGTACTGACTTTACCTGAACATCACAGCAGGCAGCGTGTATTTCCATGTCGTCTGCTCAGGGAATTGTTGATACATTTGTTCGTTTTCGTGTTGCCTCTTCTGAATTTTTATATTGACCACCAAAGGCTGAGTCTCACAGACTGACCATGGTGTAATTCTGGGTTGTCATCATGTGGATTAATGCATTGATATATTTACTGTTAACTTCCACATCTCTATTTTGTAAACTTGCAGACCACAGACACAACTGTCTGACCAATCAGAGCCTGCAGGGTTTATATGGAACCTGGAACCTATATCTGCCAGGAAGTGAGTTTGGCTCCAAAAAAGATAGACTTAGATCTTTCTCTCTTCAAGTTACTAATCAGCTCAGGTTGAACAGAAGCATTTAATGTCTGCCGGGTTGGACTTGGATTGACAGATGTGTATGACAGCTCAGTCTCTTACTCAGTCAGACATTCTGAGTTTCAGTGTTTCTTGACAACTCATGTATAGTTGTCACTAATAGGTTCCACTAACAACACCTTAAAATGAGGCTTCTGCCACCGGAAGTGACGGCAAGGGGTATATCCCTGAATTCCTCAGATCCTTAACCAGACAGTTATGACGTCATGAGGTGAGGCATCCCCATGTCATTAGTAAGGCTGTAATGGTATATGTGCCAAACCATTGAAAACAGACGTTCGGTTCTTTACAGCCCTATAGTGAACGATTACAGTCAGTTTGTATGTGACCGTGCGCATATCATACGGACATGATGGTCGAAAAAGGACTTGAGGTCGAACAACAGAGTTTACCGGTACTTCCTCATACATGTAAATGACACGGTAATGAGGCGTCTCTAGCTCAGAATGCGTGAAGGAGCACTCCCCCGTCCCCTCTCGCTCTGTGAGTAGCATCCAGCTACGTTTTGTATTGTTGCTTGTTTTGAAAATGTGTAGAGAAAAAAAAACGCTTTATTTCCACAGAGAGCACATGAACCAGTTTGATCCACCATTTTTTCCAGTTTGTGCAGCAGCTACTGTGGCGCTGTCTTCTCTTGTATATGCTAATGCTAATGCTAATACTACTTCAGATTCGCTGAAATGGGGGACGGTCTTAACCCCACGTGGGTGATACCAATGTGCGTGTGACCTGTAATGGACAGGCTTTTTCTGAGTTGCTAATTTCTCTGTTGTTTTCTATGAATGATAGTAAATCTAGCCAGTGGAGGTGACACACACGCAGCATGGGGTGACTTTAAGATGTTGGAAAATATTTTTTTTTAACTGTTTAAAAGGAATTCATTATTTTTAATTTCAAAATTTGGGTGATCATTTAAGAATATATCATTTAATTTACTGGTACCAAGCAACACTTTGAATTATTTGCCATTTCCATTTTTAGATTGAACTTTTTTTTGGCTTAATAAATACTGTGCTGAGGAAGAAAATAGTTTAGCATTTTATTTCCATACTGATACATACAGATTCCAAAAACATTTAGTCAGTTCTTTCAATATGGTGATGGCCAGGATACAGACTACAAGCTAAAATAGAAGCAGATCTGAACCCCACAGTTCTATCTAAAGCTGCACCAGGAACAATAATGCTGCTTGTAGGGGAAATATCACCTGTTCCTGCTAATATGTACCACTTTTGTCTGTACTTAGAATGTCCAATATATAGTTTACTTCGTCTGTTCATCACTATTCACCTGGTGTCCCATTTCCCCACCCCCATCTGGGGGAGTGGGTACTGTTTTCAGTTGTAGACGCTTGAGGCCCAATAGTGACAGGATCTGAGGTGACTCATCTGTCCCCTGTCCTGACCTGTGACCTGGGTTCTCATCCCCCACCCTCAACTGTCTGGATGGACCTCCTTACCTCTTACTCAGCTGAGTAGATGGACCCCCTCATGTTGTCCCACCCAACTGCTTCGAAACAGAGAGGAACTACTGGACGTCCATCAGTCCTGGTTCATCTATAATATGTCTGTCCATTGGAGAGAATCTCTACTTTCCTGTGGTTCTCCCTTGAGTTTTTTTTTCCCACTGGGTATTTGGAGGGGTTCTTTTGCCAAGAAGGAGGGTCTAAGGATGTGGGATGCCTGGGACATTAATTAATTTCCTTCATCTACTGTTTATTTGACTGCTGTTTGTTTTCATATCCAACTAATTCTGTAAAGCCCTGTGAAGCAACCTTGTTGTGAACAGTGGCGGCTGCTGGTCTTTCAAACAGAAGCTCATCGTCAGCTTACATCATACAATTTGTCACTTTATTTATATGTAAATTCTGCTTCTGTTACTTTTCTATAAAATGCTTTGACCCTATCATACCAAGTAGGTGTCTTTTCCAGGGACCTGAACAAGAAAATGTTGAAATTATTTTAAACTCAAACACGGGACTGTCTTATTTAGTTTAAGGAATTAACAAATATTTTTGCGAAGCAAATACTAACAAATGGGTCGCAGTTCATCTTCTGACTTCTCTTGCAAAGACTGCCATGGGACTGAGCTGAGCTGTAAGTGACAGTGTAAGTCTCAAAATACCTGTCAATCAAAACAGGATTCAACCTTTAAACTGATCCTCCAATCATCATGGAGCATCACATCCCTGCCAGCCAAGGCCCCGCCCACTACTCCATTTACCCCCAGAGATGCTGAGTGTCCAGGGGTGGGACAAAATTGTGGCATTTATCCAATGACCGTCAAATTTTGAGGCAATGTAAGAGGCATCTCCACTCAGTCCCATTGAAGTACAGAGATGCAGAGTGCATTAACCATAGGTGCTATGGAAGTGTATGAGAAGTGAACATCGACTCAGTCCATTTGTGATAAGTAGAACTTGTCTAAGAGATGAATGTGTTTGCAGTTGATGAAATGTGAAGACAACCATACATATTTGAATATTTAATTCATAACATTTAGGGGAAGCTGAGTGTCCCTTACAGTCTGAGATAGATCAATCCGGTTGTGAAATAAGGCTCTACAAATAAAACTGAATTGAAATCGAATTGAAGCTAGCTACCAACGAATATAGTCTGTGTGTAAAAAAAAAAAACACACACTGACAGAGTCAGAAGTAAAGAGGATAACAGCATGACTCAATGTGTTTTTTTGTTATTTTCTTAAAAACATTTAGCCTTTATGTGTCTTTACGTGACTGAATTCACACTGTGTTATGAGAGCCATGTGTTGAAAGAACAAGAGAGTTTCCCAAGTTGTGAGGCTGCAAATTACACAGATCATGAATATATACCACACATGGTCCACTCAAAATATCTTAAAAGGCTACAGATAAATACTCCAGATCCATCAGTTTTCTGCTGACACTGACCTGTTCAGACCTTTCATTCAACAAGTTCAACAGTTTTCATTCAAATTTCCACATAATCATGTCATTTAGTCATTAAAGTGCTTAACACTAGATCAAAACAACATCCACATAATGAGAGGTGAGTTGATTTTCTATTGATGAGGAACGTGCGACTCCACCAAATACTACGACATGACATTTGAGAGTTTTTCTATTTTCTATTTCAAGGAATAGAACATACCAATCTTCATTATGCTTTTTTTGTCATTGGTGTGGAGATGACAAGTGAGTGACGTTGGATGGAAATTTCTTATCAACTGAAGGAGTGAGATGAAATGTTTCAGCTTCTTTTTCTGTTTAGTAAAAGGTGACATTCAGCTGAGTTGGATTAAAATCACATTCTACGCTTGGAGTTAACCCATACAGACCCAGTGCTACATTTGTAGTAGCCCCCAAATACATTTCTCTCTAGATTTCACTTTTTTAAGTGATTTATCACAATTTATTATAATATCATCTGTAATTTTTCCATGGGTTTTACTGGTGAGTCATTGTTGTAGAACATGATGGTGTTACCACTTCCACTATGGAGCCTCTGAATGTCCAAAGTCATATTTGATAACCATGAAGAGAGGACAAATTACATTTAACCCCAGTTATTTTCATGTTATTGATAGGATTTCATTGCAAAGAAGGTATTAAATTCGAGTCTGTTTGTCTGTCTGTCAGCAGGATTACACAAAAAGTTCTGAACGGATTTTGATGAAACCTTCAGGAATGATAGATAATGGATCGAGGAAGAACCCATTACACTTTGAGCAATAAAGGTCAAAGGTCACGGTCACACTAAAGGTCAAGAGCTAAAACACATCAGTGGTAATATCTCAGGATTCAGACAAGATAAAATCTTGCGTATTTTTACATTCACATCATCTCTCACCTTCTTCAGACATCAGATGGGTCAGCACCTATGGCTCCGTCACGTAACGTGTGAATGAAAAATCAAGCCTTGGCGGAAATCTGCTGTCTCTGACTGCCTTGTTTCTGTATTTTTTTAAATTATTACCCCAATGTAATTGGGGTAATAATGTAAATGTAATTTGTTCCTTGTGCCAGTATCAACATTTCCTGGAAATTTCAGCCAAATCCATCCATAACGTTTTGAGTTATCTCGCAAAGAGACAAATAAACAGACAGATAAACGCTGGCAAAAACATACATCAGCCGTTCTTTGGTGGAGTGAACATGTACACTGGTTCTGAAAGAGCGTCTGCTACATTTTTATTGGATCCCATTGGTGAAGGTGAGAGGAGACTCAGTTGGTTCCAATATGCAACTTCACCACTGCATACCACTGAATCTAAATACATGAAACAGAATAAAACACATTCAGAGATGCTCTTCTCTCTCTCTTTATGACCATCCTATAGCAGAGATAGGGAAATCTGTTCTGTATACCATGGCCAAGCAGAGAGAGAGAGAGAGATGATTTAAGACAGATCTCCTATGCAATCTGTACTGTCTGCCCTCCGACTCTCCCTTAGGACTCCTCCTCCTCCTCCTCCATTTCTCAGCCTCTTCATCCACTCCATACTTCTTTCTTCCGTTTCTCATTTTTCAACCAACGCTCCTAAGCCTTTCTGCTTGTCTGAGTATTGCATGGCAGTGATCTGTTTATCTCACGGTAGGCCAGTCTAAAATTCACAACAGCTCTGATTTCCTTTTTTTTTTTTTCAAATTAAAGACACGCTTTCCACAAGGGAGAAAAATGTGCTGAGGACACTTTAATGTCAGACTGGAGGGAGGAAGAGGATTAGCTGATTTGTGGTGCATCACATATTTGTGAAGTCATGGGAGTGTGTATTTGTGTGTGTGCAGTAGTTACTGAGTAGGGCACATGTTTCTGAAGAGTGTATGTATGTGTTTTTTTGACATAAGTCCTGATGCACTTTGCCAAATATTTCAAGGGAATTTAGGCTGAGAGGTTTGGACACAGTACAAACAACAAGCAAAGCCAAGCTGGAGGTACTTGAGCAAAACACATACAAACCACACAAAAAAAACAGTGTGGCTCAAATGCATTAAAAAACAGAGTCTGTACTGAGTGTGTAATATGTATAGAAGACCAAATGGAGGGATAAAAAAAATGAGGAACAGTAAAAAAAAAAAAAAAAAAAAGCTACTGTCACATACCTAAAACAGAATAAAATATTAAGCAGCATTTCCTTTTCATGTTTTTTCTACTGCAGTGTTTTCTGCACGTTTGTTCAGTTCATGGTAATACCCATAGGCGGTCTTTTTTTTTTTTCTTTTTCTTTAAAATCTAGCTCACATCCAACATTATATCTGCTGTTATTCAAAATTCATAGCATTTCGAGTCTATATTTTGGGAAATTTCTCCATCCTTCAATGTTTTCCATCTTATTCCCGCTGAATGATATTCTCTCTATCCTTCTCCCTTTCTGTCTTGGCCTAATGTGTCACTTCCCCTTGAGATAGCGCTGCCTTTTTTCCCTCCTCCTACCTGTCTGCGTTCTCCTCCTATCTCTCCCCCTCTTTCTCTCACTGTCCCTCTGTCAGTTCTTATTCCAGTTCCTATCCCCATGTTCCCTAATCCCCCTCCTCCCTTGCAATAATTCCTCTCTTCCTTCCCTCCCTTTCTCCTCCTCACTCACCCCCCCTTCTCTTCCTCTCTTTGGCAGGCACTCCACTGTCCTCTTCTCTTCTTCTCTCCTTCCTTCCTTCCTGCCTCCCTCTTTCCTTTCCCACCTCCCACCACTGTTTATCTCACTCATTTCCTCCTTCCCCCACTTTCCCTCCATCCATCCCTGCGCACTTTCTCTCCTTAAATCAGCCCTGATAGACTGCAGTACTGCACATGTTCCAGCTCACACAAAGGCGAGGATGTGCAGAGGTATTAGCTTGGTAATTACGCACGGGCACAAACAATCACAGCGCACAAACATGCGTCACACACGTGTACGTAAAGATGCCTGCACATTACTACACAGCCGCTCAGTTGAAAGTGGTGCTATCATGTGTTGGATGGGAAGGCATTTTGGAGAGTAGGGGAGAAAAAAAAAAGAATGAGGACGAAAATAGAGAGGATAAAAGCAGAATTATAATGGGAGGATGAAAAAATGAAGGCAAACTGAAAAGGTTAGACAGACAGGAGGTAAACAGAGATGAATGGATAAAGAAACAGGGGAAAAGGGATGGAGGGGTGGTAGAAGGATAGATGAGAAGTGAGTCTAAGTTTGGAGTTAAAAAGGAAACAACAATGTGAACAAATGTGAGAGAAGGAGTGTCAGTGACATATGAGAGAGGAGGAGATGCTGAAAGGGAGAGTCAGGAAGAGAGAGCTGAGCTCATTTGTCCACAAAAGGTAAAAGTGATTCTGTCTGTGTATGTGTGTGAGAGTGTGTGTGAGAGAGAGAGAGAGAGAGAGAGAGAGAGAGAGCGACAGACCAAAGAGGGGAGGGGAGGAGTGAAAAGGAGAGAGGGAGGAGTGAGCGGGAGAAGGAGGAGTGAGAGAGAGCGGGTGTGGATGTGTATGGGAGACATTGTCATCCAGTCCTGGCAGAGAACAGCAGCGGCAGCGCGAGCAGCTTCAGCGGACGGGATAACAGACGCACTGAGCACACACTGACCGACGAGGAAATACAGGAATACACACTGATGAAGAAGATGCAACAAAGGAGGAGAATGGAATAAAAAACAAAAGCATTTTATTGCTTCTGGTTTCCACTTCTGTTTGGAGCATCCCACAAGCAGAGCACCAGTGAAAACACATACATATGATATATATATAAAATTCCTATACATATATATCAAATTATGCCTGTTTTCATAGAAGCTGCAGCTGGACAAGGACTGAACTGACAGCAAAGCAAATCCATTGCATGAAAAAATTTGGAGATAATATGCAGCATTTGCTTTAAAACTGTTGCATATTAATGCTTTGAGATTCTTTTGTCAGTTTTTTTGCTCAGTGGGCGATAAAACAAAACAAAAAAATTGCACTGATGCAAATGGGAATTTGAGGAAAAATTGAGTTTTTGAATCAACATAACAACAACAACAAAGAGCTTCTGCTGCAGTCCTATATTTCCAAGGGGGCTTCTTTTGAAAACAGGATATTCTTTATCTGCCCACCCCCCCCCCCTCTCATTGCCACACTGCTCTCTGGCTGTCGCATCTCCACTTGTCTCTGTCGTCCGCATGAGCTGGGGAGCGTAATTGCAAAGAGGCTCCTTTGTACAAGTGCGCTGCTAAAAGTACAGGGAGGGGGTCCACGGGCTCTCTGACCCCACGCTGATGTCTCCTCAGACCCAACAAAAGCCTTAGATTGGGCAAAGAGTAAAGGTGAGGTAAGTTGGGGAAAGAGAGAATAAAAATCAGAAAGGACAAGAGGAAAATTCAGATCTTAGTGCAAACAAATCAAGAAGTGACTGAGCCGAAAGCAACGTAAAGGAAGGGGAAAGCAAACCATCAAAGAATAAGCCACGATCCATTATGTGGGACACTCCATTCTGGTTAAGTAATTCCAGTGCGCTTATCTGTTTTTACAGCTTCTTTTGAGTCTCGAATGCAGCGATGCAAAGACATTAAGATCAGAGATTCAATATCACAACATCAGCCCTCCCCTCTCTCTCCTCCTCTTTCCTCTACCCCCCTTTGCTGTAGCACTTGTAGGGCAGGCTGATTGACAGAAAACCCAGCTCTCTGTCCTGGGTTTGTAAGATATCCAAGGATAGGAGGGGTTTCAGTGGAGTGCGCAAGGAGCAACAGCAGAGCCAAAGCAACAGGAGCCCCCTGCACGCACAGAGCACTGGACTTCTTGTGTGTCGCGTAAAAGCTACAGACTGACACTGACAGAGTACTGTCACCAGAGGGATTGGAGCTGTTTGTGAATGTGTGTGTGAGTGTGTGAGTGAGTGAGTGTGTGTGCATGCATGTGTGAGAAAGAGATAAACACGCCTCAGGTGCAAGAGGGACGCTTCTGGACTGTAATTATCTTAGGGATTCGTTTGACGAGAGCCTGGAGTTATATTTTGAAGGATATTGAGCAGCTGCTGTTACCTGTTGGGTCTGAGAAAAGGGAGTAAATATCCTAGACAATAAAAACGATTATCTGATATCACATGAGTGGCTGAAAGACTGGAAATATATACGCCTCAAGGAGGGAGTAACGTTCACCAAGGTGGCAGCGCAAAGAAAGATGTCCACAACAAAAATAAAAAAGCTTCCTTTGAACAGTGACTTTGAGAGTATTAGGATCATAGATGCAAGTTAAGCTGAAGTAGAGAAGTGGAGGAGACACACAACTGTAGTGGAAAACACCGAGCTCCGGTCAGACTTTTCCTGGACTTCACAACTGATCTGAGCATTTGCATTGTTGTCCACTTAACAATAAGTGTCTGTCTGCGGTAAAAAAAAAAAAGAGAAAAAAAAAGCCTTTCATCTAGTTGTCCACATGACTGAGTGTTTGAGAGGCATCTACTTTCTTTTTCTGCCACTGTCAGGAAAGCAAGAAGTCTCACTTTCACGGATTATTCATCCACTCAGTAGGGGAACTTATTGTTGGAAATGCCTGAGGCAAGTTCATTCGTAGGTAACACGCCCTCTTAAACTGGGTTCCCTCCAAGCTACTGGATTTGGATTGTCTACAAACGCCTCTGCTGTCTGCTGATGACATATGGCTTTGTAAAAGGTGACACTTCTTGAGTTTTGGATTATTGATTTGCTCTGAAACACACATAGGCACACACACATACACAGCCTGGGACTATAATGTGTCTGTGTATGTGAACGCCTGCTCACAAGGGACCCATTCCCTCCTGTTAAGAGCACGCTGGGATGGGAGATTGATTCCTTTTACACACTTATTTTTCTTCCCCCACATGACAATTTAGCTTTCCTGTAAGTGTGAGCAGCTATAACTCCTACAATGGTAATTGAATGCTCTTTATTTTTCTTTCAATCATGAAAACTTTTTGATGTGAAAGCCATTAAGTGTTTCTTCCGTGTCTCAATGATATCAATGAGTCAAAAATCTCTTCATTCAGTGACTATAATTTAAGTTCTGGAAAGGAGGATACGCAACTCACTATTGAAACAAGGAGCTTAAACTGGGACCTATCATTAACAATTTCCCGTCAATACTGACTCATTACTAGACACTTGAGGATTCTCAAGATGGCCACAGTCCTGCACCCTCTTCTGGTAAGCCTCTCTCTGGCCGTCCTGCTGGGGTTGACCTCTCTTGGTGGACTGAACTCGCAGCCGTCAGGTGGGGCTTTCGCTCAGGTCCCATCCACCAACCAGACCGCAGAGCCCTCTATATTACCAGAGGCCGCGTTGGTGACTCCCACACCAGATTCAGCGGAACAAACCGCTCCAACTAGTGGGAACCGTTGCTGGGGTTACTATGATGTCATGGGTCAGTGGGACCCTCCTTTTAATTGTAACGCGGGTATCTACTTGTTCTGTTGTGGATCCTGCTTCTATCGTTTCTGCTGCCAGTTCAAGGTGCACAGTTTGGACCAGACTTCCTGTTCCAATTATGACACGCCTGTCTGGGCAAACACCGGGCGACCAGCCGCACCCGTCACAGAGGTCCATCAGGAACCAGACCGGGATCGGACCCACATGATCGTGTATATTATCTGTGGTGTGGTGGCCATCATGGTACTGGTGGGGATATTCACCAAGCTTGGTTTGGAGAAGAGTCAAGGTGGACAGACGGACATGACCAACTCCAGGTAGGAACTGGATGGATGGATGGATGGATGGATGGATGGATGAATGGATGGATTGATGGATGGATGATTTTTTCATAATTATGGTCTCTATCTTCACACTGAGATAGAAAAGCATTTAACAATAAGCACAATCCATTACATTAAGTTTTTTTTTTTATTTTTGTTATTATTATTTTCTACCTTTGCATTTCAGCCAGCCTTTATTGTTGAATTTGAGATTATAAGGTAGTAACATATTTTTCGTGTTTCTTAAGTAAAGTTTGTAGCTGTAACTTCTACACTGTACATTTTGCAGTGTTAATTTGGAGACATTGGGACCAAATACACTCTAGAAGAAGTTAAATAAACTCTCTATGTGTTGATTTAACACTGCAAAATTTACTGTGTACCACTAAAAAAAAGTATAATTTAAATGTGCTGTTAGTGTGGCATCATGGGAGTTATTTAATTCACCATCACTTTTAAAATATATCTCAGATGTAAAGTTATGTTCACATTATATTTAGGGACATTTACTCATGTTATGTGTTTGAATTCCAATAAAGCAGATGCACAGATATTATATAATATCAACAAAATATATATTAGCAAAATAATTTTCTACACACTTAAAGTATGGTGTTAGGATTAAAACCTACGATAAATGCTACCCCACCCTCACTTGCAGTATAATGTAAATTAAATATTGTCTTTCTATATTTGGCACAGGTAGGTTAACCAGTCTCTCACACCTCTGGCACCATGTCTGCACATTTCAGTGCAGATCCACATGTTTCATCTTTCCAGTGAACACATACAACCAAACAAATATCAACCCTTGCTCTGATTCATTAAGACAGCGAACAAGCCAACCCTCACACTCAACTGACCCGAAAACATTTGTGCATGTGTGTGTGTGTGTGTGTCTGCATATGTGCAAGGAGATGGTCATCAGATGGGTAATGAATCAAGTGAATGAATCACAGAGGTGATAATGGGTGTGATATCTGTTTGCAACCACAAGGGAGCAACGGTAGGTACAGAGAGCGATAGAAAGAGGGGAAGTGGAGACGGGATGGAGGTCAGACAAGAGGATGGAGGTCTCAGAGAACAGGTGTGATGTAAAAACAGCACCACTAGAAACACACTGAATGCTCACCTAGAATATTCTAAACAAGAATAAGCCAAGCTACTGAAAGACATTTGTGGACAGTGCTGGGCTTCCAAACAGTAATACATTACAGATTACTTGTTATTTAAAAGTAATTCCTTACCATACAATATTATCATCTCGGAATTGTAATGCATTACATGACACCTGTATTACTTTTGAGCTACATACAATCTCATCATAAATGTCCCCCTGTCCTCCATAGAGAGAGACAGGAGAGCTTTATAACTCATAAATTTGTGGGCACATGTATTCGAGCAGGAACTACGGTGACCCTTAAGTGCAAACCACAAACCCAAAAGTGAAAACATGACTGGAAAAAGACAACACATGAATGCAAAAGAGAAAAAAAACAGCATTATTAACCTCAGCCAGTTGGTTTCAAAACATGAGCGACTTAAAGTAGCTACTCTTTGATAATAATGACTGAGTCTGAACCACCAACTACGCCCCTGTTTTGAAACCCATGCATTGAGGTAGGTTTACTTCCATGTAAAGAGACCGACAGTGACATCATCCCATTATGCCAAGTCACACCATCTAGATGAACCTACCTGTTGTGTTTTCTCTTTTGCGTTGTTGTTTTTTTCTCTTGCAGTTATGTTTTCTCCTCTGTATTTGTGCTTTCTACTTCAGGGCAACTGTAAGGAACCCTTGCATTTCTTTCAAAATAGTTCAAACAGGGGCTGTGGTGCCGAAGATGCCGACAGATAAATACGCAGTGGATAAAGAATTCTAAAGGGTTATAGAAATGTTAGCTTACCTTGTCATTGCTGATCACAGGGACTATTGCTAATGCTAACTAGCGCCTGTAAAGCAGGGCTGAGCATACACCCATGTGACCAATAGACAACTGTCCTGATACACTTTTAACTCTTGAAGTTCTCAAGGTCTTGCTGTTTTCTTTTTGGTTTTTCTGCTTTGTTTTTAGTCATTAGAGCAACTAAATTATAGGCAAAAACATGTGTCGTAAAGCAAGTGCTATTGAACATGTATAGAGTAAAATATTACTGAAAATGTATTAGTAATGCTTTACACTGTTGCCTTATAGAAAAAAAAAACTCCCAACTCCAAACACTATTCATGGGACTAAAAACAAAGACTTTATCTAGTGGTGGGCTGAATAGAAGCTAGCCTTCTGTACCTCCTGTGTCTATCTTTACAGTCTGTAGTAAATCTAAACCATGATGGCATATATTTTATTATTCACTAGTGTTTGCTTTAAATACAGAATGATTTTATCAAATGCAAGCTGCAGAGATGTGGGTGTGACATCCTGTTCATCTGTGCTGACATTATACAAACTGTTCTTTTAAAAAAATTTTTTTTAAATGAATGAAAAACATGCTTGATATGTTTTTTTTGTTTTTGTTTTCTTTTTTGTTTTTTTCTAATACGATGACTCATTCTGCAGAAGCAAGGACATTGCGTGTGATGAAAGTGGACAGTAAAGTTACAGACTTGTTACAGTATATTGTTTTTCATCTGTGCTGGTACAGTCGTTTGAGAATGATAGCTGATCAATTGCTGTGATACAATGTTTGGCCTCCTGTGAACAATGGAGAAGAGCGAATGTGGTTTTTGGATGGGACAAGTATCGAGCGTATCTCATTGGAGGACGGCCAATGGCTAATTCTAGTACAGAAGTGCGTGAGTGTCTGTGTAAGAGAAAGAGAGGGGGAGAGAGAGAGAGAGAGAGTGTATGTGTGCGAATATGGTGGGTGTGACCAGCTGGCCTATCGGGTGTTAAGAGTCAAACCACAGGGGCTCCTTTAAAATCCTGTCATTACTGGATCTCCTCTAATCCTTCCAGGGGAGGGTAAGAAGAAGAAGAGGAGGGGGGTGGGGGCTTTGCAGGGGCGATCACAGTGGACATCAGGACTCATTAATGTTACACCGCACTAACCCACCCATAACACAATGAAAGCCGACAGCTCCTGGCACACTGTAACCTCTGAATGAAAGGAAAATGTGTATTTTAATGCCTGTATCAAGCAATTGTTGGCAAGTTGTTTAAAAATTCTAGGTGGTTGTTTTTACTAAGTACAGGTCATTGTTGCCTACAGAAATGTTCAGGCTTTGTTTTGAAGTTTCCTAGGGGTGACGTGTACGCAGCAAAAAAATGACAGGACAGATGTTGGATAGCAGCTGTCCTGCTGAAGTGTCCCGAAGCAAGACATTGAAACTCTCCTCACTTGACCATTCACTTTGACCTTGGTTTGAAATCCTTTTTTTTTTTTTTTTTTTTACTATGACAGCAACAAAAATGTGTTTTGTGCCATCACAGTCTAATCCCAATGATGTTAAACACAGAGGAGGGAAATAAGACTGTTTCTCAAAACACGTTTTTGTCACGAAATGTGATCAGTGGGGGTCAAAGTTCAGTTCTGTTCCAGTTGAAGGTTCCCACAAAACAAGAATGCATGGAAAACCCTGATGTTGTTCTTGTTTTCTAGGTTAAACCAAGGATGCACTGGCTGATAACTTGTGTGGACTTGGCTAAATAATATCCCAAGATGCACTTCATACTAATGTCACTATGGTGGCTTCTGTGAAAAAGTACTTTAAAAATGTTTAATTGAGTAGATGACACTAGATTATGTGATATAATGAGGTAGAGTAGTGAGAAAAATGTCTTTATTGTTGTAATAGATTCAACTAAAATTAGTTCAGTTTAGAAAAATAAACAAATTCTAAAAAAAAATATCTAAATTACATGTAAATAGTAAAAACATATTAAAACAAATCTAGCCACACTAGTCACTTTTCCACCGTCCCTCAATATATAATTTACACATAAAAGTTTACCTAATGGCAAAACTTTGATAAAACCCTTGTATTTCAATTAAATGTTTTTGTGCTGGCTAGAGGTGTGATTTTAGGCATAATGCAAATGGTATATTTGGTAAAACTGCAATAGAAATACCTTTTTTCACAACTACAGTCAGGTGTATTAAAAAAACAGATGTTGATGCATGTTACAACAAATGAAGTAGACTTTTAAAAGAAACATGGTGCGGCATGTGTGGACACATTTTTTTATTTAGTACAGGATAGAAGGGTAATAATAATAATAATAATAATAATAATAATAATAATAATAATAATAATAATAATAATAATAATAATAATAATAATAATAGTAGTAGTAGTAGTAAAAACAATAATAATAATAATAATAATAATAATAATAATAATAATAATAATAATAATAATAATAATAATAATAATAATAATAATAATAATAATAATAATAATAATAATAATAATAATAATAATAAGGGATATATATGCCAAACAACATATTTACATTCATTATTATGTTTATGGAATGACTTCTCATCTCATTTTGCAATAAATCATTGCATTTATGATTCAATGGAAAAACCGATATTACACACTTAATTTTTTCCGACATTTACTAAATACTGACAATGTTCTGTACAAGTAGCCAATGGAAAACCAACCACTGATTTTTGGGAAATACTTTATAGAGTCAATGACGGAAATACCGCAGAGACAGGGAGGAAAGTTCACAAGTACCAGCTGTTCCATTTACAGAGAAACTGGCATTCTTAGAAAATCCGTTCTCTGGGACCGTTCTTACCCCTCACTGAGTTCACAAGACTGTAGTCTGCGAACTGGATACTGACAAACAGTCTAAGCCAAAAGAACGACTAAATGAATGAACGGGCAAAATGTAAAGGAGGCAGAGTACTGATAGATCATCAGGTTTTAAATAAACTTTGCTGCCCTTTTGCCTTTCACAGTTGTTGTCTTCATACCTGCGGTATGTGTGTGTGTGTGTGTATGTGTGTGTACGAGCAGACAAAGGCACTGTAGTCCAGTGATAAAAGGAGTCTGTGAAAGGACAGTCCACTGGAGCATGAGGAAGGGAGCGATGGAAGGACAAAGAGAGTAGGAGGTGCCAGTGAATGAGGACTAAGCTGTTGTAATTCTGCTGATTTGCCACTGAGAGCTGTGGATGATTGGTTAGCTTTGTGATCAGACTGCATGGATAATGAGACTTTCAGAAGGTGGTCAAAGACATTTTCACTGCAATATAAACAGATTCCTATGTTTTTACTTTTAACTTATGGAGTTGCCTGGGGCCAAAATATAGGCGACGTGGGAGTTGTTGTGTTTGGGTGGTCATGATTTTCCTACAAATTGTCATAGTAGAGAGCAAGGCTGGGTGAAAATCATACAACTCAAATCGTGACAATAATAATTTTTGGATATTTTTTACCTATACAGAGAGCTCTAACAAGCTATCAAGTGTCAGTTACACCATAACTGTCAGTCTGCCATTTTGGGTTTTCATTTCCATGTAGCACTGAGTACATTTACAATACATGCACTTAGACATTTTTTATTGCCTTCCTTCGATTAAGGACTTAACTGGAGTTTCCCAGAACTGGTGACACTAGACACTAGGTGGTGCTACATGCCCTTTTGCGTTAGCAGGTTTTTGGTTGACACCATAGGAGAAGAACAATAACTACCGTATTTTCTGGACTATAAGCTGCTAGTTTTTTCATATGTTTTGAACCATATTTGAATTGATTGACAGCACTGATATATTTGTTTCCACTTTCAGGTAAGGGAATAGAAATGATCACTGCACTGACCTTGGTTTTCTACAAAACAATAAAACATGTAGAAAAATTACAAAAGTAATGAAGTCATGAAGGTTGAATTTCTATGAGTGCCTTATAAAGGTCTAAAGCTCCAAGCAGGGTCAGAAACTCACATTCACAAAACATCTAAATCTCAGAAGGATGTTTATCACTTGAGGGTAAATGTTAGTGAAATAGTCATGTATTAAAAAAAAGTATGCTGAGTCTCTGCTTGAATTCAGTTTTTCCGTATTTGGCTGCTATCACTGAATCTGTGTGGATACATCTCAGTCGGGTTTGCTTATCTAAACACTGCAATTTTAATCCATTTGTCTCCAGCATCCCCAGCGCATCCATCATCCGTCCCTCCACCCTTCACAGTGGAGAAGGTGTGTGATTAAGGTAACAACAGTGTTTAGTAGAATGATCAAACTGCTTCATTTTGGTTTCATCAGACCAAAATTGACCTTAAAGCCACCTACATACTTTTGAGCAATCTCCAGTTAAGGTTTCAACAAAAGAAGCTTAATCTTTGCCATTTTTCAATCTCCAATGACGGTGGTTGTTGAAGCTTTTAACTCACAATTGTCAAGCATAGCAAAAGTGACCAAAGGGTCCAATCTAACACATTTGTGAAATGTTCTGATTATAGCTCTCAAACAATACAAAAATGAAATCAGATTTAATCAAAGAGTTGTTGTGGATTCATATCAATTAATCATGATTAAATATAATGGTCTCATCTGAACCTGCGGGGGTCACTGGGGGCCTAATCCAGCTACAATGGGTGAAGGCGGGGTACACCCTCTATGAGTCTCCAGTTCATCTCAGGACTGAACATATATAGACAAACAATCACTCTCACATTCACACCTACGGGCAATTTAGATAAGCCAATTAACCTATCAGTGCATGTGTTTGGATGGTGGGAGGAAACTGGAGAAAACCCACACAGACTTATGGAGAACATGCTAACTCCACACAGAAAGGCCTGGTCCTGGAATCCAACCAGGGTCCTTCTTGCTGTGAGGCATGAGTGCTAACCACTTCACCACCGTGCCACCCTTAAATATAATTCATTTTAAACATATACTTATCTTCTTTCATTTTGCATGAGTAAAGAGACTCAATAAATAAGGGAATATACATGTATATGCACTTAATATATGCAAGAATTGGTCGTTAGCCAAAGAGCTAGCAGAACCCCAAACTAATGCTTTGTGTTAATGCGGTGTTCTAAAGTAGTCATATTTTCCTTTTTTAAATGGAATTATGTATTTGAAAACATTTACCTCTGGTCTACATAAAATGTAAATGCTGTGCTTGGGTCAAATCTGTCATTAATTCAACTCCACATGTTCATCTTCAACCCTATTTCTGAGTAATGAGACTAGAAAGGTGGTTTTTAGCACTGGCCCTTTAAATACACATGAGCCACTTTAGGCCCCACCCCCTCCAGGTTGTTGACTGTGCTGGTCTGTCCCGTTACAACTGAACATTTTAGAGCTCGAAATTTGGACATATTTTTTCTGCTACTGCTGGCAAACAAGTCATAGTCTGAGAAATATTTGTTGGAAGTCTTCACCTTATATGTCCAAATGTTGTGACATAACTATTTATAGACATAGTAAATTAGTCAGAAATGTAAACAGGTTGGAGAAATTTAGGAACTATTACTGTCCAAATACATAAATAAGTGAACCACTGACTATTAAAAGTGGGTTTAGCAAAATGTGACTCCTTTAAACTCGAAATGTTTTGATGAAAAGAAATACTGCATAATACTTTATGTCAATCAACTGTTCCATCCTGGGGTTTTTTTGCCCTCATATTATACATAAAATCTAATAATATAGTAATCCTTATGGGTTGGTTCTACTTGCCTGTCATTAATGAATCAACTGACCATTAGCGTATGTGCAAGGCTAACTCAATGAAGAAACTGAAATGCATTAGCAGAGCTGTTTAGTGTCATTCTGTGCTGCAGATGGATTAGTTAACCAGATTAATTAATATGTGTTACTTCCGACAACCCTAGTTCTGATGTTTATTTTGTTTAATACATGCAGGACAGAGCCAAAATTCTGCCTCAAAATGTTCTATACATCAGGTTTTTTTCAAATATTAAAGGTAAAACTCCACACAAAAAAAAGTACGTATATGTGTGAAACCCAATCTGACAGTTTAAAGCTGTTAGGGTGAAGTAAAAATGAAAAGCTTCAAGCGGCCTAGTGGCACCGAGGTTAAGGGTGTCAATAATAAGAACAAAGAAATGAAATCCTGATAATGACATATAAATGCGGGGTGAATAGTGATGAGTTTGACTGTGAAAGGCTGCAACGTTGTGAGGCCACTTTCTGTTTATCTGCAGAACAGATTAGCCCAAGTGCAATCGTTTTCCACACCTATGCACAGGCTTTGCATTTTAGAAATTTATTGTCACTCGGCACAGTTTAACAGAGCAACACACTTTGATCCAGCTGTGATGAGCATGAGTATGGATGTGGGTCTGCAGCTGTTTGTGTTTGTGCCCTATGTATGCACTCCACAAATAAATCCAGTGCACAAAGCCGTTAAGGTGGTAATGTTCTGAAACCTTGGGTCAGGCAATCACAACAGGCTGCAGTGTGATGATGTATACCCGAAGCACACACATACACATACATACGTCTCATTATAAGAGCGCGGCGCCCCCTCCCCATGTCCCCTGCATCACTCTGCTCCTCGTCTCCCATGCGACTGGTTGTGTTTTCTGTTTTGCTCTGCCTCTGTCTGCCGTTGGAAAGTGCAGCGAAGCAAAATTAAAAATGAATTGTACGCTTTGATACGTGATTCAGTTGAGGGAATTAATATGGCAAAATGAAGATTTTTATTTTATCACTTCAGTTCATGATGTAACGGAGCTGGAGGAGCATTAAATGAAAGATAAAGACATTTTTATATCAGTGAAATAATTTAAAGCTGACAATTTGCATCAGTCAGGTGTTGTTATCCATGCACTGTGCATTCGGAAAAGGCAATCATCAACTGTTGTCAATCAATACACCACACATCAGCTTCTCTAGAGCTTTGGAATCTCATAAATCCCTACTCGAAATATAGCATTAAACAAGTTAACTGTTTAAAGGCTGTTCATAGAAATACTCTGAAATTCAAATCATCCTTAGTGTATTTTTGGAGGGTATATAACAAGAATGTATTACCTTTATTACCTTTGTGAAATTTCTTTTAAAAATTGTATCATGTAGAAAATCAAGGTCAGTGAAGTTACCATATTTGGTTACTTTTTTTTTTTTTATTTAAAAATATGTAAGATGAAAGGAACATTTTTAGACTATTTTTAGGGCATGAGACTAACATTAGTGCTGATCCAGACACCTGTCAACAAACACAAAACAGGTACACTCACTGTTCATGCAGAGGTGGACCTTAAAGACCCTGTAGACCACATTGGACCTGAGATTGTCCTCACTTCTCCTGACTTGTTGCTTTTCCATTGGACATATGTGCAAAACTTTACAGAAATTTACTAAATGTTGAAATGTGTAATGTTGGTTTTTCCATTAAACCATAATTGCAATGATTTATTTATTTTTTGTGATTGTGATTTGTCTCTATAAGCATGGAGACAAATGTAAATGTTGTGTTGATTTACAGATAAATTCATTATTATTACATATTAACCCTCTACCCCAAACTCACTTTTTGTCACAGTCGTCAACATGTTTTGTTTTGTTTTGAATTCACATGACTCTAGTTGTGGAAAAATGTCTTTTCATTGCAGGTTTATGTGATATGCCATTTGCACTATGTCCCAAAATGACAATTTGGCCAAACAATTAGTTTTTCCATTAGGTTAATTTTTATGTTCAAGTTGTATTCACCCAATTTGAGGGCAATGGAATAGCAACTGTTGTTATGTAACGTGTATGGAAATTAACACTAATAGACACTTACCTGATAAAGGGTTCGCAACGGCATAATTAAATAAATCTCAGGTATGAATTAATTGCAAATTAGACATAAAAAAAGCAAGAGGTGCTAGGGACAACAAACTACCCCTCGCAAACATTTTAGCTCTTAATGAACATTGGCTTCTTAAAATGTGAGACTATGGGTTTTACCTTTCAAGTTCACTCAAGGTCAAAGGTCATGATGCCGTTTTGGAGCCTACATGTAGTTTCCTATCTGTCAACAATAGTAACTTAATACTTATCACAACTCGTTTTGGAGTTACAACCATTTAAAATCATGTGACCTTGATTTTCACCTTTCAAGGTCACTCAAAGTTCAAAGGTCATGATGCCGTTTGGAAGCCAGAGCCAGGGTTCCTATTTGTCAATAATTGTAGCTCTGTCTCTATCGCCATTTGTTTTTCTGCTGCATTCTATTTAATTTTTTAGGTATTAACCAAGTGACCCTTAACCTCTTGGGTCAACAATAGGTCAAAATCTATGCACCCAAGATGCAGAATTGAAAGACCAGCATTTTAATGTTTATTGGAAGTCTATAGATTAATAGTTTAAAAGTTAGATCCAAAATTCGATTTTGACCTTTATTGTGACCATGACCTTTGACCGAGAGTATTCAAATTTGGCCTTCAAAGTTCAGATGTCAATGCACATTAACAGTGATAGAAAAAAATAAGCTATATAGAAAATTGAGTACACAGGGATGAAAAGGAAGTTCTGTATTTGCCCTGTCTCGTGTTGTTGCAAAATCCTGTTTTTGTTTAATTTGACCGTGACCTTTGACCTATAGTCACCAAAATGTAATTGGATCTATTCTGGACCACCTCACACATTTCATAGAAATTGATCCAGTAGTTTTTGTGTAAGTTCCTGACGAACAAACATAGAAACAAAAAACAAAACAAAATAAAATCCAAAGCAATGCCCTAAAAAGTGACCTTTGCTCTCGAATGCTAATTATTTTAGTGTCTTACATCATGCTTAGTTAATGTGACTGTTAACAACTGTTGCTAACAAAACAATTGATGTACTTCGTGTTGTACAAAGATGCATTTTCCTGAATCATGTTCTTAAAACAAAGGAGTTGAAAATAACCCTGATGAATGAAAAGTACTTCACACACAGTTTAATGTTCCTGTCGTTCTTTTGAACAGCATTGTACCACTTATCATAAGTTATTCTACTGAAGAGCCATGTGTTCAAGGGCACAGCGATTGAATGACCCACTGGGGACCTAAACAACCGTTCCCATCCACCGCTCTATTCCTTTACTGTATTGTGTTTCATCAACGGTGCTTTCCATTTCCTTTATTGTTCGGCCACAGCGGCGCTTTTCATCATCAGCTGTGACAGGTGTTTAGAGCCAAGAGATAAACATGCGCACAAAACTAAGTGTTTCCGAAATGGCTCTAGCCGAGTCCAGATGAATTTAATGTTTCAAAGTGAGCTCTGTAGTTGAAATAAGGTTATCGTGTGTGTGTGTGTGTGTGTGTGTGAATGCCTAAAAGGCAGCATCAGCCTTTATTGCATTTTTTATCTTATTTTTTATTGCTTTTTAATTTAGAACAAAAGTTATGGAGATGGTGGCACAAAGATACATTGCGTCAAATATACTAATAGTTCCAACTTTTAAAAGTGAAAAAAAAAAGACTTAAAACAGATCAAACGATTCTTCAAATGAAGAAAGTCATCACTGACATGAAGCGTGTCTCCAGACGCTGGTGCTGATTTCACCTCTATTGTTAGAGCTGCTGCTATTCTCACATTGCGCTAACGAGCTCTTGTTTTTTTTTTTTTTCCTTTTTTCCAAAACACACAGCGAGACTTGGTTGCCCGTTAAGCTACCCTCCCCCTCTTCTTCCTCCTCTTCCTTCCTTCCTCCTCCTCCTCCTCCTCCTCCTCCTCCTCCTCAGCGCTTAATCTAAAATCAAAACACACTCTTTGATCCTGCAGATCCAACAGTGGAACGTTAATTTGGATCATCCAGGAATTAGTCTTAACACACATGAAGAAGAAGAAGAAGACGTTATCTTCACCATCACCCTGTCCTCTGTCCATGTCCCACAGTTCACCTCTGACTCCACTTCATGCTTTTCTACCTGAACTTGTACCTTTGTCTCTGTTCTTCAAAACACATTCCAAGGACAAAGCGATCTCTGTGAGCTAATTTACAGATTCACACCTTAGTCTGGGTCGACTCCAGGCTGGTGTTTGTTTTCATTTAGGAATAAACTATTCAACGATAAACTAAAGTGTAACTAGGACAGCTCAGTTGCACATTTCGGTGTATTTAATCTTTCATAAGGCTCAGACTAAACTTATGTGTCTCTTCCAAGCAAAAATAACAATTTCTCATCCGGCTCTTTCACTATTCACTGATTTTAATGGAGCATGTGTGGATAGCTGCAAAATAAAAAAAAAAATCTTTTGGCCCTGTTCTCATAAACCTGGTCAATATTTGGGGCAGTCGAATTGAAAATCGATTGTTCGACAATTTAGGAATAAAAATAACAAATGTTTGCATCTAAGTCTTTGCTGCTGACACTGTTTGATCCGTTTTATGTGCTGACATTTCCCACAGCTCGTTTGGTTTCCTTTAGTGCGATGAAGCTGGGGCCCAATAGGAGCGTTTGTATCACTTGTGTTACGATTATAACTCCACACCACACCTCAGTGCAGCAGATCTCAGGGAGACAGATTGCTGCAGAGCCTCGAAGTTCCTCGGCTCAACTGTTGCTGCAGTGGCTCCACATCCACCACATCAGCTGATCTCCGTAGCCTCTATTCTCTGTCGCCTCCTCACCCTGTTCCAAAGCACTACTTTTTACCCTCCTTTCGCCACACCTGTGCAAATTTCCTATTTATAATCTTGCGTCTTCATCGGCTGGCTACCGCTCACTGCTTTGTATCCAGGGTCTCATGTATAAAACATCACATGAACACATAATCAAGCAGCAGAAGTGCACATAAGAAGGGCCGGTGTGAAAAATATGGAGAGAAAGAGAGTTAAAAAATACATGAGGGATGAATGAAAAAGGTGACATATAATGTTTTCACCTGCTTAATGTCGGCTCATCCAAAGATGTTGTGTTGAAAAGGTTCACGTGAGTTGATAAATAGTAACTACGAGAAATTTATAAGATACGACTTTATTTGTCTCTTTGCATGACTATACTGTTGTGATCATATTGTTGTGCATAATTCAATGACTGCATTATCTAGGGCATTAACGACTTCAGTTTTTTTCAAGTCGACTTATCCATCAATAAAGTCTAAGTTGAGTCGACTTGTCATGATGATGTCATCACATTGTCAATGGAGAAACAACGCAGATACACGGTGAAAAAAAAAAACATGGACACCCGTTTGTCCAGCAATGAGCAACTTGTATTAAAGTTCACTGCAATGTAACGATGTCCACCGACAAGACACAGGCATCAGCATTTTAACCCCAACAAAACGAAGGCTAATGTTAGCAAAGACTTTTCTGTTAAATTTAACTGCTCAACATCAGTAGGTGAACATATGTCTACATTTGGTCTGGACCCACAGCTCTAAAACTGGACTGTCCACACGTCTGTCACACGTCCTCACTTTATATTAAGTGTAAAAAGTTTAACGCAGTGGCCGACAAGATGAACCCAACACTGTCCACATCATGTTTGGGGGGGGGGGGGGGGGGGTTGTCTTAATGCGGGATGTCTGGACTGTTTATCACACAGGTTAGCTAGCGGATGCTACTCGTATCACTCAGGTTAACAGATACCTCTTCCAATGGCCGCGCCGTTTTTGTTTTTTATATAAAAGGAAGTATTTCCACGCATGCGATGTGTGTTTTGTTAGCCCACCACAACTGTCTTACCTGCAGGTGTGTTGTTTACGTCTGGTCTGTGTTGACACGCCGAGAAAGAGAGAGAGAGAGAGAGAGAGAGAGAGAGAGAGAGAGAGAGAGAGAGAGAGAGAGAGAATAACATGTGACTTCTCGACTCCTCCAAATTTAAGTCGACTTGTGCTATGAAAGTCAACGTGTCGACTAGTCGACATTTTAGTTAATGCCTTAGCATTAACTATTAGTTATCTATTAAAATGTATTGTTTGACTTTGATTTTAAAGCATTGATAAATGTGTAGAAGAACTTGAGGGGTTGAAAAGGTTTGTACTTATTCCTACTCCTTTTCCACCATGCAAAATTCAGACAGACAGATTCTGCTCATTTAAATGTTAGTTTTGATCTTATTTTTGCCTTGTTTTTTTTTTTTAATTTGTTTCTGTGCATGTTCCAAATAAATAAATAACATAAATAAATGTATCCCACTGTGGGGAAATTTCACAGTTTAAAAGCAGCACCACATGTACAAGTAATTATTTTTAACAATCAGAAACTCTTCACCTGG
Organism: Siphamia tubifer; assembly: GCA_020466265.1. Taxonomy (NCBI): domain Eukaryota; kingdom Metazoa; phylum Chordata; class Actinopteri; order Kurtiformes; family Apogonidae; genus Siphamia; species Siphamia tubifer. The sequence goes on from CM035790.1 coordinate 16,560,560, forward strand.
ATATTAAAAATAATCAAATTTTACATTTATCTTTGGAAGACAGTCTGAACCTTTACAAGAGCAGCGCCACATAACTGCTAATAATCTTATTTATTCATATATTATATGATCAATCAACAACATGAACACAGTATATATGATGCTCTCTTGAGGTAGAATCATTAAAATTGTTGTAACTTCTTATAATATTTAAGTGAATTACAATCTCTAGTCTCTAGTTTCTGGAGGTTTAAGTTGTAATGTGGTGTTTTTTGTTGTTATCTGATTAGAAACTTGATTACATTCTGACTCTGTCTACATTAGTGGTTCCCAAATCCAGTCCTCGAGTACTGTACCACTGTCCTGCATGTTTTCGATGTTTCCCTCTTATAGCACACCTGGTTCAATTAATGATCAGCTCATCAACAGACGCTTGATAATGATGGAATGGCTTCTCGCAGTGATGGTAGAGGGAAATACCTAAAACATGCAGGATAGTGGTACTTGAGGACCGGATTTAAGATGAAATAAACACTAGTCTGCATTGTCTTGTACATACAGCTGGAGTGTTTCTGTTAATTACCAAAAGTTAGTGGCCTAATTTGCACTGCGAGGCTCCTATAATGAATCAAAAACCATGTTCACTCTGGAATAAACTATCTCTAGCATAACTATCTGAATAAATAAGACTCACTGTGAATCAGAGATCAGAATCTTAAACATAATTTCTTCTAAACCAACAAAACAGGTCACATGAAACTCTGCAAGTTAATGCAGATTAAAACCAAACACTTTAGCACTAAAGTATCACCGAGAACAGATAATGAACACTTTACAAACCACAGCAAATGCAGAGGTAGACCGACGCAACATGCTCAAGTGCATTCGATGATCACAATAACATGTTTATTTCATGTCATAATTAAAAGCTCAAGTAAAACAATAAAACCAATAGAACGTTTTATAAATGAACTGATGTGAACAAATAAAGCTAAAGATATGAAATCTATATTCATAAGAGATCCATCTATCTGTCATTGTCATTCCCATCATCCTAAATTCTTTTTGTAAGTGTTCAAAGTCATGTACTTATTTTATATGATCCCAGTTTAACCTTATTTAGCTCAATGCAAAGATCTAAAAAGTCATGCAACCTCTTCACCATCCCACTCCCTCTGGTTTCTACACCAGGGTGGGGGGTGGTGGGGGGGGTGGGGGGGTGCAACCCTGGTCCTGCAGAGCCACTATGATTTGATTTGAATGATTTATTTCGAACATGTGCAGAATGCACCAACAACAACAATAATAATAATAATAATAATAATAATAATAATAATAATAATAATAATAATAATAATAATAATAATAATAATAATAATAATAATAATAATAATAATAATAATAATAATAATAATAATAATAATAATAATAATAATAATACACAATGACATGTCCAAAAAGGAGCAGGACGTTTCCTTCTTCCAACAAACCTTATTCAAATGATAAGCCAATCATCAAACTCTGTAGAAGCCTGATAATGAGTATCAAGAGGGAGTCATCTATAACATGCAGGATAGTGGCTCTGCAGGACCAGGGTTGGCCACCCCTGATGAAATATGATAGTGTGTCTCGAGGACAGGGTTTGGGAAACACTGATCTATAACATGTTGAAACTGTATTAAATGAACAATCAAACTAAGTTGTTAATGTGTAGATGTACATATGTTTGTTTCTTTCATCTCACTGTTAAACATTTCGGCTGTGTACCTCCATCTCGCCAATGATTTGAGACATTTTTTTCTACCGCCTGTCCTTAGCGTGGTCCTGAAAAATCTCCATTTCAAATACTATATACACCCCCCCCCACCCCTCAAGACTCAGGACAACACTACCCCTTTACATGAACACACAAAATAGACAGGGTGGGGGTAAGGGGGAGGGGCCAAGGGAGTGAGCAAGGACTGGGTCCATATTTTAGTATAACTTTAAATCTTAGACAAATATAAATGCACTGCGATTGTTTCATAATGAGGTTTATTTTGAGCACTGGGCTGTGTGCTGTTAACGAGGATCTGTGCAACTTTTGACGATGTAACTCAGAGGAAGTGGAGGAGGATTGTGGGAGGCACCATTGTAGAAGTATGTGAATATATTTCACTCTGTGCTTTTACTAATGACTTACTGGAGAATTAGGTAGACATTGTTGTCTTCATATATGCTGCATCTGTGTGTTTGTGGTGGGACTGTGTGTATGTGGAGCTTGTGAATATCCAGCAGGGGCTCCATTTTCACTCCAGTGATCCTGGTAATGGTCTTGTCCCAGCGTAGATTGACGCTGGTTCCAAGTCGCCCTGACAGAAAATCAACTGCTTATATGTAGCTGTTTGCTGGAGCGCGCTCACTGGCGAGCGTTACCACTGTCAGTGTGTCCTGTAGCTGGTCTTCTCTCTTTGTCTTTTTCCTCAAATTCACCCCTTACTTAACTTTCATCTATGCTTCTATCACTTTTTTTGTTGTTGTTGTTCAACCAATGTGGATAATGACTATATATCCAATAGAGTACCAGCGAATCACTCCAGTCAATTATAAAGAACAAAGAAATTAATTAATATATACAGAAATAGATATTCCCATTGTGTTGCCAAGCATCATACTAGTGCTTCTTTTCTGCTTAAGTAAAGTACATAACCTCCCTCACCCCACATCTATGTGTAGGTGGCACTGCGTCCTTCCTTTTTAATAATTCTGCATCTGACTTTATAGTTTACTCAAGTGTACGGATCTTAAAGTTTTTCTAAAATCCACAATGAATGGGTAGAGTTTTAGTAGCATACTGCACATATTGACTGGACTGTTAAAGATGCATTAATGAATATATAGAATTTTAAACATGTCAAAAGCATGCCTATCAAGGTACACAGTTCTTATTGACACTAATAACATATTTGGTTTTCTTTAATGTTATTCGATCTTTTTCTAAACTAGTTTTAGACTGAGCTACTTTTTTATTCTTCTGCCAGATTCAAACCCTTCATGTATTTAAAAAGTGAATTATAACATTTGTGGTACATTTTACAAATAGACAGAAGGAACAGGCACAGGTATCTCTGTTTTTTGACTCTTTCTGTTTTTTCTCTGTTTTTTGCCTGTCCATCTCATTTCTATTCATTTCTATTTGACTGTTCTCAGGTATTCTGCATATCTTCATTTCAGAGCAATCTGCCCTTTAACCTTCCATTTCCTTTTCATCTTTTAATATCCTTCTGTCAGATGAGGCAGGAATATTAAAGGACTTCATTCTGGTTGTTTTTTCTGTTACCTGAAGAATGTATGACATTAATCAATCAGTATGGATTGACTATCTGCTTAATTTAATCATATATTTAGTGGGAATAAAATGATTTAATATTCAGCTACATATAATTATCCCATAAAGTGTGAATATTTCTCTCTATTTTACCTTTCTTAAGTGATTTATAACCATCTATTGTAATATTATGCTCTGTATTTTGCATGTTTCAGTTGAAATCATGCATTTTCCTCCTACATTTAATTATCTAATCATGTAGATGTTCATGTAAACTCAGAGTAAATTCAAAAGTTAATATATCAAAACATAAAACTGAACATAAAACAAGTGTCTCCATTCACTGTGGGTTTTTACTGGTGACAGTGTTTTCACAATAACTGATGACCATGAAAAGATGACAAACTGTATTTACCTATATATTTACATGTATAAATAGGCATAATGGATCAATATGTATTACATTTTAAATCAGTAGGTACAGTACTTTTGGTTGTTAGTGGATCTTTGGGTCTTTATGGGTTAATTGTGCCAATAGTACTGAACTAAATTAATTAAAAAAATAACTGTATTAATGCAAGGTCAACATTGTCACATATCTATAATTCTATCTATATGTGATTACAGATGACTTTCCAGAAATTGGACATTATTATCAGTCCTTTTAGTGTAATAACCCCAACTGTTTCAGAGCTATTAACCCACATAGACCCACTTGGAACCAAAAAGATCTACTGATCTAAACTGTTAAATGCTTGTAGATTCACTAATCCTATCAATACATGTAAATAATTGACATAAAATGCAGTTTGTCATCTTTTCATGGTCATCGGATATGACCTATTTGGACATTCAGAAGGTCTGTAGTTAACGTGGAAACACCATCATCTTCTAGAACATTGATTCGCCAGTAAACCCCATGGAGGTGGATTAATGACAGTGGATTGAAACACTTGTTTTATATTCAATTAATTATATATTTTACTGGAAATGTCACTTTGTATTCAGTTTCCTCTAGTTATGATATAATGATCCTTAACTGTAATCTGAATTTTGATGAACATCTACATGATCAGTAAATTAAATACAGTGAATATGGAAACAATTCTAAATACAGAGGATAATGTAATAAATGATGAGAAGTAACTTAAGAAAGGTTAAATACAAAGGGGAAAAAATCATTTGGGAAGTGACACAGTGCGTCTTTAGGAGTGAACCACCACATCTGCCCATCTATATTCCACTTCACCCATTCCATTTGCACCTTGTACAGCTGCATGTGAACTAAAATAGAAACTGTGCTTGAGTCGAAAATATTAAAATGTGCTTCTATATGTGCACCCTCTCTCGTTCTCTTTGTTATCCATTATTTTTCCCAACGCTATCATCCTCTGCTCACTGTGGCTCTGCGTTTCCAGTAATCACTTTGCAGCTTTTATCTCCAAACACCATCGTATCTACAGGAGCGCTCAAACCCTACACACAGATTACAACCAAGAGGAACAGATCCGTCCCTTTGGCCGTTCATCTCTCCCCCCATCTCCTCCATCGAGACCTTCTTTCGTCCTGTCCTATCCCTCCATCTATCGCTGTTCTTTTGCTTTATGCTCCAGAAAATAATTACCTGCCTGCTCGAATCGCTCAAACCATCGTACATTTTCAGCATCGTGTAGGAACAGAGACAAAAGTGGAGGATGACTGTCGGTGAGGAGCGACTCCGGAGGTGGAACAGGGGGAGGGATTCACTTCTTTAATTTCCTCTTCACTTTCATCCTTTACTGTTGTTCTTGTTTATGTTTTTCATATTTGTGTGCTTTTCTCAATCCCTGTAGGTCTCTTTTTGGATCTGTCTTTTGTTTTGCTGCTTGTTATTTTGCCTCCCTTTTTTTGTTCTCTGGCACTAAAGACAATAGATCATGTGTTAAGGAAAGGCAAGGTTAAAGACACTAATTTAGCCATCAACCAAATCACAACTACAGATGTTAACATGAAACTGCTTTCTTTTGTCTTTCTGTACTGAAAACAAACACAAGGATCCCACACACACACTCACTGGACAAAATCTAAATCTTAATAACAAGTGTATTTTTCTCATTTTAAGTTCAAATATCACTTGATAATGATAATTATCACCTGAAGAGTAACTTTCCAGCGATATATATAGTAGTGGAAAATACAGTTTTCAGACAACCTTAAAATTTTAAAACAATCTGAAAATGTTATCATGAAATATTTGCGGAAAAATGGGTTTTGTGTTTGAAAAGGCGTAGCTGCATCAGACAGACACAAACTAATGCTTTTATTTGTTAATTATTAATAAGAAAATAATAACAAAACTAAATTCTTGAGAGTTTCAAAATATCATGTCCTGGATGTGTTTCATTTTCTACTGAAACATCTAGTTTTGACCTTCATAGAACAGTGCACATACAGAAGGGAACATGTGGGTTTGGAGAGTGCAACAACATTTGGTACAGTTCAATAACTGAAGAAAGATTTTTAATGTAATATATTAATATATAACCATTGGACACCCCTTGAGTTATATACTGTATATAATGCAAGGGGTGTCCAAACATTTATTCCAGCTCTGTAAGAACTGATTTTTAGATAATAGATTTGAAAAATGTCATTTCCAGAAACTTTACCAAGACAATTTTCACTTGTGCTATTGGCAGATTTTGTTGCTTGATTCAAGTTTTTTTTTTTTTTATTCAATCAAAAAAAAAAAAAAAAAAAAAAAAATCTGCCAATGTAACAAGTGAAAATGATCTTGGTAAGATTTCTTGACAGGGCCGGACCTAGCCTGATTGGCACCCTGGGCGAGACACGCCCTGTAACGCGTGAAAGCACGCCAGTGCGCGTGCTAGAACGCGTTCTGTAATGCAAGCAAGACGAAAAAAAAAAAAAAAGACGGGGAAAGGAGAAAAAAATAGCACGGTCATATGCTGGTGCCCCATAGAGGATTGCGCCCTGGTCCGTTGCCCAGCCTGCCCATAGCTAAAACCGGGTCTGTTTCTTGAAGTACAAATTTTAAGATCTATTGTCTAAAATTCCGTTCTTATATCTCACTGACAAGTTAGTCTTTAGTTTAGGCCTTATTTTAAGTGTGATTAGATATTTAAATTAGAAATGAGAAAAATCCACTGGAAAAGATTTAGTTTTTTTACAACGCATCGATACTCACCTGCACACATGAAAAGGCACACAATGGCTTTGTCAGGCTGCACTGTGTATTTGTTGTGTTGCGCTGAGACCAATCTCCACAGTAGTTTCTCACCTTTTGGGTTGAAATAGTGGGTAATTCATCTTCCTCTCATAGGAACAGAAAGACACAGAGAGAAAAGGAACATGAGAGAAGAAAGCTCGAATTGGAAAGAATATGTGTGTGTGTGTGTGTGTGTGTGTGTGTGTGTGTGTTTTAGTTGGGGAATATTAACTCTGGTGGGATAACCTGGAGATGCACTTTATCACTGGATACAAACAGAAGACAAAAGAAGAGGACATTAATTTACAGCTACTGTACAAACATGGTGGTGAAACATGACAGTCTATGGAGGCATCCTTCTCCTTGTGTTGAAAGAAGTGAGTCATTTTAAGACAAAAAAAAAAAATCAATTATTCTGCTTTTCAGGAAATTATAATAAAAACACAGTGAAGAGAGAGTAGAATCACTCCTGTCTGTAAGTTTTTAAAAGCTTGCACATGGTTGATATTTACTATTCATCAGATTCATATTACTTATTAATCCCAGGGGGATGGTGTGCATTTCAGTCGTTCCAGTCAGGTATAAGAAAAAGCAGCTGAAAATAAAAAAGTATGTTTGTGTGTGTGTGAGTGTGTGTGTGTGTGTGTGTGTTAATCATTTTCAGTCCTCTCACTGTTCCTTAAAAGTGTCAACTACAGTAGGTTAGTAAATGTTTCCAAATACTGGTTAAACATAGCATGAGTTAATCTGCTACATTTAGTTTTATCAGAATACACAGAAATGGTTACATGTAACAACATAAAGGTTACTATTTTATATCCTTAACTAGATAAACTATAGCTTTAATGATGAATTATATTTGCATAGCAACTATGTGTGTACTGTATATTTATATATATATATATATATATATATATATATATATATATATATATATATATATATATATATATATATATATATATATATATATATATATATATATATATATACATGTATGTATGTAACAGTTGATACAACTATACTAAATAAAGACAGCAGTTTTGAGTGCAAAAACATATCCACATGATACATAGAGGGACATAATGTGGGTTACTGTACCAGGGGTGTGTGGTTTAAATTTGTTGTTTTAAAGTATGTTACTGGTGTTCTGTGGCTGCTAATTGCGGCTTTACCCAGTACGCTGTTGATGTAATATGTGATATGATTGATGATCCTGCAGGTCCTTGGGGCCTACAGTCGATAACAGCACTATATCATTTTGTCTTCTGCAGCACTTCCATCAACCCCCTCTGCCTCACTGACCCATGCACCTCCACGCTAATACACACATATTTAACACAGAGTAATTGACCATAATAACAAGAAAAAAAAAGCAATTTGAAGCAGACTGAAGGCTCAAATAATTTCCACCATGCTATGCAAAAGTCTTATAGTGCCATTAGGTGTGTAGTTTTATCACAGTCACAATGACCATGTGACATAATATAGTATGTATGACATCCAAATAACAGTCTCAGGGAAAGGTTGTATTCCACACATGATCATGATATTAAAGAGTCACTGTAGCCTTTAGAACCTATTTAGTGATTATTGTGCGTTTTAATACTACACAAACAATTCATGTATTTTCTTCTGTATTTTTGAAATATATAAACTCATTACTATCCTGCAAAAATGGTAAAGCTGAAAGTGGCAAAAGGATTCTGCACAGAATTATGCATGTGATTTTCCAATATAAACCTGTTGTCTCACTCACATACATGTGCATATATCAGTAAATCATATTTCCATCATCACTACAGCAGGGTAAGAAACATAGATAAGAGCTGTTTGAAATGCAATGAATAGGAAAAATTACTGTATTTATGCATGACATGAATTCACAGTCTATGTGAACTTCTGACCCTGTCAGATAATGTACACGATCCAGGCGTTCACATCATTCAGCCGACAGATGAAATTCCAGCTCAGATTAATTGGTGTCAATTTGACGGTGACTGAAGATTAGCTGGTGGGATGGCTGAAGGAGGGGACAAGAGCAAAAAAAGGGTGGACATGGTGTGCTTCAAAGAGCTTTTATAGAGATATACATATTATAATGTCTCATTTAAAGCCTAGTTTTGTTTAGCTGTTTAGGGTAACTTCCGATTGTGTAAAGAAAGAAAAAACAAACAAACAAGGAAGAAAACAAACAGAAGTAACACACACAGAGACATATATTTGTGTTGTAAAAATATTAAAAAGTGCATTTTGCATGATATGTCCCCTTTAAATAGATCAGTCTTCAATACTTTGGACCTCCTGTAATGTGTGTAAGCGACGCACGCAATATTATCCCACACGCACTATTCTAGATTGTGCAAGCAAAAGAATGCATGCAAATTTTTTATCTTAGTATATCTGATCCTTAATGCATTGTTAAAAATAACATAAATAAAAGCTTTTAATGGAAATTCCCTAAACCTGTGCATTAAATTTAACAACAGAGAACCAAGAAGTGCCGATACATACACACTTGTATTTGGCAGCAGTGTAACAGTCGATATGTGCTCTAATTATATCAGTGTGTATCAACGTATCAGTGTCAGTGTGACGCACTACAGAGGCTGGGAAGCCTGTCACCGTGAGGATAGCGAGCAGGAAAAAGAAAACAAATAATAAAAGAGAAAGCGAGAAGTCTTTAATAGTCAAACAGACAAAGACTGAGCGAGAGGAGCAAGGAGGAGAGATTTGGATGTCTTGCCCTTGAGCTGGAGTGAAAACAATATAATACTCCCTATGGGTGGCTGTGAAATAACACAGAGTCAATGGAAAATGACAGGGGAACTGAGATTGCTCATTTCAACATGACAGCCATGATGGTCAAAATACAACTCACCTTATCCATCCACTCCTCCCTTTCCCCAGTGATCTCTTTTTCAATCCATCACCTACCATCCCCATTTTGCACCTCTGCACCCTCTTCCCTTTCCCTTTTCGTTTCTAATCTGTCTCATAAACTGTCAGCTCCGGCCGCCCCTCTCTCCATTGCAATACATTACATTGGTTTATAAATTAGGAATGTGATGTCGGCAGCAAGTGTGGAAATACTGCTGATCCGTACAGTCGTCATGCTTTAAACACACGCATGTGCTTTTCTGATTAGCTTTTCGTGTGCTGCAGAGGACAATATATCAAAGTCAAGAGTGAAGTGACTGCGTAAAACAACAACAACAACAACAACAACAACAACAACTGATAATGTTCATTCCTGCTGCAAAAAAGTAACACGATTCTGTGGAAGAAAACACTACAGCTAGTCCCCTGAACAGATAAAGCAGTACGGGGCCCACTGCACTCCTTACACAAGTGGAGCACAAAGACACAAACATGGTTACATAACATGTGACAAGAGAAGAGTGAGAGGGAGTGAGAGAGTTTGGGGGAAATAGAGACAGAGACAGAGAGCTTCAGTGGGAAAAGACAGAGTGAAGGAATACGTAGATGAGAGGAGTGTGAGGCGCAGAGATTTGGTGACAGAAAGGTAAAAACACAAAGATAAAATAGTGACACTAACTAGATTCAGTACAGAGTTTGACAATGATTCGCCATCAGGATCCTACAATAGCAACAACTAATGTAAAAAAATATGTACACGTTAGCGTTGTTTTGTTATGTAAGTGTACAGTTTGGCAGGTGGTGAATTTATTGTGTTTAAGTGATGTGAAAAAGTGACCTTATTCATGAACATAATCCATAATGATCAGGTCAGCCTGGATAAGACACAACAAACAGCCTCATGGACATTGGTCCAATCCCTATATGTTAAGGGTAAATGAAAAACATAGTTTGGTTAAAACGTCAGCTCTTTTTTTCTTGTTTTTTTGGATATGAGTAAAAAGAAAAGGAAGAAATGTCAATTAATTATTAACCCATAAAGAACCAGTGCTACTTTTATGTCAGTCCACAAATGATTTAACCTTTCTGAAGTGATTTACCCCCATTAATTATATTATTTTATGGGGGTGTTCCTAATAGAAAACTGGTATTTTCCTAATATTTAATTTAGTGATTATGTAGATTATCATAAAGCTCGGTTGAATAATCTAATGTTATTAAATCACAAACTAAAAACTGGAGATTTTAACTTTAAAAAAAATAATCCATCACTAACTGAGCATAATCCCACAGTGTCCATCCACTGTCATTGATTAAACTCCATAGGTTTTACTGGTGAATCAATGTTGTAGAAAATGATTCCACATTCACTAGAAGCCTCTGAATGTCCAAATGGGTCATAGCTGATGACCATGAAAACATGACAAATTGCATTTTACACCAATTATTTACATGTATTGATGGTATTAAATTATCAACAGGCATTACATAGTTTAAATCAGTCGATGTTTTTAGATGTTTGGGTCTTTATGGATTAAAATAACTGATCTAGCCACAAAATGTAGCTTCATTTATTCTGGTCATCAGAACCCACTAGGGTCTTTGGGGGCCTAGCTTAATTTTTTTTTTTAAGTTAAAAATAGCTGAAATAAATAAGTGTACACAGTAAATTTTGCAGTGTTAAATCAACACTTAGAGAGTTTATTTAACTTCTTCTAGAGTGTATTTGGTCCCATTGTCTCCAAATTAACACTGCAAAATCTACAGTGTATGCTAAGAAGAAACAGTGCATGATGGGAAACATCTGCTTGTGTGTCATTTAACTGACCAGCTGTTTGTCTGAATGAAGAATGGACATGGAAAAAAAAAAATCCACTTATTTTTAGATTTTGGTTCAAATAATTACACAAAAAGTGTCTGACAAATACACACAAATAAAGTACATTTAAAAAGTTTAAAATCAAATAACTTTGTATTTGGAATCACATCAAACATTTGCGATTCTACTTTATTATAGAACATATGAAAAATCATTATATCAACAACATCTCAAATAGGTTGCAGGACTTTCTGTATGTGTGAAACAGTGGTTCTGTTGTATTTCTAATGGTCATCATGGTTTCATCTATGGATTGAGCTTTCATTTCTCCAGGATGTAAGAAATGAAACACTCATTTTGCGGTGATGATATGATCAACTGTTTCAGATGATTTTCAACACCTCCATCATTTTGTTATTTACATATTGTATTTCACACGGACAGTGAAACATTAAAATCACAGATTTTACTGATAAAATCCATTAAAAATCTACTAAAACATTGTCATGAAATAACACTTATGGAAAAATGATCTCCCAAGTCCTGCTTTGCTATTTACTGCTAATATGCCTTGTGAGTGTGTTTAGACTTAAGCGCCTTTAACAGTTCAGCTCTTGTTTGCGTATTAAGTAGGATTTAATGTAAATTATGAAATAATGACTTAAATGAGGATTCCTGTGAGGACACTGATTACCTGAGTCTGTACTGTTGGCACATTTGCTATTGTGTCTGGCAGGAAGCCTGAACAGTATTTTCTGTGAGGATAAAAACAAAGCGCAGCATAACGACATGCTCATTTAAGAGTAGCACGAAATTTGAGAAAAGTTCAGTACATTGTGTATATGTGTATATGATATATGACCTTCAAATTCTATCCACTGAAAACTACAACTGAATTATATGGTTAGAGCAGTAGTATACTTAATTTCCTGCCTTTTCTGTTCCTTTCTCAATCTCTCCATGTCGTTATCAGTATGAGAAATGTAAAGACATTTACATTCAGATCACATGTTACACACCTTCCTGTTTCTCTCCTCCTCGCAAATGAATGTGATAAATCTTAAAAAATAGGAGGGTGGCTATACATGTTTCATACATAGTGTGGTTGAAATGCACTGAACACGCTGAAGTCAAAGTAGGCATTGTCATACAACAAAAGTTCAGCTGTACCTGTTGTATTAAAGTGAAGGAAACTGATGCATTTATTTTATGCACATGTTTTTGCATGTTTCTTCAAGATAAATGATTTATACTTTTAACAGCTTTTAAAGCATCAACTTTAAGGTCTGGTTGTAAAAAAAAACAAAAAAAAAAACAGTCTAATGTTAATCATGGCAAAGAGAAAGCAATTTGTCACTGCAGAGTGCTGACATCCCACAATACTTTTTTAGGCTCTACAGTATGAATGTGACCGTCACCTCCCTTCACCATATTTTACTCACTCACTTGTTTCCCCTTCACTCCAGCAGGAGAAAAAAAAAAAAAAAAAAAAAATCAGCTAGTTCAAAGGCACTTCCGCTCTGTTGACAGCACTCCAACACTTCTAAGAGCTCTCTGGGAAACACAGCCGAGCAGTGAGCAGCCTGCGTCACACTCAAAACACCACTAATTTTAAGTTTCTGTGGTGACACACTTTTTCTTCACTTTAACAATGTGCTTTTCATTTCCAGATCAGATTCAGTGTGATCTCTCGTCATCTTGTGGTGTCAGTGTGTCTAGCGCTCTCCATCCATCTTTACTTCCCTCATTCCCTCTAAGTGATGAGCATCCCACCAGCTTAGCTCATACTAATATCTCCAGTCATTAAGTGGATTTATGGGCCTCTCTGTCTCTGAGAGCAATACCAACCTTCTACGTCTCCTAATCAATGCTCTCAGTCTCGACACACACGTCTCTTGAAACTGTTTCGCTGTATGTTAAAGGGGGGGGGGGGGGGGCTAGGCACCATATGCATACTTACATGCACAATAAATGAATAACAAATTGATTAAATAGATCAATTAATCATTAATAGTCATCTGTGTGAAGGTGTGTTTACGTTTCGCTTCAAGTCACCATAGAATGTGACTAAATGTGAAAAGTTTCAGTTGTGAAATGTATTTAAAAACAAAAGACAACCACACCATGGTGCATGCTGGGACATTTTAATGATACCACAAGCCTCAAGGGGAGGTAACGGCAGAGAATGGCTTCAATTACTCTCACTCCAAAAGAAACTACACAAGTACAAGACTAATACACCCCTATGGATCAGCATACGTTACGCACACCCACAACAATAACGAAGGCACATGTCTAGCATATTAATAGCTGTGTTTTACTGAAGTGGTTAAAGCTACAGCTACTGAAGTGGAGATAAAACAATGGAATCTGAAAATACACACTTTATTCAGCAAAAGAATAAACATAAATACAGATGAGCTATTGTATTATGACATTATGAAAGAAATTAAACCACTTTTCCAAGTTTCATGTTGAGCAGTAGAGTAATGATCAGTGATGGGTAATTCCAGCTGTCAATCATGTATTTAACCCCTCTCAACTGTATGTAAATGGCTGTGATCAGACTAAATCAGGTTATTATATTAAGAAGTGGATGCAAAAGCCTTGAATTACAATATTGTGAAAGATTAATGATCTCTAAGTGATATTTTAACTGTATGTTTTTATGTATTTATTTCTTTAGAGGTGGGGTGGGAGATCTTTTTTTGGAAATTTTTGGGATTTTTATTTTTACCATATTGCTTGAAAACCTCTTCACGATTCCATAACATGCAATGAAATAGAATGTTTGCAATAAAAAAACAAAAACCCAAAATGTTTTAGTCCAGTCTAGAGGGTGGAACTAGAGAAAAACTCCGGCCAATCATTGTACTGATCATCTTTACAATGATTGACTGCTGATACATCCATCAAATATCAGTCCACCCCCCTATGGCGCTCACATAAACAACTATGGCAGAAAATACGAAAGTAAAAACTGTGTTTGAAAAAAGCTACGGTCATGAGGAAGCTGAGCGAAGAATGGAACAGGACAAGGGTGGTAATCGGTACGGCTTTCCGATGCTACCGATGCTAAGGTGACTATGTTTCTACTGGATAGGTAAGATGATACCATTATGATTATACCATATTTGGACATACTAATCGCTTATGGGTATCGTATTCACCCGTCAGTGAAAAAAATGTCAGATATTGACCAAACATTTTTGTTATTTAGGATGATAATTGAGGTTGAGTTCTTGTGAATGTTCATGAATTTCCGTGCGTTGATGTATTTTTGAAGGCGTGGTTTTGAGGGGTGGGCTGATGAAGAGACATGGGTCGGTGCATACTTTCAAACATGCAGGAACCCTTTTCCAAGTCCATGAAGACAATTTGTTTCTTTCTTTTTTTTCTTAATATTTTTATCTGACACATTCTATTGTTTTCGAATTCAAAAACAGCTAATTAGATTATTTTTGCATCATTATGAAATCATTGAAACATCATATGATTTATGTATGTATGCTGATCTGGAAACTGCAAGTTAATTTTCATTTAATTCCTAAAGCTGTCATATCTAATGGATGTTCCTATCGTCAGTTTTTGGGGGTAAACAGCTTGACATAGCAGGTGTCACTGCATGAGAAAACAATTAACGCTTTGAAATAAAACAGCAAAATCCCTGAAAAGAAAATGCTGAAACTCAAGTCTTTCCAGTCAAGTTATCATTTTCAGCATGTGCGGCTTGAAGATTATTGTTTAAGAATAAAAGTATAATATATATAGTCAGTGGCCAATTTATTAGGTACTTCTGTCCAACTGTAGTTAATACAAATGACTAATCAGGTGGCATGGTTAAGATTGGAGCTGAAATTATTGAGCAATTAATTGGCTTTAATTGTTAAAAAAATTATTTCATTACAATTTTCCTAAAACTTTCGCTAAACATTGGTTCCACTGTTGTTTCACATGGACAATTATTGACACAATTATGACGCTACGATTAACATAAGCAACACAGAGACAAGGACAAAACGCTTTTCCTCCAGAACAATCACTTACTTCTTTAAACTTTTAAGCTTTCACAAAAATGTTATATATATCATTTGCTCTGTTGTTATTGATTATACATAGACATATGCCTTTACTTTTATATATTTGAAGTTCTTGTTGGTACATTTCACAAAATTCACCCTGAAGAAATAGATCTGAATATAAGATGCTTATTGCATTATAAGAAAACAGATAATTAAATTAATACGTTTTATCAGACAAGGTATGTCAGGGGTTTGAACAGAATTATTCAGTTCAAACCCCTGAAATACCCTTAAGTTGAATCTTTACAATATAGCAAGAGATGACATGTCAGTGAATAGAGGTGTCACATTTATATTTACAGCCTGGGCTGATATATGACGCCATAGTTATCAACATAGAAAATGATTTGGAGGAACTGCACCTGAATTTACCCAGAGGCTGAAAGAAGTCACATAACCTAATAGTTCTGACTGGAAAATGGAAACTTATACTGACATGTTAGATGAAGTGGAAACACTAACAACTCTAGAATTAGATTTTTAAAGATGACTAGAACATTGTAATGTGACATTAAAGTGTTTGTCTGAACAGTTATGACCCTGGGTCATAATTTCTGTTTATGTATTTCTATGAGATAGATAGATAGATAGATAGATAGATAGATAGATAGATAGATAGATAGATAGATAGATAGATAGATAGATAGATAGATAGATAGATAGATAGATAGATAGATAGATAGATAGATAGATAGATAGATAGATAGATAGATAGATAGATAGATAGATAGATCTATCTACAGTATCTATTTTTAGCAAAGTAAAAAGAAGTGTAACTGTGCCAAAGGTTACTTATTTAATGTATTTTTCTCCTATGATTTCAAGCACTGCCTGGGCTTCTTCTAAGTACCCCTGTGGGTACTTACACAATAATAGGTACCGCCATTTGAGACAGATTTGAGAGACTTTGAACATGGTCTGATTATTGGTGTTAAATGGGCTGACCTGAGCATTTCAGAGCCTGTAGATCCACTGGGATTTTCCACACACAAGCACATCTAGGATTTACAGAGGACAGTTTGAAAAGGAGAAAATATCAAGAGAGCAACTGTTCTGTGGGTGAAAAAGCCTGGGTGTTGCCAGAGGTCAGAGGAGAACGTTTAGAGTGGTTAGAGCTGAAAGAAAAGTGACAGTAAGTCAAATTACTAGTGGATACAGCTGAGGATAGTGAGTGTGTGTGTGTGTGTGTGTGTGTGTGTGTGAGGGGGGGGGGGGGGGGGGGGGGGGGGGGGGGGGGGCATCTCTGAACATATAACATTCCAGTGGGACACCTCTGGTATCAGCAGAGTGTCTGATAAAGTGGCAAAAGAAGAAGAGAATGTTGACTGAAATAAGTAGACTGTCGTCAGTGGCAGGCATGTACCACCAGATGACCCCCCCACCGAAAACACACACTGGCTTATTGCCTTGTGTTGATGCACAAGTCAAACTAGTCTGACTTGGAGGGGGCAGTGGGGTGGGTGGGGGTGATGAGTGAGTAGGGTAGTAGGGAAGATTCTACAAGTGTGTGTGTGTGTGTGTGTGTGTGTAAGTGAATCAGAGGGCAGTTTGTCATGCTGCAGCTCCACAGCCCTGATCCGAGCTGACAGGTGAAGCTAAGCGCAGCTAAACAGCACACGTAACCGAGAGAGCGAGAGGCAGTCAGGAGGCAGCAGAGATAAGGAGGGGCTGAAAAAATAAATAAAAAAATACAATAAAAAAATAAAGAGAAAGAGAGAGAGAGAAAGAAAAGAAAAAACAGAACAGGGAGGAGAAAAGAGGGACACACACACACACACACACACACACACACACACACATAAAGGAAGTATAAGAAATAAAAAAGGAAGACGAGATAGACGTCAGAGCCATTAAATAGAGTATGAGGCAGACGATAACAGAGGAAAACAAGGAGTGGCACAAGAAGAGAGGGGGGGCAAAGTGGATAGCTCGGGAAAGAAAGAGCTGAGATTAACTGGTGAAAGAGATTGGTTAATTGGCATTTTATCAAATAAGAGAACTGGGCAAGTCTATTTTTTATACCGTCGCTCCATTAATCTCTCATGCCGAGTATTTTTCTTTCTGTTCTCTCTGCTCGTGTGGGTTATTTTATCATTAGATGCCTCTGTGGACGTGGGTGTTGTTCCAAGATATATATTCTTTCAAGCTACAAAAGACAAAAGTGTAATTTAAGAGCATATAATTTAAAGTGAGTCGTATTTATTGCTAGCTCATATGTATTTACTGCTGAGAAAGAGCGATTAAAATAGCAAGTGGCGACAATAATAAGCATAAAGAATGAAGAGGATTTTGAGTTAGTATGTTGAGACACAGCAGAATGACGCAAAAGCACAGAGGAAAATGTACTATATGGATACAAGTATCACATGTCACACCTACAGCTCACAGGACTTTTCATTCCCTTTGGTTTAAAATACTGTCACAACAAAATGTTAATGATAATTATCATGATAAATGTAAAGACAAAATTTAAGATTAATAGCTGTTTTGGTTTTTTTTCCCTAAGTCACAGTTGAAGAATCCTGTGGCCTCAAATGAATATCTTTAGAACCAGAACAGAAGTAGAACAATTCAGACATTCCACCAAGGCTTAATTTTTCATTCACACGTGACGTGATGGAGCCATAGGTGTTGACCCATCTGATATCTAAAGGTGAGACGATGTGAATGAAAAAAAAAACAACATCTAACTTTGTCTGAATCCTGAGATATTACCACTGATGTGTTGTAGCTGTTGACTTTTAGTGTGACCTTGACCTTTGACCTTCATTGCTCAAAATCTAATGACCCATTGACTTCCTTGACCCATGATCTGTCATTTCTGAGAGTTTCATCAAAATCCCTTCAGAACTTATTGCATAATCCTACAGACAGACAGACAAATAAACAGACTCAAATGTAATACCTCGTTGGCAGAGGTAATGATTGGATGAAATCTTACCAAGTCTATTTTTTAAGTTTGAACTCAAATATCTCATTAAAAACACTCAGAGAGAGCAGACTCCACCAAGGCTGATCAGGTCCCATCTCCCCTAAATTACCCCCCCCCACTACCACACACACACACACACACACACACACACACACACACACACACACACACACACACACACACTCCTCCACCATTTAGTATATTTCAAACTTTAAAAGATGACAAATACATAAGCAGGTATAAATACAAATAAAATGTAACAGTGCAAAGGATGCCAAAAGCTTAATACACACGCCTCCCTTCATCAATTAACACTTTAAATTAATCAAATGTACAAAAAAAAAGGAAAAGTAAATAAAACAATACAATAAAAACACAAATACTAAAAGATTATTTACCATTACACATTGTACAATGACACGTAGACATGATTTAAATATAGTTTTTAAAGGAAACAAGGAAACTTAAGTTAGGAAATGGGAGGTTATTTCTAAAAGCAGCTTCAGTATGACTTCTGAAAGTAACAAAGGAGGGACATAATTTTAATAATTTATTTAAGTTATTTCAAAATGGAATAATATTTTGCCAGTATCAACCTGAAAATTTCAGCCAAATCCATCCATACGTTTTTGAGTTAAGTTGATGACAGACAAATTAACGTTGTGGAGTAGTGAGACATAAACACCTAAAGAGTTAGTTTTCAGTGAGATATAACAGCTGATTTTTAGGCAATACATCTGGAAAATGTTATTTCTACAAATCTTACAAGATAATTTTCACTTGTTCCACAGGCAAATTTATTTATTTTTTGCTTGAATTAATATTATTTTGGAATCTATAAGTCACATTTGAGACTTTTTAAGACTATAGAACATAATTTAATACTTATTTATCAACCATACTGGCAAAAAATCATGGCTACTAGAATTTAGGAAAATTTATTTATTTGCTCTAATACCTTCAGTCCCTCTGTTCCAAGTAATTTCTGCAAACTTAGTGATCTAGAACAAAAACTAATTTGAAAAAGATAAACAGTTCAAGTACATTGTGGCCTTTTTTTTTTTTTTGCAGACTTTTCTAAAAACTTGGGAAAGTGTGTTGAAATTCCGCAGTAAATAATTCATAAAACTCAATTGCGCATATTATGAAACGAAATATAAGACACGGGACGGATGGTACAACCTGACAAATTAGAGACAGTTTCATAGGTGAGTACAGAAAGAGGTCCAAAGTCAAACGGCTCCAGTCATACAGGCTGCCATGTTTGAACAATGAGACCGAGGATGAATGGGGATGACAGATGAAGTGAAGAAGACGGAGCGGCAGATAGACAGAGAGGTGTGTGGATGGAAGTGGCAGTCAAGTGGGACAGTTTGATCGATTACAGTCATTGAGGTGAGCCGCCCTGTAGGTCTTCACTCACTCTACACCAGTCTTATTCTACATGGCTTTTACCTTGAGCTGTTTTAGTCTATGCATTTGACTTATACTTTAACCGATGCTATTACTCTTAAGGCTTTATTGCTTTTATGGCTGTTGTTTCCTGTATTTACTCTTGCTATTTTACAAAATGAGGCTTTCACCTCAGCATTTCTGCTGCAGGTGGAATCAGCGTTAGCGACCGACTGAATGATTGCACGTTTGATTTCATGAAAAATGCAGGACAACAGTTGGCTGTGATAAGTGTTCCTCCATTACTGTATTATACGTCAACGTCTGAGTGTCCTTGTGTTTTGTGGGCTGTAAGTATGCCTGTGTGTGCATGTAACCCCCCCCCCCCGACAAACTACATATTGCACACTGCTTTGATGTCTGCATAGAAGGCTGAAGTTTGAGCTGAATGCAGTGTGAAGGGAATATCTGTGCATGTGTGAATATGTGTTATGAGCTAAACACAGGTTGACTGCTGGGTCTCACTTGTGTTCTTGCCCTTCGTTGCAAAGCTTTGTACACTGTTGCTTTCAGTTGCATTACATTGTGTTGCATCAAATATATTGTACTGCATCTAAAATTAAGAGTGTTTGCGTGTGTTTTCACAGTGTAAGAAATACAGACAGTGATAAGACAAGTGTTTTGGAGGTTCCTGGATCAAGTCATAAATACACTTCAGCTATCATATCCAGTTATGTGCAGTGGAGTGCACTTTATTATCAAGCATGTTGTATGTAAGAAGGCTTTCTGTGAAAGAAAAGGACCTTTTTAACCCATAAAGACCTGGTGCTACTTTTGCATCGAGTCCCAAATAAATTTTTTCTATCTATTTACCTTTTTTTTTGCTTTTTTTAATTGAATTATATATTTTAAAACATTTCCCTATGGTTTATATGAACTGTAAATGATCTGCTTGGGTCTGAATTCTTCATTAATTCAACTCCACAGCTTCATATTCAACTCTTTTTCTGACAAATGACAACAGAAATTAGAGCTGCACAGTATATTGTTTGAGCATTGACATCGCAATGTACGCGTGCACAATAGTCACATTGCAGTTTCTGCAATTATTAATTTCGCCTAACGTTGGTTTAGTGTGTGTGTGTGTGCGTGTGTGTGTGTGTCTGCAGAGACATATCATGCTATAACTCGATGAATACTTACGATATCACCATGAAATAACATGGGCATATACTGTACATATGGCTAATGTGCATCGGATTCAATGATCCATTTGAGTAAAGGTCAAAGATCAAGGTCATATTTAGCAGAAAGGTCAAAATCACATTATTGACTCTAATTCAAGAACGGGTTGTCATAGAAACATGAGATTGGCACAAAATAGGGGCATGTTTAGGCATTCTCTGAATACTTGTTTTTATTTAATTTAATTATTTATGTATTCATTAAATTATATTTGTTTAGTTAGTATTTTTTATTTTATTTTAAATTAATCAATTATTTAATGTTTAATCATTAATTTTATTTAATCATTTTGGCTACAAGAAGGATGATCCTGAAACGACCATTTATGTTGGCACCACACAAAGTCATATTGCAATATGCAGTATATCACAGGGTTAAAAAATGGCAATGTCAGTTTTTTCTGATATCGTGCACCCCTAACGTTTTGAGTGCTGGCCCTTTAAATGCAAATGAGCCATTTCAGGCTACTCAGGAGTATATAACAGCTGTGTGTTGCCGACGTGAATGGTCAAACTGATTAGTGGTCGACACAGAACATATGTTTCCGTATCATCCCTCTTGTAGTTGAAATAATTAAATAAAATTAATAATTACAAAGAAATAATAATAATAATAATAATAATAATAATAATAATAATAATAATAATAATAATAATCAATAAAATACAATAAAATAAATAAACTGTAACAATAAATAAAAATTAGAAAGTTAATTAATTGATTAAATAAGTAAGCAAAAATAAGTAAATAAAAATATATACAAATATATAAAAAGTTAATTTAAAAAAGTTATTGCAGGATCTGCAATGTGACTATTGCACAAACATACATTGTAATGTCGATACTCAAACAATATATTGTGCTGTTCTAGTTTATACAGAGTAATACTAGGTGCTATCAGGTGTTTTCTTATGGCTTTTTACAACTTGTTTGCCTTTCTCTGTTTATTCCTTATTACCAGTTTACCTAATTAGTTGTGAAGTGTGAGTGTATTTTAGTGCCACTTACTGTTCCGGCGTTTTATTGTCATTATCTGCAGTTTTATGAGAGACATTACTGCCATTAAATTGAAAATAACTTAATTTTTTTTTTCCTAAAATGGTACATTTTCTCAGTTTCAAAATGAGTTTTCTGTGCTCTGTTGTGTAAAAATAATTGGCAAAGTGCTCTGAAATGTGAGTTTAAGACATTTGTAAATTATATATGTTATATGTTTTCACTTAGATTTTATGTGGAATTAGGGTTTAGAAGGAGTTGTGTTTGTTGAGAGAACATGGACAGAACATATATATACATGTGTGTGTATATATTCTTCATACTGTTTGTTTTTTGTTTCCCTTACTACTAGTTTCATATTGATCTTTTTTTGTAGTTCATTTTTGTTTAGTTTTTATGTGTATTTAGTTTCCTAAAAACATTCAAAAACAACTAACTTTATATAAAAAAGCACTGAAAGCATAAAAAAGATGAAAGTACTTCTTGTTGTGAAGATTTCTCAGTTTACATAAATATGTAATAGTAGAGATGGTGTATTGTTTCTATAGCAACAACTTGGTACTTCCGTTCTGCTTTACAGGCTTATTGTTAGTAGCTGCATTTCATTTGTAACTGAATATAATTTGCAGCCTCTTTAAATATAAATGAGGATTAGTGATAATGAGTCACCTCCTGCAGTTAGAGTTCTAGATTTGATAAAACAAGATGGCGTTTCTTTCATCCATTTCTGGTGGTGATCTGCAATTAAGAGGAGATGGTGTTGTGTCATAAACAAATAACATTTTGCTTTTTGAGAAGTACCCACAATCGAAAACCATCTTCTGACGATTTGTGGAGCTTAGTCACAGTCAGTGTCATTGCACTGCTGCAATTTTCCTAGCAAAGTTGTTTTGTCACTAATCTTTAGTATTTTAAGGATGATCAGAAACCCTCAGAATGTGTGCTCCATTAGGGTGATACCACCTTCAGACTTTTCCTAAGTGAAGTTGTGCATTATTTTTAGGGGTATTACATTAAAATATTAATTAACATTAATTAAATGCAGTCATATTTAGTGTGGGTTTTTGTTGTTGCAAAAATCAAATTGTTAATCTGTCTCTGATGTGCTTTTGATGGGTGTGTTTTATTACTTTGACATTATCTGAAGTGCAGGAAAAGCATCACGTTCAGTGTTCAGTATTTATAAAGAAGTTTATATGGACCTGATATTTTATCTTATTTTCGAATTTTTTTGAGATTGACAAAAGAACAGGTGAATGTTCCCCTGGTGGTGGGACTAGAATACAGTGGAATGTAAATGGATATGATTGCATCTGTTCAAGTCGGTGTCTTTATAAAGCCATATATATAAATCTTTTGATTTGCCACAGTAATGAATTTAAATTTAAATGAAATTACGTCAAGTTGTGGACTTTTCTCTGCAATTTTTAAGTAAGATTAAAAAAGAGATGAATTAGATCAATGAGTTACACATCATACTTAATTAATCTAACTTTTTTTTTTTTTAAATCTCTTGACAGCACTAATTATTGTATCATCTGTAAAGCCACCTCTCTGACCTGACATGAAAACTTGAAACATTTGTAGGTCTGCATTTCGGCACCACATACCCCTGGGTGTCTAATCAAGCTGTTTGCATGACCATTGATAGAGCTGTTAGCTGACCAGCTGTATCCCCTCGGCTACAAATAGTGCCCATCTGGATGCCACATCCCGCTGCACCCAAAATCCAGAGTTATGGTCTGCCATCCGTCCATCCCTCCTGCTGTGTTCTGTGTGTCTCACCTTCCTGGACACAGCACACAGGGCCCTGGGTGATTACCATCATACTGGCCATGTCAGTGCCATGTGTCGCTGCCTGTGGTCGTATTCCAAGGTCACTTAACTGCACAGTTCACACACTGCTTACACCATTTACTAGAGCTTGTCAGGGCCTACACATGACAGAGTGCTGTGGTATTATTAATTCATCAATGTTGCCATGACTGTGACATATTTATAGGACACATAGGACAGCTTGTGTATTGGATTCTGGTCAAGGATCTATAAACAGCATAAAGGACTGAGTTGATCTCTCTGTCTATGTCAAATGGGTTGGATAAAAGCCACTGGTTAAATCAAATGGCAGAAATGCTTCATATTAGGAAGCACCCTTGGTGATTTTTAACTATCGGCACTTGACCAATAGGAATCGACTGAATTTTTTTGTCCCCAAAGCCAGCACCAATACTCAAAGTAATCAAAGAAAAATGGTAACTGCTATTTGCAACCGATATGAAACAACAGTAAAAACTACATAATATAAAAACTTTGAAATGCCTTTAAGCTAGCTGTCAAATCAAATAGTGTAAATATAGATGTTATGACCCTAGTTCCCTTGAAGGAAGTTAAACATAAAATTAGATGGAATATGGTTGAAAGCAAAGTTGTAATCTATTTTAGTGGGTGGGATTCTTACAACACAACACAATCAATTACATAAAGGCTGTCTGAGGCACGCAAACAATGGGGAATTAAAAGCACTAAGAGATGCTACTCAAATCGATAAATGGATACAGCCAAAATAAGATTTCTAACTTGGGAGTTTTCACAGCTTTCTTTCCCATCTGCAAATATTTAAAACACCAGATGTCTATTGTCCCCATTTGACCAGAAAAGCGTGCAACACAGACTTGTACTTCTGACGCTATAAAGTGTCAGTTGTGATGGGCTAAAGTGCAGCTACTCACATTAAATCACATCCACATTGTCTGAAACTTGTGTGTAAAGTAGGAGACTGTACTAATCAGCGGTGATGGTACTGTAGGTGGGCCAGAGGTGAGTCTACAGGCAGGAAAGGGCACCAATAAAGAAGTAGTTTGCATATCAAAATGTCACAGAAAAGCAGGGAGCACAGCACTAACAGTTCGACAGGATCAGAATCAGGGTACTTATTAATCCCAAGGGAAGTTATTACCCCGCCCCCCCATATATATATATATACATATATATATATATATATATATATATATATATATATATATATATATATATATATATATATATATATATATATATATATATGTATGTGTGTGTGTGTGTGTGTGTGTGTATATAAAATGAGAGATAACATTGCACGGGAAATTCTTGCACATTTAAAATAAATATTTTTAAAATTTTTAAATAAATATTCTTCAGATAATGATTGTGCAGATGTGAATGTTTGATCTGACTTGACATGCCACACTGTTTATCTTTCTCCATGGCTCATACGTAGATTAAACCCTAATTGTAAACTCTAATTTTCCAATAAGTTGTTTGGACAGTAACATATTTCTGTTAAAACTAACAATATAATTCAGCCTCTCTCACCATAGTGATGGCTGATAGTGTGATCATAACATACTATCTGTAGTGCGTCATCAATAAATTCAAAGACCTCACCATTCTGACGGTGTGTGTGTGTGTGTAGATGTATTCAGGCGTGTCTTATGTGTGTGCGTCACACGGATGAATGTGTGAGAACGAATCCCATCAGGAGCACGAATCTCAGCATTTTGTCGTTTCTAAAATAAAGACCAAATAATGAGTGGAAGCAGTGACTCAGAGGTTGACATATGGTATTTTCTGTTACATCATCTTTACTGACAACACATGACGATGGGATCCTGCCAGGAGATATGCTGGGAGCAGATTCAAAGCTGGTACCTGGAAATCTGAAGCGAACAGTATTGATTATGTACTCATTTAAATATTTTTCATGCATGAATATTGTAAATCAACCCAACTCTTTATCATTTTGACT
This sequence comes from Siphamia tubifer, assembly GCA_020466265.1. Taxonomy (NCBI): domain Eukaryota; kingdom Metazoa; phylum Chordata; class Actinopteri; order Kurtiformes; family Apogonidae; genus Siphamia; species Siphamia tubifer. Next base: position 16,586,184 of record CM035790.1, read on the forward strand.
GCTGACTGGCAGCATCAGTAGTTTTAGCTTCGGGATCTTCTAGAAGAATCAGTCTGTGCATGAAAATATCTTTTAATTGACACATTTTAAGTGGTAAGTTGTATCCCTAAACAATTAACATTACAGAAAAAAAAAAAAATTTTAGACCAAATCATCATTCTCTATGTTGTCTGCCTGTAAATATTAACATAGGTACATCTGTGTCCAAAAACTGAATATTTCCCCAATTATACACAAGCAAACACACAGTCATGTAAGTGGATCAGACACTGTGCATGAACACAAACAGGGCCTGGCATGGCAGGCGTTCAGCCATGCCAAGGGACATTATTTGGCAGCTGTCAGCTCTAATAGGAGTATAGCAGGGTGGGAGACAGATTTAGGCTCCGTACCAAGCCTACAAGGGCGCACTATCTGGCAGCTACAGCGTATCTGTGTGTCTACTGTGTGCAAATGTTTGTGTGTGAGAGGGCTGTACTGCTGTATCAGACCCCCTCTGAGATAATGCATGCTACCACTTGTGCCACTACGCTGTGTCCGTTTAGCCCACTGTCTGTCTGTGGGAGTCTGGGTGTGCTACTACTGTCTGACAGCAGTGATGGGGTAAAGTGCCGCGAATTAGTGATGGAGAAACTTCAAGTGTCGCCTCTTTCGTTTCATTACATCACAAGATAAAGACAAAGAGGAAGAGATGATGAGACAGATAAGACTGATACACACGCACACACACACACACACACACACACACACACACACTTAAAAGACTTAAAACACTTCCAGCTATGTTTCAATATCTACTCACGCTTTCTCTTACTTAGACATCCTTCACTTGGCTGATTTAAATTAAACATTTGCAGACTAAAAGCTATTAAGTAAATATACATAACAATCAGAAATTAATGGAATTCTGTTCACATCTGAAAATAGATATAAAATTAACATCTTATTTTAAGAAACTATATCCTAATTAAGGCTTCAGATTATTAGAAAAAAAACTGACAGTGTGATTTTTTTTAAAACCCTGCAAAATATATATATATATATATATATATATATATATATATATATATATATATATATATATATATATATATATATATATATATATAGTGATATGAAAAACTAGTCAGGAGTATATAACAGCTGTGTGTTGCTGACATAAATAGTCAAACAGATTAGTGGTTGACACAGAACATATGTTTCAGTATCATCCTTCTTGTAGCCGGGATAATTAAATAAAATGAATAAATAAATAAATAATTTAAAACAAAAATAAATCCACCAAACAGTCAAACACATGACTAGGACAGAGTGGGATTCAAACCCCCAACCCTGGTTATTGGACAACCTGCTGTCCCTTCTCCCACCTCACCCTGTGATCATCATACTGCTCTTTATGTAAATATACATATAGTCTGTAACATTATTTTTTTGCTCTTTCTACTAAATACAGTTTCTTAGATTTGTACTTTATTCTGTTGTTGTTGTGGGATCAATAAAGTGCAGCATACGTCAATCGAATGGGTTGTTTTCCATGCAATTTATCTATATATAGAATATTACATCCACCTTAAAAAATGTGTTTTTGTTGTATGTAATGCTGCAAAGTTTCATTCTTTATTTTTTGTTCATACTTTAATTTTAGTTTTATGGCTTTTACTCCTCTTGAAGAATGCCTTTTCCTTTGCAACATAATGGAATTGTTCCTACATTACTCATGAGATTTTTTTTAGAAGCATTCAAAAAAGTATAGCCTATCCAATTATGAGTCAGAAAATGATGTAATAATGGTCTGGGGGTGAGAGCTTTGTTAAATGAACCTGTTTTGTTGGTGTTCTTTGTTTGGTAGGGGCTCATATTTTATAATTAATAACAAAAATGAGGAAAAACAGGACACTTAGAAAACACAAAAACACCCCCGTATGGTCATAAACTCCCAACTCTGACCTTATTTGTTGGAACCTTTTGAAAAATTAACTTTCCTACTACTTTTGTACATCAGGCACAGACACACACACACACACACACACACACACACATACAGGCACTTCCCACCCACCCACTGTAACCTCTCTAAATTACCACCCATGAGAATTAAAGGGTGAGTCACTCCTTGGTGGCTTCAATTAACTCCCCCTAGGCACCACTGTAGGTAGGAGACCAGCAGCTGTGTGTGTGTGTGTGTGTGTGTGCGTGCGTGTGTGTATTCCCATCTTTCTGGGGACATTTATATGTTTATACAGTAACATCATAGGGACCTGTGACACTATGGGGACCAAAATTCAGGTCCCCACAAGGGTTGAATGTAAATAAAGGTCCCCACTAGTAAAATAAAAATGATGTTGCTCTATCATTAACATTAATTTATTTTTTCCCAAAAAAAGTCCTGCATGGGAGAAACAGGTCCAAAGCAAAACATGTATTTTTCAATTTAATTTTTATCTATTTTTTATTCAATCATTCATTATCTATTCATTTATTTTACATTATTGTTTATTTTATTTTTCAATTATTAGTATTTTTTATGTATTCGCTTTTATTTTATTTTATTTTTTACAATTGTTCTTATTATCATCCTCATTATTATGTATTTATTAAAAAAGATTTATATTCACAACACAATTGCTACTTGATTACAAACTTAGTCCTCATGAGACATGGAAACATGTATGTGTGTTTGTGTGTGTGTGCTTGTATTCCTGTCTTTATGGGGACATTGATATGTTTACACTTTCACACCATGGGGACCTCTGACACAATGGGGACCAAAGTTCAGGTCCCCACAAGGGTTATATATAAATAAAGGTTCCCACTAGTAAAATAGAAATGATGTGGCCCTATAAATACATTAATTAGTTTTTTTCGATAAGTCCCCATAAAGCATCAGGGAAACAGGTGCAAAGTGAAATATGTATTTTTTAAATGTTTGAAGATGTGTTTACTTTAAAAACAAAAAAGGATAAATTTTGTAATGTAATGTATTTTTTGTATTATTTTTTATTTATTATTTAAAATATTATTTACTTTCTTTCTTTATTCATTTTATTTGTAATTAATTTGTTATTTAAATCATATTTTTTTTATAATTATAATTGTATTTATTTAAAAAAAAATTGTTATTGTATTTATTCATTCATTTTTACTTTTTAAATTTTTTTATTTAATTAACCTAAAAAAAATTTAATTATTATTTTTATTTCATTTAAAAAAAAAAGAGAGAGAGAGAGAGAAAAGTTTGCAGTCACTACCCAATCGCTACTTTATCATCACAAACTTGGTCCTCATGACACATGTAAGCGAGAATGTGTGTGTATGTGTGTGTATGTATGTGTGTGTTCTAGTGTTCTTGTGTTCGATCCTGCTGTCAGAGTAAGCAGCTCTAATTTAGCTAGTGTGTGTTTTTGTGTTTGTGTAGGTTGTCGGGATGGCACAACTGTAGGTGGCAGGCGGAAGCACACAGAATCACACACCAGCGCCAGTTGAAAACAGGAGGATTGTATCACCCTGCTCACATCCATGCTAGGTTAGGGGCCCCTGGAATCATCTGTGGGGGGGCCTTGTAATATAAACTAACCTGCTGTGACAGAGAGGAGTGATTCAGCCACAAAATGCTGCGATATACACCCAGGGGAGTCACTGTGTTTGGGTGTATGTGCATGCAACAATACTGAATGTCTTACACAGTGACTCTGGGCTGTTTTTCTCACTTTATTTTTAGCGCTGTATTTGACAAATGCAAACAATAGTGCACATTTAGTTACACAACGGAGGCTGACCCACTGCAAGGTTGGGGTACGTAAACAAAAGTGGACTGTACAGATTTAATTTCACAGTGTCTTACTGTGTAGCTCAGCTCCATATGCGCTCTTTGAACGCGGGGAAGGGACAAGTGGTTTCCCGAAATGAAAGGAGCAAAATTACATTCCATCAGAGTCCAGCTGCTCAATTGATAATAAAGCTGCAGAGGAACATGCAACTAATGAATGAGCAAGTGGGCGGGTGAATGACTTAATCAAGCCGGACTCCAATGGAACAACAAAACATCAAGTCCTTACATGAGCTCATGAAGCTAACTATAGCTGCTCTGCTGTGACAGGCTGTTGCTCAGGGTGCACGTCCAGTCGCTATATGGAGAAGTGTTAACATTTCCCAAAGTTACCAGACCGTTTCCATCAATGTGTCGCATCAGTCATGTCAGGACAACAGTGATGTGCAGATTGAGACCATTGTCAATTTTCAAATATTCTAACACAACAGGCCATAGCGCACACACAATACTGAAATACCACATTGTTAATATTTGTACTAATCTTAAAATATATTTGTCTCCATCCAGATTGAGTCGGACTAATTAACTGGTAATTGAGTGTAAAATGGCTGCAAGTCACGGGAAGTAATTATGTCATTTTAATTAAAAATCTAATCAGCTCACGGGAAACGTACGTGTACTTTCACGTTGTCTAAATCCTCGTTTATCATCCGTCAAACAAATAGAAACATTAGTCTGTTCATAATAAATACACAAACACTTAAACACACATTGAAGTGGTGCAAAACCAGCCTAATCCTCTTGATACTGAACAATAAATCTGTTACGTCTGTTTAATGTTAAAGGGAAGTCCGTTGATTGATCAAATAATCATAGCCTATTATCCTAAATATTTGTAATTGTTAAGACAGACAGTAAATGCTTGATAATTTTCCATATAATCTCACAGAATTTACATTTTCCATGTAGGAACATTCTAGAAAGCTTTGTCCAGTGCTCATGAAATGAAAAATAATTGTAAAAATCCTTTCTTCGAGCATGTTTCATTGTTTTACTGGGAAATCCACTGGGGTTTTACTGTAAAGTGTGGTTATATGGTGACTGTCAAAGGACAAACATTTCAATATAATGATGAAAAACTAGATTTATAATCTGAAAAAAAGCCACTTTGTTGAGAAATGTTAAAAAAAAAAACCTTGTTACTGTATTTTCTCCAAGATTGACAGACTCGAAAAGAATATAATATTACACAGATTAATTTTGCAACAACACATCATCAGTAGGGTAAAACTAACCATATCAACCAATAACCAATAATCAATGTATTTTGTAGGTGTTGTCTTTGTCATTGTCTTCATTGTTGTCGTCTTCATTTGAAATGTCTACAAACACCCTCCTGTTCTCAGCTGCGTTTGAACAGATCTGCACTTTCTTTTGAGCTTAAGTTTTTATTTGTTTATTTGTTTTCTATTCATGGTTTGTTTTTTGTTTGTTTTTCTCTTACTATAGCCTACATTTTAATGCTTTTATTGTTTTATGTAAAACACTTTGAGCTGTCTTGTACTTGAAATGTTCTCCAGGTATCAATATAGTTACTACTGAGCACTGATAGGAAGCCATATGTGGACTTCCATTTGACGCCATGACCTTTGACATTCAATAAAGTTAAAGATCAATAATATTTACATTCCAACAATCTTCTTCTCCCAAACTACCAGATTCATTTACATTTTTCTATTTTTATTTTTATACACGGTCTAATTTTGAGATATTTTGATGCATACAACATGAATATAGTTCACAATAAAGATATCAATATAGTTACTATTGAACACTGATAAGAAGTCATACAGTAGATGGACTTATTTGATTCGTTGAGTTATCATCCACAGAGAGTCCCGCCCACTTTTATTGGGAGATTGAACTGAATTTAATTAAATTGAATTGAATACATAAAAGGTTTTGCTCAAACCCAAAACTCTGTATCTGGATTGGCTTCATGTTTGCACTATCTGTGTTGCTTTTGCTATCCATCCTGCATCTCTTCATTCTGATTTGTGCTGCAGTTTTAAGTTAAAACCACTGCATGTCAACACTAGTGCCATTCCCTCTTATCACGGAGGAGCCAGATTTCCCTCGGCAAAGACTGGGTGGATGCTATTCTGATCTGTGGTTCACACAGTATTTAAATTCCTCCACAGCTCAAGCTGCACCAATTTGCATTTCTATATTTTATTAACAAGGGGGAGAAAATGTGATAGAAACTGTTAGTATTATTATTTTATAACTATGTAGAAAAAAGAACCAAGAATATAAAGATCTGAGAAAAACAAAGAGATCCCACTCCACATTTTCTAGTCCTAAACCCATGTGGAAAGCTTTCTGATGTGATCCAGGGGACGATGAATGGCCATAAGCCAAACAAAACAGAGACGGTTGCATTTTCAAGCTGGTGGCAGCATTAAAAAAATACAACAGTAAAGTGAAAGACGACTGGAAACCGACACAAGAAAGTTGTGATGTAATGCCATTTTATCTTCCAAAACTAGAACATTATTTCTATGACGCTTAACCCATAAAAATCCAGTGCTTCTCTGTCTTTATCTAACCTTTCTTCAGTAATTTATCGCCATTTATTTAGAATATTATTATTTATATATTATGTTCAAAAAAGCTCAAATTGAAATTGAGGATTATAATCAAAAACAGAGAAAATTGCAGAAATAAGGGACTTTTCCATGATAATATATTAGGCCACATTCAGCCTAATATGATACAATGTAGACCAGGAGTGTCAAACATAAGGCCCGGGGGACAAATCCGGCGCACTGAAGTGTCCAATCTGGCCAGCAGGATGAATTACACTGAAGATGCTAAGGATCAATAGTGTAAATCATTTGAATTCAGGTTCTACATACAGAATAATTAGATCTCAGTTCGGTCAGACCAATAATATATGATCATAATAACCTAGAAATGATGAAAACTGCAGATTTTCAGACTTTGTTTTCATGTAAAAAACGGAATGAAAATCTTAATGTTAACAAACTATCTTTTTACAAAAACAATGTGAATATCCTGAACAAATATGAACAACCTGAAATGTCTTCAGAAAAGTCATTGTAATTTGACCGATATTCTGCCTGTTACTAAATGTTTTGTGTATTTGTCATTGTAATGTAAGTTGTCATTTAGGAAACTGAGGCTAAATATTGTTAAAATTGCACCTGTTTTATCTAAAGACATGAGAAACTGTTCATGTTATTCAGATTTTTAAGGAAATGTTGTTGATGTAAACATTATCATGATGTAATTTTAGTTTTTTCACTATTATTACTTCACTAGTTTCACTGGCCCCTGAACTAAAATGAGTTTGATACCCCTGACCTAGACCATACCAGGAAAATAAGATAAATAATACAACACAAATATATGAATAATGTCAACTTCAAATGTTTTTTCTATATTTTTGAGTGAAAAAAGTCAAATTACATGATAGAAATGCTAACATCTATGAACCATACTTGAACACAATAGTAACAAATATGAACAACTTGACATTTCTGAATAAAAATAAGTGCAGCTTTAACAATATTAGGCTTTAGTTCATTTATTTACATATTTGCTTCATAATTTACAGACCACAGTGCATCTACAAATACAAAGACATTTAGTAACAGACAGAATATTCTTAAAGTTCCACATACTTTAAAAAATAATAAATATAACTAATACTCTAATATTCCTTTGGACTAAAACCTATTCTCTTGTTAATTCTAAGAATTTCATATTTTGATCCAAGACTTATCTTTGGAAACTTGAGCCAACCAGCATTTAAGATTTGACTTTTATTTATCAGTAACACACAAGCAGTAAAATGTCATTCGTTTTATTCTGGAAGCATTTTATTTGTACACCAGTGTAATATTTGTTTATGCCATCTGAGGTATATTTTGGCCACTTGTCATTTTCAATCATACACCTATTAATATTCAAGCCAGTGTGTTAACTTTGTCCAGGATAGTATATTTCAGTTCCTTTATTCGTCTTGCCAGCACATTTCAAACAGCCCTTGTCAGAGTTAGTGCGTGTGCAGGCATTGACGTCCTCACATCACTCCGTATCATTTCAAGAGTGCTAATATTGCAAGTTGGAATAGTTTATGTGACAGTTTCCTTCGGGAGGGGAAGAGAAACGATGGAGGAAGCCCGAGAGTACTAGAGGAGAGGAGAGGCAGAGGGGGAAGGAATAGAAACTGGGCCAAAGGGCAAGAAGCTGAGAAGGCAAAAAAAAAAAAAAAAAAAAGACCAGACACAATGAAAGAAAGACTGAAAGAAAGAGAGAGAGAGGGTTGAGGAAGAGATGCACCCAGAGATTAGGAGCTAGTAGCAACAACAACGAAGACCAAGGAGTGATAAGAGTGCGTGGGGAGGGGGTCCGACGCAGAAAGTTGAGAAGATAAGACAGACAGGATTAGAAGAAAAGAGAAAAGGGGAGATGTTTGGAGGGAGATAGCGGGTGCAAAGAACAAGTGCTCAACAATAGCGCTCTTAAGCATTCTGGAGGAGACGAAAGTAAGAGACGCGGGGGTGAGGGGGGTGAGGGGGGTGGGAGTGATGGTGATGGAGAATCAGCTTGGCTTGTGAGGGTGAGGGGGAGTCGGGGGGGAGACAAATGAAGTAAAGGAATGAAAGTGGACGGACTTTAATGAGATGAAAGGAGAAAATGGATTGGTGAGCAAGCACAAAATGTAAAGGGCAACTGAGATAAGACAGTATGTGTGGGAACAGTTTGTTCTGCTGTGGTACTTTACAGACCAGGACACATTTTATGAGGATATGTCACCCTTACCTATCCTTTTAAAATTGTAAAAGTAATTAATAAATCCATGATAGAGCGATATATCAGGCCGATATTTACCCCGCGCACTGAAGGGGTATTGTGTTTGAGTCGGTTGGTCTTTTTGCAGGTTTATGCAAAAACTACTGGACCAATTACCATGAGATGTTCAGGAAAGGTGCAAAGAGGACCAGTATAGATCTCATAAAAGTTTGGTGAAAGTAGGTCAAAGGTCACAGCCACCAAAAATGTATTTTCACAATAATGAGAGATAGAGCAAGTCAGGCAAAATGTGTGCAAGGGGGGCGGGGTTTGTTGTGCCAGGCACCACTTTTTCTATTATAATTTATTTTATTTCTTTTACTGCTGTCCACACTGAAAACTAGAAAAGACTGTACCAAGGCTAATGACATCGTGTCGATACATGTACTGATAGACAAATTTTGGCCAGTATAAGTAAACGGGTGAAAATAAAGATTCATTAAAAAATTTAAACTTTTCCTATATATAATTACATCTATTCTAGGTCACTGGCATCTATAAACCCAATTTGATATGAATTCAACAAATAGTTTTGCTGCTTGTTAACAAACAAAGAAACAAACCAAATCAAAAACAACAATCCTCCCCTTTAGATGTCACTTAAGGAAGGTTAAATATAGAAACAAATATGATTTGGGAGCTGCCATAAATGTAACACTGGGTCTTTATGGGTTAATAAACACAAGATTATAACCAAGGCTAAATTATATATTTAGTCCCTAACAATCCAGTAGAATCCAGTGTAGTCATTCAACATTTATACTAGTCTCTACAACATACATGCAGTATTTCAGAGTGCCAGATTACTTTAGATAACATTATGGAGGCAGGTGTGATTGTCCAGTAAGTTAGTAACAATGATTTTTTTTGTGAATACGATGAGGCTGGACAGATCGTGGATAACAGTTGGTAATGTTTTTGTTTTTTTTTTTACTTTGAGAGACACAGTCTGTCCAAAGTTAACTGTTAATACTAATATTCTGAGTACTAATAGTAGATCTACTACAATAGTAGATGAATGTAACCAACAAAAGAGACTACTGTTATCCCAGTAACTATATAAGAGACACTATCACATCTATTTGGATAAATGAATAATAATAGTGATGATGGAGGCAAGACCTTTATGTCATTTTATCATTATTTTTGCTTTAGTTTGAATGGATTTCCTGTCATAATATTCGTATAAACTTCTTTCTAACATTAGCTAAACCACTGGAGAGTTGAATATTTTCCTCCTCCATATTCTTCCAGTCACACTTTCACACCTGAGAGTTGCTCAGAGGGACTACAGAAGGGATGGGAGTAACTGAGGACATGTATTAAAATGTGATATTTTTTAGTTTTTTTATGTTTTAACTTCCATATATTAGGTAAAGACATAAAAAGCAGCAGTTGCATGTGTTCACAGTTAATGAAACAAATATCCCACATGAGAAGAAAAGCCTTATATTTCATTATTACATGTAACACTTTAAGATCCAACATATATTTATGTTGCAGCCTGGGTGAGACGTTTAACTTTGTTTTCCCTTCCCAGCCAGTCATATATTTCTTTTTTTTTTTTTTTTCAAGCATGTGACAGATGAAATGCATTGTGATGTGCTGAAACACACAGCATAAGGCCTTCCCCTTGTGCCTTCCCCGGGTGTCTTTCAGGGAATCACAATGCATTTCATCAGTTACATGTCTTGAAACAATGGCATCATATAAAAGGCATTCTCATCACATCATCTCCAGGGTGAAGAACATAGTCTTCAAGATGCAGTGCTTGATGTTTTTAGTTTTTTTGGGTTTTTTTTTTAACTACCTTTCAGCATATTTTCAGCATACCCATTTTGGTGTCATCATATTCATTTTCAGACAGATGAGGGGATTGAATATGTGATTGATAGCTACTAATACGATTATTTAGGAAGCAGCTTGAATGCAGTCTCCTGTTCTCCTCCATTTCTCCACACAGTACCTTGGAACAATGACTTTTTTTTCTCCACAATGGCAAGAAACAAGAACATGTCATCTGTGTTTATATTGAACCATATTTGGACTGAGAGTAGTGAGCTGCACAAGTCAGATGTGTGTTTTCATATTCCTTCCTCCAGTGATTTTCAGCCCCTGGAGCTTTTACCACATGTGTTACATCTGCTTCTAATGTGATACTAGTCCTTCATCATCACTCATTTAATATACCAACACTGTAATTGTTGCATAAAATGTAATCTAACCTGCACCTGTGTTCATAGAAAAATGTATTTAACTAAACAAGTGGTGCCCGGCACAACAAACCTAACTCCCCTTAGACAGTGCTGGGAATAATGGTGTTATAGAGTATAACGACATTACTAATGCAGCCACATTTTGAGTAACGGAGTAATTACTTAATTACTTTATCCATAACTGTATCGCCGTTACCATTACTGTTAATCGGGAAATAATGAGAAGTGTTACAATTTGATGAATGTGCATGTGCATGTGTGTGTGTGTGTGTGTGTGTGTGTGTGTGGACGGGGGGTGTTCAACATAAATCAGGTGTTTTCCTGTATTAGTCTGAATAACTATTATTGTATGGACTGATCATGTACATGCACGTATAGACTCATTTAAAGTTGATGGTTATTAATATCACAAAATTGAACAAAAAGTGAGTTTTTATGCAACACGTCATAAACAATCATGCCGCACATTGTCAACAAATTAAGATGGAAGTAAAACAGCAGTTTTGTTTTTTTTAACCTAAATGATTGTAATGATCGCCTTGCAGCACCTGGAAAGTTCTCATCTCGTCTCATCATCTGAACCTGCCTTATCTTCACTAGGGTTACAGGGGTCACTGGGGGCCTAATCCAGTAACAATGGGTGAAGGCGGGGTACACCCTGTATGAGTCTCCAGTTCATCTCAGGGCTGAACATATATAGACAAACAATCACTCTCACATTCACACCTATGGACAATTTAAATTAACCAATTTAATCTATCAGTGCATGTTTTTGGATGGTGGGAGGAAACTGGAGTACCTGGAGAAAATCCACGCAGACACGAGGAGAACATGCAAACTCCACACAGAAAGGTCTGGTGTGGGAATAGAACCAGGGTCCTTCTGTCTGTGAGGCATGAGTGCTAACCACTGCACCACCGTGCTGCGCAAAGTTTTAGTCGGTTCTCGCTTTTTCCCCCATAACCCCCTGCTTACACCTCCGTCCCCTTCCATCAGGAAACCATTTTACCTCCAGGATACCCACTGGTGGTGGGAATCGAATCAATGTCGGCATCACTTATGATCCACCGCTGAGCCAACAGAGCTATTAGGGTCAATATACACAAATAAATTAACTAAAGACTAACAAAAGTGAGTTCATCAAAATATGACCCATTTAATACTGGTGATGTACTTAATTTCATTCATTCATACATTTATTTTCTGAACTCCTTCATTTTTATAAGGATCACAAGAGTATCAGAGTATGTCCTGACCACCAGTGGGTGGTAGTGGGGTACACTCTGGACTAACATATACAGACAAACAACCACCCACTCTTACATTTACATTTACGGGTGATTTAAAAAAAAATGAACTGGTGTATGTATTTGCATAATATATGAGGAAGCTGGAGAGAATAGGGTGAACATAAAAACTCCACACACAGAATGTGTTCTTAACTTGTCTGTGCAGCATTTTCTACCACGCACTCTACCACGGATCATATCACAGTGTAAGGAAAAACACCTATTATTGTCAGTCAAGTTTGAACTTTCATGTAATTTTGTCCCAAACATAAATGTAAAAACACAACTGTGTTTGTGTTTAATTGCATTTAATTGTGCAGGTGTTTTTATGCTCACTGCTCTTATGACCCGGGGTAATCGTTTCACAGCAGGCTAATAAAAAAACAATCGTTGTGCTGTATATTAAATAGCTGTGTGAAGGTTTCAACAGTGAGATTAACAATGAGGAAATAATCATAGGTCTCTTGATAGCCGCTCTCAGGTCACAGCTGATTTGTTTTCTATGTTGCTATAATTTCCTTGTGAACACTGACAGGACTTCTCCAGTTTTCAGTCCTTGTAAATGTGCACAACAATGAAAAGCTTATAGAATAAATTAAAAACAGTAGAAAATGTTTCTATCTGATAGAAAACACAGTTTAATGCCTTGAATCGATGTTCTCTTAAAGGGTTAAATCTGCATGTTTGAAGGCCTGCGTTCCATTTTGGAGGAAGCATCACAAGTTGTTCTCACACATCAAACAATAAAAGATGGCAAGAGGGGAAGTTGTCTTATTTTTTCATATATATATATATATATATATATATATATATATATATATATATATATATATATATAAATGATTGACGCTCCCCGTTGGAAAGCATCCAGAGATGCGTCCTTTTCATCCTCCATTTCACTTTTTGGAATTAAATTTGGAGCGTTATCTCTTTGAGTTTGTTTTTCATAGATGTGAACAATCTGTTTCTAACTTCTTTAAGGCTGTACAGACTTTCACATGAACATTTGTTTCTTCTTTTTCTGCTATTCATCATCACACTCAGTCTTTGCCACTGAGGCTGGTGTTTTTGAGGAGGCTGAATGATAAGATGTCTTCTTCCTACTCCCTCCAGGACTCTGACGGAGTTGCTAAAGCAGCCGGGGGAGGCAGGAGCGGTGGATGGAGCCGGTGTTCATCATCCTATAGGCACCAACGGCATCTCTGCTAGGGCGTTACGCTCCAACAATGGTCAGTGTATTTGAATGAATACCCATGCACGAATCCACTTAGATATGGACCACAACTTTTACGCCCATCCTCTTTTACTGACACACTTTGACTATGACTGTTGTACACACACACATACTCTAGTCACCCATGGCCAGGGAGGAGCAGGGACAGACAGGTCATATTTAATTAAGATGTAATTAGCCGTGTTCCAGCACCAAACCCACCGAGGGAACACTGTGACCCATCTGTCTCCTTCTTCCTCTCGACACTTTGACCACACACGCACATATGCACATTAATACACTCACATACATGCTTAATATAACCCTGAGCTTCTTTGGTGGATTGAGGCTGCGGTTGTTCCTAAAGGCTCATTTTGTCACCAGACAGATAGCATGTTATAAAGGACAAAAAAAAAAGAGAAAATGCATAAATTTGACGCCCCACTAAAGACCTCTGCACGTCTGTCTTTGTCTCAGCACTTACAAGATGTTGGTTGTTTTGCCAATAGATGTGTGTCTAGTGTCAGTGTTATTTCATCAGGTAATATTTGAAAATGTCAGTTTACACCTATATATATATATATATATATATACATTACAATTTATTTTCAAAGTTTTTCATCTGATATTTATTTTGTTATTTTTATTTTTTTAAACTTTGCCTTTCCTTCTCCCTGTGTATCATGGCAGAACACCAAATGCTTCATTCACTCAAAATAACATACGCCACAAAACTTAGTATCTACTGTGCATGTACACTTGTTGTATTGACATTGAGGGAGTCAAACCACTGCTTGAAATGTTCTCCAATATGTCTCACTGGGGTTCAGGTCTGGAGTTCGTGCTGATCCATATGTGAAAGCTACATATCATTAACATCTCTTTACAAGTTGAGCCTGATGAATCCTAGTGATGTCATTTTGGAAAATGTTTGTGTCATCAACATTGAAAAAAAACAAACAGAGGTTTGTTCTGTCATTCAGTATTCATTCATTCAAGTTCACCTGACCTCATTTTTATGACACATAATATTGTTGAACCACAGATACTACAGAGTTCCTTTGGGGATATGAGGAAAGAAAAATATGTGTGGGCATAAGTTAGTAATGCGTGACCAAAAAACAATTCACCTATTAGATTACTGTATAGTGTAGCACACTGATTTGATGCTCCTACCAACATCCTCAATTTAATTTCATGACATTTTCACCTTGGTGTGAACTTCTATTATATAAAAGTAAGGCATAGGATTTTAGTATGTGGCATAAGGACCTCATGGCTACCCGTTACTTACCTCATGGCCACACATAATTATGGACAATTTGGACAACATATTACTAACATGTGGCCACGCTTTAATAGTTTTTATCCTCACGTCACCAAAGGAGCTCCATACCTACCCACCCTGCCAACAACCCCCCCCCCCCCCCAAAAGTCAAACTACCTTTAACTTAGAAAACCCCAGGCTTCAGCAGAAAACATTACTAAACTTAGACCTGACCAACTGAATCAACCTCACCTTATAACACTCTACCCACAGGCTTATACTAGAGGCACTAGGCATGATGGGTAATGCCTTCATCCACCTCTTTTGTCACCCTGATGCACTCATCACTCTAGAACAGGGTCAGTGTGACCTCATCAGACCACATGACCTTTCTGCATTGTAACACAGTCCAATATTTATGCTCTTTATCAAAATGATGGGTCTGTTGAGACTGTTTGTGTGAGTCAATTATTCAATTACTACATAATGTATTAATTGTGGTTGAATGCTAAAATTGGGAAAAATATATTGATTGATTCTTATATTAAGCTAGTGATAAATGTGTAAAAGCACTTTAGGGATCTGATTAAAGAACTTTATACCTTTTCGATTGTGCCAAATTCAGAATTGCATGTACTTGAAGACAGATTCAATTTATTTAAATGTTATTTTGTTTTTGTCTTATTTTGCTTTGTTTTCTTTTATTTATTTATTTGCGTGTTCTGAATAAATAAATAATGGTTGTTTAACCCATGCAGATCCAGTGGAATTTTATGGTAGGTCCCAAATGACTGTTAGTATTAACCCCCCCCCCCCCCCCCCCCCCCTCCTCCAAAGGAAAGGTTGTTCTTTTTTTGTCTGTCTGTCTGTTTGTCAGCAACTTTATGCAAAAACTGCTAAAACAATTTCCATGACATTTTCAGGAAAGGTGTGAGGTAGTTCAGAATAGATTTTATTACATTTTGGTGAATGTAGGTCAAAGGTCAAAGTCAAGGTCCCCAAACATGTGTTTTCGCAATAAGAGATATTGGCAAACTGGTAATTTCCTTTTTATCCTGTATACTCTGTTTTGCATATACCTTATTTTTGCGATCACTCATGATGTGCAGTGACATCAGAACCTTGAAGGACAAATTTGAAAACTGTAGGTCAAACATTACAGTCAAGGTCTCAATAAAGTCCAACATTGAATCTTATATATATATATATATATATATATATATATATATATATATATATATATATATATATATATATATATATATATATATATATAACTTTTTAAATAATCACCTTAGAGACTTCCAATGAGCACCAAAGTGCACATCTTTCAATAATATATCTGTATATGTCTGTATGCGTATGTAGAGATTTTGATCGATTGTTGACGAAAGAAGTTGGGGGTCACGCGGTCAATATCTAAAAAACTAAAAGACATTGTAATAGAAAAAACAAATGGAAATGGGGACATAGGAACTTAGTTACTATTATAGACAAGATAGAAAAACTGGCATGAGGTTTAAAATGGTGCAATGACCTCTGACCTTCAGTGACCTTGAAAGAGATTAGGCATTCTCTGAATATTTGTTTACATGTATTGATAGGATCAGCAATTATTTAACATTTTGGATCTGTCCATGTCCATTTGGTCAGTGGTGAATGTTTGGGTGTTTGTTAACCAATGTTTGTTCATGGGTTAACAAATGAGAAGCTACTCATTGCATCAGCCTTAGTGATGTAGCATCAAGCTGAAACATATTAATCACTGCAGTAATATAATGTGATGCAGGAAAGTGTGCAGTAATGCTGTGTATATTGACCGAGGCACGTTTTCAGATCTGCAATTTAGGTTTTAATCATCTAAGTCTTACCATCCAGATGACAAAGTTAAGTGGAAAAATGCACTAAATGTCTTATTAATTGATCCGTTCACGTTGCTTAGCAGAAGGAGCCGTAAAGCTATATGATACTAACAAACACAAGGCAAGATACTTGACACAACATGAGAGCATAGATGCAGACTGAGCTGCCAGATGTTTCATATATGTTGCAGTTCATACATAAATTATTGCAGTGTTGACTTTACTCATTTCACGCTCTAACAAAGGCACACATTCCTCTATATAGTATTAGAAACTCACTCTCAAGCTTCTCCCTCTACTTTGATCTTCTTACCATTGTAATAAAGAGCCTTTTTGTTCTCTTTTTCACTCCATACTCAGATGATTTGCACTCTGCCTTCCACTATTTTACTCTATATTACCTCTCTTTCCTTGAAATTCACACTCCACTCTTAGTTTAATGCTTTTTCAGATTTTGACATGATTTAACTTGCTTCTGCTCCTTTACCTAATCATAGTAGTGGAAAGAATACAGTCATGTTAAGTCCTCAGAAAGTCTATTATCTATCATCTGTTAACTCTCTAATGAACTGGCAGTTGAGTTTGTCACCTATGACTTGGTAATTTCCATCTACACTGTAGATTTTGCAGTGTTAATTTGGAGACAATGGGACCAAATACACTCTAGAATAAGTTAAATAAACTCTCTAAGTGTTGATTTAACACTGCAAAATTTACTGTGTAGTTTCTTTTGCTCTTTTCTCTCATTCCATTTTTGTTACTCTAGCCTTGTGAGACTACTCCACTGTTCCTTATGTCTGGAGATTTAATACACATTTCACCTACCCTCACCTACCCTATACACACACACACACACATATATATATATATATATATATATATATATATATATATATATATATATATATATATATAGCTGCCTTCATGTCCAAAAGTACCCTATCTCCCTGTGGATGCATATATATATATATATATATATATATATATATATATATATATATATATATATATATATATATATATATATATATATATATATATATTTATATATAGGGCACTTTTGGACATGAAGGCAGTTATTGCTATGAAAAAATACATAACATAACATAACATAACATAACATAACATAACATAACATAACATAACATAACATAACATAAAATAACATAACATAACATAACGTGACATGACATGACAACACGGTATCTATCAACATGATGCAACTACTGTCATACGTCTAGAAACAGGTAGTTTTTTGTGTCATTTTTGAGAGACACATGCACATTTCTTTGCTTGCATACATTAAATAAGACAGTATCAATTTATATTTTGACCAGAAAATATACAAATGTAAATGCATTGGTACTAAAGGCTTAATAATAAATAAGTAGTTATTTTGAACTTTCATATCACATAAAAACACCAGTTTCTGTTCACAACAACATTGGAGAACATCAGAACTAAGGAAATACATGTAGGTTAAATACACTATAGAGCAAGGGTGTCAAAGTCATTTTAGTTCAGGGGCCACATGCAGCTAAATTTGCTCTGATGTGGGCTGGACCAGTAAAAAAACAAACAAAAAACATAATGTATAAATAATATCAACTCTAAACTTTTAGCTCTGTTTTAGAGTGAAACAAGTTAAATTATATTGTGAAAACAAATAATATTAAGCTTTAGTTTATCATTTACACATATGCATTCTAACTTACACTGGATCTACAGATACACAATATATTTAGTAATAGGTGGAATATTATATTAAAATTGTAATTACTGCTCTTAAGATATTTCCAATTTTTCCATATTTGTTCTGATTATTGAGATTTTTGTGAAATTATACTTTGTTTTAGTGGCACTAAATAAAAAAAGAATTACATTTACAAAGATATTTTTTTTTACTTGTGAATAGGTTATAGGTTATTATGAGAATTGGTCTAAATGAGGATCATGAACTAAAATGATTTCTATCTTAATGTAAGGGCTGGAATGGAGCCTTAGGCGGTCTGGATTTGGCCCCCGGGCCTTATGTTTGACATCTGTACTATAGAGCATGAATGAGTGCAATGATGAAAAAAAAAAGAAAGAAAAACAGTTTGATAGTTCAGTATTGACAGGTCAGTATATAACACACTACCATTTCGTACTTCAATAGCTATTTTCACCTGTATGACCTGACAATAAGTCTCAGCTTTAGAGAGAAAACAGTCAACTATAGGGTTATCGATCGTGGAATGGTTTGTCCAGTCACCTGACCTGAATCCTGTTAACCCGTAAAGACCCAGCATTACTTTGCCCTTAGTTCCCAATATTAATGATTCTCTCTATTTAGCATTTCTTAACTGATTACTCACCATTTATCATAATATTATCCATATTATCCTTTTTTTCAGTGAAAATAAGTTATTTTTCTGTATTTATTTTACTGATCAATGTACTTTAATCATTATGTCAAGATTAAATTTGAGGATTATTACACCAAACACAGAGAAAACGTGAACCTTTTCTGTCAAATAAATAAACTCCATGGGTTTTTCTGGTGAATCAATGTTGTAAAAGATATTGTTGTTTCCACAGTAACTATGGGGCCTCTCAACATCATCATCATATCTGATGATCATGAAAAGATAACAAACTGTATTTTACACTAATTATTTACATGAATTGATAGGATGAGTGAATCAACAGGTATTAAACACTGTACATCAGTAGATGCTTGCAGTCATTAGCATCTATTTAAGGGTAAACTGCTCTGGAATGAACAAGTTCATTAAGTCAGGAAGAAATATTTAACTAAGAACATCACTGGCAAATTTTACAAGAGGCACAGTATTTCAGGTGAATATTTGGAGAAATGTAGATGTCAACATGGTGTAAAACCCTTAAAGCTGCAAAAGGACAACTGTCATTTTCATTGAGCATTTTTTTAATGAATATCTGTAGATCCACAGTTTTGTTTGATCAAAATAAATATTCATAGAATTACACTACAATTTTTTTGGGAAAATGCATGCAAAATGGTAATTTTCTTTTTAATAATGCATTTATTCATGCTCCATTTGATAAGAGAATTAAGTGTACTTTTTATTAGTCTAAAATCCATTACCTGAGAGTATGTTTTTAGGATCAAAATAATGGATTCATAATGCATATCAGGTACTTTTTGTGTCGTCACTACAAAGTGGGATTATTCCGTGAGTGGATGTTTTTCTTTTGTTACATCAAAACAAAAATAACAATAATAACAAATAATTTTTAATCCGTCATGATTTATCTGGGCTTCTGGGTACACAGTAAATTTTGCAGTGTTAAATCAACACTTAGAGAGTTTATTTAACTTCTTCTAGAGTGTATTTGGTCCCATTGTCTCCAAATTAACACTGCAAAATCTACAGTGTAAGTCGTGTGATTGTGGAATTTGAATGTCACTCAGACGTCATAAAACATTAGACTATTATAGTGATTCGCCGAAATTTGTGAAAGTTTTGCACTCACACCTTTCAATTAAAAACACAAAATGCCACTTCATATTGGACCATTGTTATTACTAATCACTTTGCAACAATTTAGAACAGATAACAAATAGAAAATACCCCAAGAGCCTATGAACAATACCATCTAAAGGTGTGTGTAGGTGATCAGCTCCAACCATTGTATTTCGGAAGTGTCATTGTAATTTTTGGTTTTATGCTCATGCACATTAGTTTTATATTAATCTGCCTTAGGTGGTGTTAAAATAGCCTGGTTGCTGTGCCTAAACTATGTACCTTTTCCCAGCAGGGAGAACCTTGGGTGTACAGAGATGCAGCAGGCAGAGGACAAAGACTCATGGAGATATAAAGATAATTTTAAAAAAGCAGGAAATGACAAAGGTGTGAACACTGGAATGAAAAGGTGGACATATGGAGGAGATACTATACAGGATGAGTGTGCTGTGGTGTGAATGGGGTTATGGGGTGATAACAGAGGGGTGATGGGAGGAAGCCATCCTGGTCCTGCTGTGTCAGCCCGTCCACACATAATCACCTCTTAATTAAACACATTTAATCCTCTGGCCACTTAGACTGAAAGAGAGAGAATGAGGCTGAGAGGAAAAAGAAGGATGCACGGGTGAACGAGGGTTCAGAAGGGAAAAATACATGGATAATGTTTCTTATAGGTTATAAGTAACAGTAAGAGGAGGCTGATGCAATCAGCCTCCTCCTGACTTCATCACCAAGGCAAACGGCAGAAAATATTCCCAAAATCCTTTAACACTGTGGTCAGAATAGGTAGAACAAGACCACTTACTGTATAGCATTCTGGCTGTCAGTCAAGACTTGAAATACCAGAATTTGTGATAATGATGAGACAATTATTTCCTTGCAATAGAACATTTAATTTCCAAAGAAAGGAGTGACATTTTGCTTTTTGAAAAATGGAATTATGCATTTTAAAACATTTCCCTGTGGTCTGCATGAACTGTAAATCCTATGATTAGGTCTGAATTATTCAGTAATTCAACTCTGTGCCTCACAGCAAGAAGGACCCTGGTTCAAAGCCCACGCCAGACCTTTCTGTGTTTGCATGTTCTCCTTGTGTCTGCAGGTACTCCAGTTTCCTCCCACCATACAAATACATGCACCGACAGGTTAATTGGTTAATCTAAATTGTCCATTGGTGTAAATGTGAGAATGATTGTTTGTCTGTATGTGTTCAGCCCTGAGAATTCAGACACTCAGAGTGTATGAGTCTCCAGTTCAGAACTGGAGACTCACACATTCACCCATTGTAGCTGGATTAGGCCCCCAGTGACCCCCATGATGAGGTCCATTTTAAAAACCTATTTCTGACTAATGACAGCAGAAAGGTAATCTTGAGTGCTGTTCCTTTAAATTAAAATTAGCCACTTCATGCCCCGCCCCCTCCTGGTTGTTGACCATTCAGCCACTTGTTCAGACACAACCACAACTGAATATTTTAGGAATTCAGCTCAAAGTTTGGAGATATTTTCAGTATGGACTACAACCACTGCTGATAACAAATCATTATAGTGAATTTGGAGAAACATTTCAGAAGTCTTGACCGTATGTGTGCAAATGTCATAATGTAACTAGTTATAAAATGTTGTAAGTTATAGAAATCCACTCAATATTTGAATAGAAAAATAGCTTTTTATAGACTTTTTGAACCATAGGATCCAAATTCACAAATAAATGATCCAAAGACTAATAAAAGTGGGTTTAGTTAAATATGACCCCTCTAATATACAAATGGATAACTTGTTTAGTTTTTTCCCCCACTATTTTATAATACTAACTCTGTCTGCCTCTACTGCGGAACTGAAAACTAATGACAACATTCATCATTATCCAATAATTTCAATTTACTCTAAACCATCACAAGCTTTTCACCTTTGCTTAATTGTCCATCCTAATTTGCTGACTTTCCCCAGTATGATTAAAAATGCACACAATGCAAGATTTTGAAAGAACTTTGATCACTTTATTGCCTTTTTGGCAAATTCTCCAAACTGATTTCGACTGACAGTCTGATGGCATTTTTCATTAGGATTTAGAACATGTTAATGTATTTCACATTCACTGCAAAAGGACAATACAGCAATTGTTGAGCGCAGTGGATAATAGCAGCATGTTAGAGTTCAGTGAGAAGCTAATGAACAAGTTCTAAGCCTCTGCCATTGTGTCCTCTCTGGAAAGGTATACATTTCTCCTAGTCTCCTGTCTGTCTTTGAAAGACAGATATATAATGTTAATACTATGAAAGGACTAAATGATAAAAGAGTAAAGATGAAATGAGTGAGGGTGGGGAAAGAAGGGAAAGACAGAAAATGTTGAGGTCAAACAACAAAGAGTGAATCAGTGGAACAAGAAGACAGGAGGTTTAGTGGGGTTAGAAAAGACAGATGATATTAATAAAAGAAAAGGGCATCAAAACAAGAGGACGAAGGGTCGATAGAGACAAGGGGAAAGTTATTGACAAAGTCAGAGAACAGGGTAATGGGGGATGGAAGCAAGAAGGAGGAGATGAGAATTATATGAGGTTAAAAGAGACGTACCTTAACGGTGACACTGCTAAGATGATGAGTGGGAGGGGAGGACAGGGGGAGACAAAGTGAAGGAATGGATATAAAGAGAGGTGATGTTGATGGGTGGGTGGGACTTTGTCAGAGAGATGGAGGAAATAGTAGGAACGTTAATGCACATTTTTGACATTGGTTATTGTAAAAAGAACACGATGAAAAAAGACATCCAAAAGTGGTGAGGTGGTTCAAGTGTAAAGGAAGACCATAAAGGAGAGAAAAGTGTGTGTGTGTGTGTGTGTGTGTGTGTGTGTATGTGTGTATGTGGGGGGGGGGGGGTGATAAGGATGAACGGAGGCAGAGATGGAGAGAATAGATGGAGGAGACAACATGCTGGTAGCTGCGAGGGGGACAGCTGGTCAGCTGCTGCTCTGCTCTGTTCTGGTGTGGAGAGCTGCCCTCAGGACAGTCACCCTGCTTTGCACACACACACACACACACACACACTCACACACTCACACACACTCACACACACACACACACACACTACTGATGATTGCATGTATACATACAAACAAACTGCACAAAATCTCACATCACTCAGGTATAACATGGATCAATGTAAACCCAGTAACACTGTACACATTTTGCATACAAAGGATAATAATATTACAGCAAATATCTGAGCAAATATTGGAGGAACCAGTAGATTGAAGACCAACACAGCCATTGTATGAAATGTTGCCACTCTGCAAATCATAAATACAGACATAAGCTCATAATGCACTGCAGAAGAAATCATGTCTTGTTTTTGCATTGTTTATGTACAGACATGACTCAGACATATGCTCATATTGGAGACATGCTGCTGTTTATATTACACATTGTTGTCATCTTTTCATTTCTTCCTAAAACAAAAAACATGTTACTGTTTTGTAATGGACTGAAAATAGATGGCTCTTGTATTTGAATCAGGAAATATGCAATTGAATCACTGAGGTGAAGTGTAACTGTGGCGATAATTGTGATTTTTGCCTGTGACTCAGAAATGATCGTGCATGTTTAACAATATTTATAATACATTATCTCTAATCACTGATAGTATATGGGTAAGGTTAAGAAAAAAATCCACGACCTTGGGTTAAGTCAGAAAGAGGTCTGCAAAGATATAATAACAAATAACTGTATCTACTGCCTTTTTTTTTTGCTAACCACAAATAAATCACTTTTACTGCCAGGATGCCAGTGCCTTCTTGTATATTCACCGTATGTCAACAACCTCCTGCTTACAGAGGAAAGATAATTCTGTTGAGATTGTACACATCCACTGTTTGCAGAAATACACAATTTTAACATCTCCTTGACAAGGATGAGGAATCAACACAGACTGGAAATCAGAAGTTGCATGTCAGGAACATGTTATATAAAACACAGAATGGGAAATAAAGTATGTTTCAGGTAATGCGATGTAAATAAGAAGGTGTGACGGGGAGTTAGAGAAACAGATGGCAAGAAATACTAGGAACAAGGGAAGAGAAGGGAAGCTGGGAATGCCATAAGGCTCAGATATCACTTATAGCTTATATCAACCCCCTGCCAACATTGGCTCTGGCTGCTGACTGCAGCACACAAGTTCTACTCATATCACCCAAACTAGTCAGCTGATTTCAGCACCATGGACAGCACCATACAGAACGGCACAGCTGGATGTTTTTCCTCAACTGGATTTGTAAGGATTTCCATGGATTACATAATTCATCTGTTCACACTTTTTAAAGACTAAAACTGGAATATATCTGACTAATTTCATAGAAAAAAACCCCATCTATATTCAGTCCCCAAACATTATTCTGCCATTTAGGGTTTAATGAAAATGAAATCTCCAGGAGTTATTTCTGTAACCACTATTTAGAACACATTTCTAAATTATGAAGCCTTGGACTATCTGATTAATGCATACGCACACATGTGATGCTTCAGCAGTTCTCACAGGTAACCTTCAAACAAAGACGCCCCTCTGTTACAGAAGGATAAGACTTGGGTTATATCTGAGCTGGGCGGACTCCATTCACCACTGGGGGTCTCTTCTGAGATAGGAAAGGATTTGCATTTGTGGGGCATAATTTGCATGTTGTTGGCCCGCTAGAGCAGGGGAAGAAGCAGAGAGAGACAAATAAACACATCAGAGTGAGAGGGGGAGGAAGAAGAGAGGTTGGGAAGAAGAAGGAGAAGAGAGGATGAGGAGAAAAAGAGAAGAAATGTGTGTTTGATGCAGTGGGAGGGGAGAGTGAGGGAGTAAAGGAGGGAGATAGGATCAGTGTGACATTGAAATCAAAACAAGGAAATGAGTACCATGGGAGCCAGTAGGACGGGTGCTAAGTGAAAAGACGCACTATAGGCGGGGTGTGTGTGTGAGAAAGACTGAGTGTTTGTTTACATCTGTGTGTCCTTCATTTCTGTGGATCGTCTGTGCCACATGGGGCCGCTGCCAATTATACTCGCACTGAGCATGACGACTCCCCACCAGAGACCGAGAAGGAGAGAGAGACATGGGAGAGGAGAGACGCTGAGCAAACACTGTGTATATTAAGTGCATATGAGCTTATGTGTATGTATGAACGCACATGTATGTGCTCACAAAGCATGAAAACATACACTCATGCATGAAAGCTACATACCATCAGGTGGCCAACTTGTCTTTGAATCCAGCTGCATTGGTACCATTATGTCTGAATGACTGACAGGACCAGTCTGTTCACTTATGGGAGGTTTTATTATAATTAGGTTGAGACATGAAACATAAATGACAAACTGTGACCTTCCTTTCAACAGCTACCAGGGCCTTTTCATGACCCTTCACTGCTGATGTCATACAGCTGAACTTAGTGTAATGTAGCAGAGTAACTTTTTATGTGATCACAACGACGTGTTTAACCAGACATGGCAACTGCAATAGATCAACTGAGATGCTAGTGCATTGTAGAGCATGGAATGTCTTAATGTAACTGTAAAAAAAGGAGGAACTATGATGGCAGAGCCAGAGCTCATATGGAGGTGCTTTAGTGCAGTTACTATCGCTGCTCATTTACACTTCTGTATGTGTCTTTTGATTAATGAGTTCTGTCCCTGTCAAATAAATCAACAACAGCAACACTCAGAGCAGATAACTTGGAGTCTACATCAAGGCTAATAACCCACTCTTCTTCTCATTTCATAATATTGGTAACAAACAAACACATCTTGCTGCCATTTGGTGCAAAAATCAGTTTAACTCGTGAGCCTGAAAGTAAAAACAAAACAAAAACCAGGCCTTTTCTACAATACTACAGACAGTGATTATGTAACCTACGTATATTTGAGTGACAGATACATACAGATAGTCATTTTTCTCTATATTAATATAATATTAATATTTACAGTTACTGTGTGATCTTTATACATCCAGAATGTGACAATTGACACCAACAACAACACAGGTTTGTGACAGTTGTTCAATAAACCATTTGAATATATTCATGATGAGCCATTTAACAGAAACCAGAATGGATTCAATATTCTGGAGGGAACACATATAGAGAAAACATTAGATGTTACAGGAAATTATGCTGCGAAATATCGTGGAAAAAAAACCTTAGCGATTGTTACCAGCCTTCATCAGTACTGCAGAACCTCCTTTTGCCCTAGCCCACCCGTCATGTCATGTTAAGTAGGTCTGTCAGATAGAAAACAACTCATCCACCTTGCTTTTGGGTTTCATGGTGATAATTTGCTGGCCGAGTCTCTAGCTGCTAGCTCAAGAAGTTCTATTACTTCACATCAGCTTTGTGTTTTGTTTATGTTTTGAGTAAACGTTGTAAACTGGTGAAAATTGGATGTCCGACATCGATGAATTGAGCTCTGCGCTAGCCCTGGGTTTGCTATTAATAAATTCTGTCTTGTATTGCTAAAGTTCAAATTCATGATTTTTAAAGATATGCTATGGAGAGATCACAAAGCTTCCTCTTTATAGTCTACACTACGTGGTTCCCAACCCTGGTTCTACCTCTACCTCTATCCTGCATGTTTTAGATGTATATCTCTATGAAAACACCTGATTCAAATGATGAGCCTGTCATCAAGCGCTGCAGGAGCTTGATAATGACCATCAGGTGTGTTGGAAGAGGGAAGCATCTAAAACATGCAGGACAGTGGTACTTGAGGACCAGGGTTGGGAAGCACTGGTCTACACTACAATGCAAAAGGGTTTGTGTAGTGTAATGACAGATGCAGGCTGTTTTTCTTTTTAACCGACGACAGAAAATTATGACCGACTTTGATGCGGTCAACCATTGATCAAACAGTCATGGGTTAACATCCCTAGTCCAGATGAAAAGACACAACACTAAAATCAACACATCTGAGTTCATCATCATTCATCATTTTTATCATTACATGACATCTGTTTCAGATAAATGACTCATTGATGCTTTCATTTACACAGCTAAATCTAATACAGGCTGTTTTTTTCATTCTGTGACATTTACATTAAACATTTTCACCACAGGTTACAATTTCCATATTGTGAAAATAGAGCAGACATGAGGTACAGAAGTTTAGTTTCCTCTGAAAACACTTGAATTACAATATGAAAAGAAATGATCAGTTACAGCAAACTGATGCCAAACATTGCCTACTTTTCTCCATTACATCCATGCTGTAAGCATTAACATGCGATTTTGAACACTTCAAACTCTTTTGTGTTTAAATCTTTAAGCTCTTCTGATTGGTTTTTGTTTCCTTTTCTCAACCTTCACATAAGCCAAAAATAATCTTTTAGTTGACTGAGTGGAAATGTGAGAAATATGAGTCTGCATTTTTCCTCACTACATCAACTCTTTTAACTTTTATGTCTGTTTTTTTTCTTCTTCTTCTCCCTGAGGCAACACCATCTCTATCTTCCCGTCCACGCAAAGTATACTGACGCAGCCAAAATTTACAAACCCACCCTATTCATTTCAATAATTTTCTCTTGGTATTTTTCAGAAAGCACAGCGGGAGACTTAAAATCTGTTCATCCAGCAAAATGAAGCACTTTTTCACATTAGCAATTTTGTCTGCACTACAGATACAGTATACAGTATATATATTTTTGTAGGATAATTCATTATTCATTGTTTTTATTTTGCAGTAGTTGGATGGATGGATGGATGGATGGATGGATGGATGGATGGATGGATGGATGGATGGATGGATGGATGGATGGATGGATGGATGGATGGATGGATGGATGGATGGATGGATGATCGTCACTTTTACAATTCCATAGATGTTCAACTTCAGTTTGCTGTACATCATCTGCATCGATGTGTCTCACCATATTCCCCTACTTTACACACACCCCTCCCCTAGTCTCTCTATTTTTTTCTATCTCTCTCTTTTCCCCTCCTTTCCCCTCTCTCTTTTATCCCAACTGGTCAAGGCAGACGACCATCATCCAGGAAACAGGGTCTGTTTGAAGATTTTCCTCACCACCGTCACCAGTCAGAAGTGTTTGCTCCTGGAGGATTCTTTCGAGTTCCTGTAAATTACAGTTTGGTTTTAACCAGCTCTATATATAAAGTGTCATGGGGTGATTTATGTTATGATTTGGGACTATATGAGCAAAATTTGATTTGATAGATGGACGGATGGAGAGTGGATCTTTATACTTGGATACATACTGTATAACTAATCCATATTACAGGACTGAGAAGTAATGCTGAAAAATGTAATTAATGTCATGTTAAAAATGTGAGATTTCTCATTTTGAAAGTCATAGGGTGGGAAGGATGACATGGTGAACCCTCCCCCAACCAACCAGATAAAGAGCAGGATTAAGCAGAATTGTTAGGATGTGTGAATCAGGTGTAAATCAGGCTGATAATCCCATGGTGCATCAAAAGCTTTACTCTCCAACTACTTCTTTCCCCATCTCAGTCTTCTCCTCTCCAGTTCCCTCTCATTAGCCGCTATCTTCTCTCATCCTCTGCCCTCTTTCTTGCTCACAGCCCTGCTTCCCTCGAGGTGTCTCTCTCCATCTCCTTTTCTGCTTTTTTCTGTCATCTTTCTGTCCCCTCCCCCTTTTGCCGCTTTCTTTCGCTCTTTAAATCATACCCTGAGTGTGTGCACACTGAGCTGTCTGATCCCTCATTTTGTGACTGAAGTGTGAAGTCGCCCAGAAATGATCACAGAGCTACAATAAATAGACCTGATGTTCCTTTTGGTGTTTTAGGAGTTGCACTCCAAGTTAACTTTTCTGGTTGCAGGGACAATACCTGGAAGCGGTGTGACAGAAATACAACAGAAAAACCAGACTGTTAAAGATCATTACACTTCATATCAGAGAAGAATAAAAATATAAGACGCCTTGATGTAATAAAACTACTACGTCGCACTGGTAAATAAAATAAAAATTGAAATGCAAATAAAGTGCAGAGAGGGTATGACTCTACCGCTGATCTATTCCTCCCAGTTCTGTGAAGTTCCCATTCCACTCCTGAAAGTCGACCAACTCACAGAGGGAAGATATCCAGAATAAGCTTATTAATAATCCAGGGCAGTGCCAGATTATAGCTTTAGAGAGCTGCCAAAACAATGAGTAAGGCCGACAAACAGGGAGACACAGACAGACACACAGACAGACATGCAAACAAAAAGCAGAAGGTCATTGATTTGATTGGAGACGTTGGTTAAATTCAACCCCTGGGTCAATACACAGGATTAGTGACTGACATATTAATTAAAGAGCAGCAAAAAAAAGCCTGAATATGGTCAAATGAGTCCCAAAAATATAAGACTCTCAAGAGCAGGACTGGGACAAAAATTATAAATCCCATTGTACAGTCCCAGTTGTCAGATATTAATAATTTTACTAAAATGTGAAGGCCCACAAACACATTATCCAGTCAATGGAATACAGTGGTGTAATGTATCACTCTTAATCACTCTTAAGTCAATGTCACACTCACTTCTGCATGTGTTCTGGTCTGTCGAGGTTAAAACTGGATG
Source organism: Siphamia tubifer (assembly GCA_020466265.1). Lineage (NCBI taxonomy): Eukaryota > Metazoa > Chordata > Actinopteri > Kurtiformes > Apogonidae > Siphamia > Siphamia tubifer. The sequence goes on from CM035790.1 coordinate 16,615,732, forward strand.
TGTCACTGAAATAATGACACACATTCAGGGTATGATATGTTGAAACGGCCAAGACATGTTTTTTATTCTTATTATTCTTTTCATGCTAACAACAAACAGAGAAATCACTGTGTCCCCATCTGTTTGATGCAGCCACACCTTTTGAAACACGCACAAAAAAGACTTTCATATATTCAGATATTTTTTATTTAAATATTTCATGATCATATTTGAGAATTTTAAAGTTGTCCGAAAAGTTTATTTTTTTCTATTTATATGTGTGTCACTGATATTACGCTTGAAGGACAGACAAAGGCTATTGATTTTAGTGCAGTTTGTTTGGGTTTTCGAATAGACGTGATTACATTTTGTAAAAAGTAGGTCAAAGGTCAAATTTTGCATTAAGTTTTAAAACTTTTTTTCCTAATTTATGTATAATGGCTGAAATTCCAAACGTCTGTAACAGCAAAAGTGTTGAATTCATGCCTAATTACATTTAAAGATTGCCAGTAAACACAATAGATGTGGTTGCTCTCTCTCTCTCTCTCTCTATATATATATATATATATATATATATATATATGCAGCCCATGCATCACTCATGTATATATATATATATATATATATGTATATATATATATATATATATATATATATATATATATATATATATATATATATATATATATATATATATATATATATATATATATATATATATATATATATACATATATATATATATATATATATATATATATATATATATATATATATACATGAGTGATGCATGGGCTGACCCGAAGGGTTGCGGGTCATTGAAAAATATTTTTAATGATATTCAGGTTGCGTTCGATCGGCTCGTTTGTCGTTTGAGATAAATATTAAAATAACCTCGTAAATACGCTTTATTAACTGAATTTCCTTGAAGGTGATATACAACATCAGAAGTGTCAGTGGAAGCTCTGGAAACATACAAACAAAAAAGTATGGTTTGGTTGGGACACATTCACTGAGAGAGAGAGAGAGAGAGAGAGAGAGAGAGAGAGAGAGAGAGAGAGAGAGAGAGAGGCATTTCATACGCTGACATCAGCACATGCACAGACATAATGACATCAGCTGGATCAATGCCAAAGTAACCTACAAAACATGTGAGGGGTGGGGTTTGTTGTGCCTTATTTTGTTTGACCTTGTTAAATCAAAATGGTACAGTAAAATAAGACAAAATGTCCTTGTAACTAACTCTCAAGTGGAAGTGTGGACTACTATTTTTTTCTTATTTTATTGTATTTATTTTGAACATTAATAACAATAAAAACAAGGGGAAAAAAAGGTTGTTGGGTTTTTTTTTTTTTTAAAAAGGGGAAAATGCATCAGAAAGCAGAAAAATGAAGTGTAACTTATGTTCTATTCAGACGGGATTAGTTTTATAGGGTGACATGGTGTAAAGTAATTATTACCAGGGAATTTAGTCCCATCTGAATGCACCATGTCTGTGAAATTTACAGTGAATTTCACCTTCTATAAAATGGCCCAGAGAAATTACCCTAGGTAATATTCATCCCGTGCGAATGCAACCTTCAGTAAAGATGTATTTAATATTTCGTTTTGTTTTCAAGTGTGGAGGAACTCTGTTATGCGTCCACCCATGCACAGCTATCTTCCAATCATACAAAGATGTTGGTCAATGACCAAGAATAAAAGGTTGAAAACAGTTGGAAAAATCATGAATGTTCTGCTTCTTGAATGAAGAATCCAGTACAACATCAAAGTGACAAAATACGTGCATGGTGACAAAGATGTGATGGTAGAGTGTAAACACATTACACCTCCCATGTCAGATAAATATTAGAGAGATTTCTTGACCCCATGTGAATTGGACATTTGTTTTACAGAGGTCATATGATACAGTAAACCAACATTACATCCCCCTGTAAAGCTAATCCCATCCAAATAGTACTGCATATCCTCCACCCTGTTTTTTCTACTTATTGATTTGTCAATGAAAAAGTGCAGAAGTGACAAAATACTGACTCTAACAAAGAGTTTCTGCATCTGCCACATTACTGCTGGGTATCACTAAAGATCACACTTTGACTCTTTAATGTGTCTTTTACTAATAAGACATTACTTTTCATGCAGTTACATTTTAGAGGATTAACCAGTAACTAATTGATCGCTAATTTATGTCAGTTTCATTAACATATACATCATATGGCTGAATAGTGACACCATTATTACTGTAGACAGCAAATGATGGCAGTATTGTAATGTGAGTCATTCTGTGATGCCCTACTGTATAAAAAGAACACATTTCAAACCCTTTTGACTGAAACTATAATTCGGACTGATTAACGTTTGTTCCTTCTTGTTGAATAAAATGGATATTTTCAAACAATTTCCATCAGTTTTTTTGACAGTTTCAGGAAAACAGCCCCATTTGTGTTAACACAAAGCTGCAGTTTAGCTTTTCCCAGTGTAAAGACTGGCTCTAGTTTGGCTTGTCTATGATCATATTATGTGTGTTTCGTTTTGTGACACTCGTATCTGTACTGTCCATGAGGAGTGAAAGATGCTGGTGTGTGAGTGTGCGTGTGTATGTGGTTGAACTGATCCAGTGCAGGGGATTTTCTCTCAGTCATTTCAAGGACACTGGACCCCACACTGCAGCCCAATGCGCCAAGCAGTCATGACAGCCACCCCCACAAACACACAAACATACATACACACAAACACACAAACAGCACTGTCAGCCATCATGAGGACTGTGGACAGACAATTCATAAATTGAAGCTCAACAGTGACATATGACTCCAAACATTGCCAACGACATTGTATGGTGTCTTAATACAGGGTAGGAATACATTGTGTACATACATATGTGTATTTTTTTATGTGTGTATTGTAGATGTGAAAAGATGCTGAATGAGGCTTTGTCATATATTGACTAATGGCCAAACACTGTGGACTGACATATTTCTATTCATTTCATCTTAATCCATAAAGATCCAGTGTGACTTTTGTGGCAGCTCCCAAATGAATTTTCTCTCGATTTAACCCATGTTCTTAAAAATAAAAACATTTTAAAAATTATCACTGTTTAGTATAATATTACCCTCTGTATTGTACAATTTTCCAGTGTAAATCATGTATTTTCCTATATTTAATTCACTGTTCATGTAGATATTCAAGCTAAATTCAATGGTTTTTATATCAGAAACGGATAAAACTGAAAAGAAAGTGACTTTTCTGGTTGACTTTTCAAGTGTCTTCATCCAATTGATCCAACTCCTTCACTACGGAGCTTCTGAATGTCCAAATGTCCAAATCTGATAACCATGAATAGATGACAAACTGCATTTATACACCAATTATATGAATAGGATTAGTGGAGCAACAAGTATTAAACATTTTAAATCAGTAGATCCTTTTGATCAGCAGTGGATGAATATGGGTTAAAATGATTTGGGTAGAACTATGTGGGTTTTTTTTGCAATTTCAAAGCTTTGCCATTTTATATCAGTAATAATAATGATGACAAGAGTTCTAAACTATGCACATAGAAGAGCTGGCTTTTTTATTTGTGGGTCATAGCACCCTTTTAGTGCTTTCTGTCAGTGATGCTCAACACTGGTGTTATGTTATGTGCGAGCCAACAGTGGCTTTTTCATGTTTGGGGAGCATAAGTGATGAGGCAGTTCAAAGGAAGGATGTTGATTTCCATGGATGGGAAAAAAGCATGAGAGTGTGCCTGTGCGTGTGCATGTGTGTGTGAATGTGTGTGTGTCTGCTGAATACTGATATGAGCCGCCGCTGAGCCCCTAAGTGAGGTGCAGTGCGTGGCTATACATTAAATGTCCAGGATTAGCCTCGACTGCTGCAGGCTCACTGATAGTATTACTGTTATGGAGCGACTGGGAGGGATCGAGCTCCATTTTGGCTCTGTTATTCTGTCATAATGAGGCATAACCCCTCTTATAGAGGACTCAATGGTTTAATGGATCAGGCCAAGTGCTTGTGCTGACTAACAGGAGGGAAGATGACAGGGATGGAGGTGTTTGTTTGAGCGATGCAAAGAGATGAAGAGGTGCCTGCAAATAATTCCACCTATACAATGCAAACATTTTACCATGATTTCTACACTTTCATGATGCAGCTAAATATGAGAGTGGTGCTTTTGGGGATTTATCAGACACTGTAATTTTCTCTGCTCTACACATTTTTTGTCATGTGCACTGTCAACTGAAGTGGTGCTCTGTGAGGAGAGCAGCACACTTCTACAATTCCACGCTTAACAATAGGAGCTAGCTGTTCCATTATGTTTTGGGGTTTTTGGCCAACTAGCACATACCCTTCATTTTACAAATTTAAGAGCGTATATCTCATTTTATCTTATTTCATCTTTTCTTAAAACCATATACATATCAATATTCATGGACAGTACACATACTTTCATGTGACGTCACCACATCGCCAAGTAACCACCATTTTAAAAGGGGAAAACAACAGCGTAGCAACACTAGACAGATAGCTCTGTTACGATGTCCTATGACTATTTTGATAACCTTCTGCCCTCCGCAAAAGACCGGTATGAACGGAAATTAGCAGGGATCAACTGGAGAGCTGTCCATATAAATTACTGGCATGTTCTTGAGGAAATGAGTATCTCATCGAAAGTCCTGGCATATATATGCCAGGAGGTAAATGGGGGTAAAACTAACCTGTCTCACGACGGTCTAAACCCAGCTCACGCAAGGATATATATATATATATATATATATATATATATATATATATATATATATATATATATATATATACACCCTTGCATGGCGTGTACCATCGGCAAATTGAGGAAGTGGCTGATATGGAAAAGACATACCAGTGGCTGGAGAAGGGTGGACTAAAGGACAGCACAGAGGCACTACTCATGGCTGCACAACAACAAGCCCTGAACACCAGAGCAATAGAGGCCAGGGTCTACCACATCAGACAGGACCCCAGGTGTAGGCTGTGTAGAGAAGCCCCTGAAACAGTCCAGCACATCACAGCAGGGTGTAAGATGGTGGCAGGCAAGGCATACATGGAGAGGCATAACCAGGTAGCGGGCATACTGTACAGGAACATCTGTAAAGAGTATGGACTGGAGGTCCCAGGGTCAAGATGGGAGAACCCCCCCAAAGGTGACAGAGAACAAACAGGCCAAGATCCTGTGGGACTTCCAGATCCAGACTGACAAGATGGTGATGGCCAATCAGCCTGACATAGTGGTGGTGGATAAACATGAGAAGACAGTGGTGGTGATAGATGTAGCAGTCCCCAGTGATAGCAACATCAGAAAGAAAGAACATGAGAAGCTTGAGAAATACCAAGGGCTGAAAGAGGAGTTAGAGAAAATGTGGAGTGTGAAGGCAACAGTGGTACCAGTAGTGATCGGAGCACTAGGTGCAGTGACCCCCAAGCTGGGAGAATGGCTCCAGCAGATACTAGGAACAACATCAGAGATCTCTGTACAAAAGAGCGCATTGCTAGGAACAACTAAGATCCTGCGCAGAACCCTCAGGCTCCCAGGCCTCTGGTAGAGGACCCGAGTCTGAAGGAGACACAGCCCAGGTGGGGCGAGAGGAACATTTTTATATATATATATATATATATATATATATATATATATATATATATATATATAGAAAAATTGCTAACTTATAAGAGCCTGAAAGCATATGTTTTGTTTGAGGTAAGTTACGTAAATGTGTTTGAAATATTTCTCTGCTCCTCACCCACTCAGCCAGTAGAGCACTCCACTATTTTAGTTTTACTTAGTTTTTCACCCTTTTCTGTCGGTACGTGGAAAAAGACAGCTTCTCTTCCATCCAAGCATGGTTATTGCACCTGAAGGCTACACAAGATTTGGGCATTTTACACAAAGTTTTAAGGGTGCAGTTCACGCAGTGGTTGCTACGCTGTTGTTTTCCCGTTACTAGCGGAAGTGACGTCATCACAAAGTTATGTATGTCCTCATTATATTTTCGGACCTATTTTCCAATATTTTTTTATTCGCTCTTTCATTTATTTTTACTTTCTTCACTAAATGTACTTTTGTATGCAAATCTTTGAGTCACAAATGTTAGTAAAATGTTCATATTGTTGAATCCTGTGACGTCAGATAAAAGGAAATTGTCTCCTGATAAAACACTCATCGCCATGAAGGAACTGAAAGTAATGAACCAGGCCTTGTTTTCATTTGTATGTCTTCAGTGGGAGTAATTTAGTCTCATTTTGCATCATTTCAGACTCCTGCTAGAGGAAGATTAAAGGCACTAGGCTTTCACAGGGCATGACATAAACACAGCCTCGGAAAGGAATGTGATAAGTAAGAGAAGATGACGTGCCTTTGGTAATGATGCATCAGTGAAGGCTCCTCACACTGTGATCAGAGTTATCACTGAAGACACAGTGACTGAACAAAGCTCTGCATGGGAGCTGCATGTGTGAGTCCAAGTGAAGTCAGAAGACACTGTAACAAATCTGACCGAAATCACTTTCACCAAGGAAAACGTAAGCTCTTGGAAAGCAGTGTGTGAGTCTTCAACCCACTAACAAAAAAATGGGACCAAAGGCCTTGTGCCTCACTGGCGTCTTCAATCAAGAATCAATTTGAATTCAACTAACTAAATGGAAGTATATGACTTCCTCTAATGTAGCTGATACTAGCTATGTTAAAATCTGTAAGTAATGTATGTTATAAATCAGTAAAATAAATAAACCTCAACCCTAACCCATTATAAGTAAAGACACATTCGTAATATTTTTTAATTTGTCAAAAATTCACAAAATATATATTTTTTTAAACTATTAACAAACTTTGTAGACATTGTCCCAAGGAAGCTACACATAACATTTTTAATGAATCTGATCAGTTATTTCAGATACAATTGTTGAAAGGCAGATAATGGTGACCTTGAGTTTGACCCTTCATGGTCACTCAAGGTCACAAGTCATGGCCTCAAATGAAAGTCACGATATGACTTTCTCTCAGTCCTCAATAGCAACTACACCATGTCCAAGTTTGAAACCATTAACATATGGCTTATTATAAGTAAATACACTTTTTTAAATAAAAAAAAATATATAAAAAAAAATAAACATTGAAATTTCAAAAACTATGAGCTAACTTTGCAGAAGGAAGCTACAAATAAACAGTGAAATGATAATAATAACATATATAATAATAGATCACATTTTTTAAATACTTTTCTTTTAACATATACTCAAAGCAAGTGAAATTAATCAGTTTAGCTACAGTAATAGTTTTGTGAGAAAAGATGCTTGAAGAGAGAGGGGGGGTGGGGGGGCTCAGGAGGCCATCCAATAATATGGATGGAGATTACAACAAGGCAGTTATTTTTATGTGGTTAAGTTTGAGAAATTGGAATTTGTTTGAAAAAGTTAGATGCAAGATGCCCCTAAAAGGTAAATTCCTTGACTCTCATTTCGATTTTTTTTCCTGAAAATATATCTGATGTGTGGGATGAACATGGATTTTCCACCAGAATATACGTGAGATTAAGGCACGGTCCAAACAAAACCTACACCAGCACTACTTGCTGACTACTGCTGGAGCCTTGACAGACTTCCAGCCATAGAACATCCAGCAAAATGAAATATTTATCAACTACTATTACATTTCATTCTGTTTGTTTCCACTTAATACTTGTTATTGTATGCTAGACTGTATTTTAGTAGATATGTATTATGTTATATAATTGTGAAAACTAATCCACATATTGAATCTTAAAACAGATAAGAATTGTCAGAATTGACTAAAACCACACCAAAGCCTAACTGTAAAAAAAAAAATAAAAAATAAAAAATTCCTAACATTTTATTGCACAGTGTAACTAAAGGGTTGGTGGTTTGAATCCTAGTCATGTGTCTAGTCACCCACTGTGCCTCCAGTGTCACTCACTGTGGTGTATGAATGTGTATGAATGTTTGGTGGTGATCTGACGGGCTGTTCAGTGTGAATTGGCAGCCACGCCTCTGTCAGCCTAATCCAGGGCAGCTGTGGCTACAAGCATAGTTTACTGCCACCAGAGAGGGAATGAACAATTGATCAATGATGTAAAGTGCTTCGGCTGCCTGGATCTAATGCATTATTATTATTATTATTATTATTATTATTATTATTATTATTATTATTATTATTATTATTATTATTATTATTATTATTATTATTATTATTATTATTATTATTAATCAATCAATCACATTTTATTTATATAGCACAATACAACACCAAAAGCTGCACAAGGTGCTTTCCAACATGAGATAAAAACAATAAAAAGCAAGTAACAATTATAAAAACAACTAACAATTATAAAACCAAGATGAAACAAAACCAAGATAAAACAAGTTATAAAACCATAGCAACAACATAAAAAAAGACTTGGACAGTCAAAGATGTAAAAACAGCTATATATATATATATATATATATATATATATATATATATATGTATATATATATATATAATTATTATTATACTGTTAATGAAGACCACAACAGACACAGCTCCTTCACAATAGCTCATTCATGACCTATTAACTTAAAAAGGAAAAACATCTGCAGGGGATCCACAGAGGTTTACAACTAAAATCACAGAAAATGACTCCACATACAAATAAAACCACACATACATATATAGCTCTATATACTGTATCTCTACAGTCACACATCTCTCTGTCCTCTGTGTCTGACACGCACACACACACACACACACACACACAATGCCACATCACATCATTTCAGAGAGCGTGTTTAACCTAATCACACTCAACCATGCATGATCCTCAGAGGGGGAGTCAGGTCTGTTATGACAGCCGATGTGCTGTGTGACGGCTACAGGGTTTAGAGAGCGACCGACCGGCACTCTGCTTTTAACACACACTCACTGTGGCTTTAAATACACATGACAAAGACCTGGACAGAACGTCAGCAGAGGGCAGACATGTGGACTGTCTGGGAAGCCAAATAGATGAGACTGCGAGGCAATTTGAGTGACTAATTGTACGGTTCATTTTCATATTACTAACCTGTGAGCAGTCACACATCCAGCCTCGGCTTTCATGTCCAATCAGATTTGTCCCGAGAACCTCGCAGGGATACGGTTAGTTTTCAGTGATTCACTTGTTACCTGTGAGAAGATTATAGTAGTGAGACATGAATTCACAAATACAATCACCTGATATGATCCTGAGAACAGAATAAAGTCAAAATAAATATAAAACTCAAATTCTACTGCTGCAGTTCAGACACTAGAGCAGTTGCATCAATCACTGAAACAGACCTTCACAGACAGTATGACAGACAAGGTGAAATTGTCATATAATAATATAATATAGTCATATACCACTGTCAGTATACTGCTGTGGATCCAACAGATATCATTTGTCTACCAGTAGCAGGACACAAGCATTATCTCTCACTATTTGTCACACATACACAGATTCCATAAATATTAAGAATAAATAACTTCCATAATTGAACCATTAATCTATGAACATTAACTTAATCCCACGTTGGATGTTAGTTAGACTTCCTCCTGCCCGCTCACTGTCATTCTTCACAGCCCTCGTTGCCATCTCGACACGTACACCATATGTTGAAACACATTGCTGAAATCCCAGTCTGCCAATTACACATCTTCAACACAAGGACGAATCAGAGCATCACCGATACCTCACTGTAGAACCAAATCTGCCTCTGGATGATTATTCATTTGCCCTTGTGTTCCAACCACATGTGCTGTCTATAGTGCAATGTATTATTTTTTTCATGAATAGGATTTAACAGGATTACATATATTACATACATGCCGTGTATTTTCTGTCTTTGCTCTAAAATTCAGTGCATTATGTCATGTAGTGGAAAGTGGTTCAAGGCTGTCTGAGTAAATATGAAAATGTAATCAATTGCAATTCATCTTATTTTCATTTAGGGAGCACATAGAGTCCCACTTCTATTTGTAGAAAACATAATAGACTAACCCATAAACACCTAAATTACTGTTGGTGATCAAAACCATCTAGTGATCTAATCTATTTAACACCTGTTGATCCATTAATTCTATTTATATATATAAATAATTGCAATTTGTCGTATTTTCATGTTGATCAAATATCACCCATTTGGACATTCAGAGACTCTGTAGTTACTGTGGAAACACCATCATCTTCTACAACATTGATTCACCAGTTGGATCATTGACAGTGGAAGGACACAATAGGTTTGTGTTCACTTTTCTTCAGTTTTATGATAAACATCAAGTCAGATCTCAATATTTATGAATGTGTATATGATCAGTCAATTAAATATGTAAAAATACTTGTTTTTCACAGAGTAGAATATTGCAGTTAATGGTGGTAAATCACTTAAGAAAGGTTAAATGGATCTTTTTTTTTTTTTTTTTTAATCATCTGGGTCCTGCCATAAAAGCAGCACTGGATCTTCATGGGTTAATAAGAATTATGATATATTTGGAACTTGGATTGTGTTACAATGGATAAAAGTTGTGTGCTATGGTAAGTTGGCATTAACACTGGATGGACACACTTAGTTTATGTTCATTAACCCATAAACACCCAGTGCAACTTTTGTGCCAATTCCCAAATATGCCTGTATCCCTGTATATTTAGACTTTATTTGGTCATTTATCACCATTTATTGCAATGTCATCCTGTTCATTTGGCCTTTTGTCAGTAATATTTAATTCACTACTCATGTACTCATGTAGATGTTCATAGAAGCTCAAATTAAAGTTGAGGGATTTTATGCTACAAATAGAGAAAGTGAGTTTTTCAGCAGAGATATCAAAAATTGAGCATAAGAACAAGTGTCTCCATCCACTGTCATTGATCCAACTCCACGAGATTTACAGGTGAATCCATGTTGTAGAAGAAGATGGTGTTTCCGTGGTAACTACATAGCCTCTGGCATGTATGGCATGGTATGTAACCATGAAAAAATTAAAACTGTACTGTACACCAATTCTTTACATGAATTGACTGGATTAGTGGCTCAACAGGTATTACACCATTTTATATATATAGATGGTTTAGGTTTGAGCCTTTATGGGTTAATTATATATTTTATTGAAAACAAATTTTTTCTTCCATTTTTTTCTGTTAAATATTTCTCTAAATTTTAATCTGAGTTTTTGTGAACATCTACATGAAGAAACTACCTAATATTCACTGTAAAAAAAAATAGAAGGTAATATTGTAATGAATGGTGATAAATCACTTAGGAAAGATTAAATAGAGGAGGAAATTTAATTTGGGAACTGAAACCAAAATAGCACTGGGTCTTTATGGGTTTCTTAAAAAAAACAAAAAACCTGTTAACACAGTCTCACACAATTGTAAATGTAAAACAGCACTGGTGCTGGAACACAGAGACAGAATATTTAACTTTTTATAACACAACCATATTTAATGTGCTTTGAGGCATTCGTGCCTGTGAAGAAGAGTGGGCAGAAAGAAGAAAAGATAAAGGAAGGAAGGACGATAAATAAATCAGGAATACAGATGACAAGATAGGAAGAGGAAGAAGTAGAAGAGGCTTCAGAAAGACAAAGCGACAGAAAAGGTGTTGGGTGAAGAAAAAGATGGGAGATAGAGCGAAATAGTGGGAGAATGAGATAATCAGACAGACAGTGAAGGGAGGAAGACCAACAGAGAAAACAGTTCCCCAGTGACACGACGTTATTGATCTGAGCTTGTTGCTTCGAGAGAGTTTCTCTGAGATCAGCCTGAGCGCTGACACAGCTATCACAATGCATTATGGGGGATCAAAGAGAGGCCAGTCTTGGCCACCGTGCAGGAACTGACGCTTGAGGGGGAGGACAATGCAGAGTGAAGAGAGAGGTAGAAGAAAGGAGAGAAAGAGAGGCAGAGGAGGAGAAAGAGGAAAGAAGCTCTGCTAAACAGGATTTTCAATCACAGCCTGTCATTCGCTGTGGCATCTCAATCGTTCAGCATCGTACAGCGGGAATGGAGGTGGGGTGGGAGGGTGGGAGGAGGGAGAGGTGAGAGTAAAAAACATGAGATGAAAATAAAATTAGAGCAAGGATGAGAAAGTAACAGGAGTGATAGCTGCTATAAGATGCCAAAAATAAAAGGATATGAGAGGGAAAGTGCAATTTCGTAGTGTGCTGTGTGTGTTTGTGGCTTATGTATGGGCACGAGTGTGTGACAGACACAGCCAATAGGGTGACAAGATGAGAAAGGTGTGGATTCAGGGAGTGAATCTTGAAAGAGTAAGTGAGAAAGATAAGAAGAGGCAGCAAACACTGAAGAAAACACAATGACGTCTATGGAGGAGTAGCTTCTTTATGTGTATCCGTGCCAGCGCAAGATCATCAAACCTTAAGCCCACATTTAACCTTGAAGTACTCACTGCTCTCATTTATGTTTGTGCTGCCCTATTTATTTTATTCTATTCTAAAACATTCATATGATTAAAATTCCAATATGCAATGTATTTACTAGGGCTGTGAAAATTAATGAGTTAAACCATCATTGGATTAATCAATCATCATGATTAATCTGATTAAAAATGTGAACACAATGAACCTATCTGCAGCAGACAAACAGAACATGACTGACAATACATTTCATGCAGTTTGTCCAAGTAGAGTTAGCATGTGCTAATGGTCAGTTGATCCAATAGTGACAGGCAGCAGAACCAACCCATAAAAATGGAAGATACGAAACAACAAGTTGGCCTCTGGATGGAAATGTGAGTACAAACAAAATCAAGACGGAACAGTCAACCCACATAAAGTGGGAGAAGGAGGGAGTTCTCTATTCACTTCCAGATGAAAATAGGACATTAACACAAAGAACAGGTTAGTTTGCAATTCTGCTAGCATTATGGCTAATGCATCGCCCACCTTGGACAAACACATTCAGTCCAGACATAGTCACTTCCTTCTTGAGTCTGTTTGCTCATGTATAATAAAATTTGACCAATATCAACAAATTATGAATTATACTTAATTGTGATTAATCAAAATTCATCCACAAAGACTGTAGAGACCGCTAGTATTTACATTATTTGCCTCTGGAATACAACTGATGAAATTTTACCACGTGTGTTGCTGATAAAGAAAATTCAAGTCTCAAATGCTGATTGGCTCAAATTTCCAATATTAGTCTTGGGTCAAAATGTGAAATTATTAGAATTAACAAGAGAATAGATTTTAGTCTAAAAGAATATTGGTGTCAGATCTACCAGATCTACTTCAAAACACTGTCTGCACATTATGATCCATTCACCTTATACGTTCTTTTTACAAATACATTGTATAAACGTACATAAACCACCACATATTTGTAATATCACAGCATCATATATATTAAAAACATGAGCTAATCAGTAATTTTGTCTCTGATTCATCTTATTAAAGTATGTAAGATTTAGCACATTTAATACTTGCCAAATAAAAATTGGAGAGCAGTGTAACCAAAGAGGACATTTATAAAGATATGTTAAGATAATGATTGTAAATTATCTGGGCTGAAGGCGCAGTGAATGTCCACTGAACTCTACGTGTTGTTTTCTATCCAAACCATCTACTCCTGTCAGGATATTTTGAAGTACCCGTGTTGTAGTGTTGGTTTTCCTCCACTGTGTAACACACTACATGAGATAAAATAATCTCACCCAGTGTCAATGAGCAGTGCCTGACAGAAGATGACACACTACATCAGCTGGATCAGCCTCTAATCAGGATGATATTAAGTAGTCTGAACGCAGCATGAGCTGTCCCACCCTTGGTGTTAAAAACTTACTACAATACTTAAAATTTGCCTCATGGCTTTGTCAATTTATGCTGTCAAGAAACATGATGATGGAGAGCACTCCTGCACAACACAAACAAACTTACTGTTTCACTCTACATATATGCTTTTAACCAAAATACATCAATCAATCAATAATTCACCAGGGGGCAGAAAATATGTTTTCATATAACATGGATCTTTTTTATGAGATCAAGGTCGCATAGCCTGGTGTACCACATAAAATACAAATAGTTTTAAAGGGTTATTCTGCATATTAATGTGATAACACTGTTAAACAGGAGTAGTTACCTACTATGTAGTAGTTACACAGTCTGTCATGGTCTGTCTCCCTCCACACAGTGCATGAAATGTCACTGGACAGCTTTGCATGTGCTGGCTGCAGACTGAGAGAAATGTCAAGCATGCTGAAATGTGACTTCTCTTACATGACATGACCATGTAAAAGCCAATGTGGGGAAAGTAATGTCAACTTATATTATCATAGGAGTGTCATGATCTTCAGGTAATCTTTAATTGTAACATGTACACATGTGATGTCAGTGTTAAGGCTGGTGTGCATATGCATGTGCGCCTACATTTTCTCAGCACAGCCATACTGCCTACTGTGAGTGTTTTATAACACAGCCTGAGGTGGTACACTTCACCCAGCCTGTCTCCATCAATAACAGGCTGAATCGCATGTTACAAATGTCAAAGTCCTGACCTTGGCATATGAAGTCACATCATTCTTTTAATAAGCCACCCAGAAAATTGTACATGGTATATTTGGAGTTAAAATTGAATTAAAAGTATTACGAACACAAAGGATTGTCATGGTTCAGAGGAGGAGGCATGCTGGGAAAATCACATCAGTGAATGTAAATGCTTGACGCTGTGCAATGGTGCAACTCAGTCATTTAACCTTTGCTTATTCTGGTGGAGCTTGATCTGTGGTCACACTCTGCTTGTGCTGGGCAGCTCTCAAGAGTGACTGGACTGGAGTAAATGTTATGAATGAAAATTAGCCCAGTGCTTTGGAAAGGAGGGTGAAATCCTTCCCAAGGCAAAAAAAAAAAAAAAAAAAGTCACACAAGGGTCAAAAATGACAAGATCAGGTCACTGAGCTCGATTTGAATCATTTGCCAGATGAATCGTGTCAACTCGCTTTCTCATTCAAGTTCACACTGTACATGTGGTTTTTACACTTTATTTGATGGCATGGTGGCATAAAAAAAATATTAGTTTTCCAATATACTTAGTTTAATTATGTTGTATCAAAAAGTACTGTATCTGTATTTTTAGGTATTTATTTAAACATTAAACATATTATTTATTCTTTCATGTTTTTTTGTTTATATTTTTTGGGAATCTTGTAAGCTAAATTAAGATGGGCGTTTTGCTCTGAAGTATTATGATATCGCAAGTCATGCATGTAGTTCTAGGAAATTGATAACACTGTTTAGAGGTTATTCTCAACATTAACTGGATGAAGGAGGCAGATGTTAATTGATTTGTTGGGCTCACACAAAAATAATGTAATGATGTTAGATGATTCAGGGACTATACACTATGCATTGTTTCACAACTCATAAAGTTCTTTAACTGTATTGTCCTTTAAAAAATATTTTTATCCAATTACTTTTTATGTAGTTGGTACTGGTAAAGTCAACATTTAAATCTTTATCCAAATCCTGCACTAAAAGTTTAGTAATGATCAAGAATTAGATCCTGTTTTCTTCAAATGAAATTCTGGTTGATACGAATTCAGAAAACAAACAGACCCAAAGGCAGGACTCTCATAACAGGGGAGTATATTGCTGTATGGTCAATCGTTAAATGGTATGTGATCAGGACAGCAACTGAGAAGCAGGGCAGAATAGAGTAACATGAGGCAAATCCCCAAAAAAGTTACCAGTGGGCAGGCGAAGGTCAAACCGAGGATTCGAAACTCACAACAAGGTCAACAGGGACAAGGCAAGATCAACGTCAAGAATAAGCACAGGGTGTGGTAACGGGTGACAAAAACCATGCAACAGATCAAGCATCAGACAGGGAACAGACAACAGACAGACACCAGAAAGCCAAAACCAGTCATACAGAGGGGAAACCAAGACAAGGGGGACAAAACCGCTCATTTGACACATTCCAAAGCAGACAAACACAAGCTTAGGGCTTAAATACTGGAGGGACCAGGTGGGACACATCAGGATATAATAGCAGGGTGGGGAAACACCAGTGGCAGGAAGTACAATGGGACAAAATTAACATGAACTAACATAACAAAATAAAAGCCCCAGAGACTAACAATGACAAACTAAAACAGGAAGACGAACAGAAAAAAATAACTTCACAACCAAAGTCCAGATTCATAACACTGTCTGGCAAATAAAGATGATGATAATGATGATGATGATGATGATGATGATGACGATGATGATGATGATGATGATGAGGACGATGAATTCAATTACTCCAGGAAATGCTGTAATGTTTTTTTAAAAAGAAACAAAACAAATGGAATTGCCTCATTAACATTATTGTGATATGTAGTAATATACCGTATTGTGATCGTGTTGTAATTTGTATTGCATCGCCAGATTCTTGCCAATTCACAACCCAAGTTACAGCAGGTCTGCACAAACCTTTCTATGTGTTCTTAAAGAATTACAGAAGATTCAAATAGATACAGAGAACATTAAGGTATATTTGAATGTATTTATCATCAAATAACTGTAGCCTGCTTTCAAGCATTTTATCACACAGATAAGAACCGAATCAACCGCAGGTAATGCAAATAACAATAGGCCGAAGAGATGAATGTAGGTTTCTGACAGTGAGCACCTTTGCCCTTATCAAATGCTCCAGGATTTCTTCATGTAATTTTAGTTTGTATAAAGATTGTGCAAAATTAATTACAAAGGTTAATTATTTTGGACAATGAACGCAGGTGAGGATGCTAATTTATTACAAGAACTATTTTGACGTGTTGCAGAAGAAAAGTCGAAGGTGCAATTAACAAGAAGGACATGTTGGGTGAGTGTGATGCCGCCGGCGCTGTGCAGACCTTATTGGACACTTAAATGAAAAGGACCTTCCTTAATGGAATTACCTCCACCTGAGTGTTTCCTGATAAGGCTCGTTGAAATGACTGCTGCAAAAAGCAACACATACATACAAGTGCATTAGTGTTTAGTGGCGACTTGGCACTATGCACCTGCAAAACACAACAAAAGTTTCAACAACTGTAGCTTTTAAGAATGGGAAGTCATTCATAAAAGTGAGAGCGAGGCATCTCTGTCGCCTGGATTATTTTTAGTATGGTGGCCTACATTTCACACCACCTAAAAGATGACAGCAAATGGAGAGAGGGGACGTGTAATTATTCGGAGGTGGCTGGACCTTCATGTTCTCTCTCTCTCTCTTGCACTGTCTCACTCTCTTGGTTCTCTGAGGGGGCGCAGACAGAGGATCCAGCTGCCAGAATATGACAGAATTCACAAATCACTGCCTTGGGGGAACACAAAAAATGGGATAGAGACAGAGCAAGGCATGAGAAAGGAGAGGCAGTGTGAGAAAGTGATGTGTAATTCTGAGCTGCACAGTACAGACATTGTTGCCGAGTATTGGCAAGAACTGAGCAGCGACAAAACACATAAGATAATGCAGGGGGTTTGCAAATCAACATGTTGCGGGGCTATTTTTCTAATGTTAAGAAAACTGTCAAACTGTAAAACAAAACCAACAAAACAAAGACATTTGTAGATCGACTCTGACAAGAGAAAACTGTTGGCTGATGTGCCCTTGAACATGGCATTTAATCCCTCATTAAATGCCTGCCATTGCAGACCACTGGTCCTAGTCTGCAGTGTGTGTTCAGCTGGTGATGGGTTAAAAGCAGAGGTTGAGTTTCAGTTAGTGTTTTATGTCTAATATATAGAGACTAATAATAAATACTCAGATTCGTATATTATCATAAGGACCTCACGTCGGGTTGTCTGGAATTTAAATGGAGAAACCTGAAATTTTTAATCATTTACAAAAAAAATTAAATAAAAAGAACTTACTCATACAAATATATAGTGAGTTGCAGGAGACAATCACAGTCCATAACAGACTGAAACTGAAGCACTGCGGTCCTGTTTATCTGTCAAATGTTCACTGTGGTCAGTTTCAGATGCTGCAGCTCTTTCGTAATTCATACTTTGAGTTACTGTTTGTTCAGTATTGTCAGCCTTGTAAATACAAGCTGGACTGACTGTACATATCCTGACCAAGGAAAATAACATTCTCAAATTTATTCTGCCTCCATCCATAATAATACACATTATATCTGACTTTGCCTTGTTAGTATAGTACATAGTATAACAAACTATTACATGCTCAAAAACTATTTTTAGCAAAAAGATGGCTCTGTTTTGAATGTCTGGGGTCGCCAAAAATGTGAGATGTTAAACTGGGGTTACGAGCCAAAAAAGGTTGTTAGCCACTGAGAAATATTCTACACTTAAGTCCAGTTTTTATCATTTATGGCTCCTATCTAAAGTTAAACCAGTCCTATTATTTTGAGTCTGTGATTCATGCTTTTATTAATAATCGTCTAGACTAGTGTAATGCGCTCTATACTGGGGTCAACCACAGGTCCTTTGCACACCTACATTTAGTCCAAAATGGAACTGCTTGACTTCTAACCAGTGCACATAAACATGAGCAGATCAGTTTCTCCTAGTCCTTCCTAAAACAAGGCACGAAGCTGGAGGTGAATGAGCTTTCTCCGTGCTGGCACCTAAACTGTGGAATGAGTTACCCACCCATGTCTAAACGGCTCCTTCTCTGGAAACTTTTAAATCTCTGCTTAAAGGTCACTTTTATTCCTTGTCGTATAACCCAGCATGAGAACTGTATGGTCTCAGGTCTGTCTTCTAGTGTCTTTTTATTTTTTTTTATGGCTTTTTGTATTGTACAGCACTTTGAATATCATTTTGAATTGTAAAAATATGAACAAAAGTAGATGGTGGATTCCACAGATAATGTAACTTCAGGTCCATGTGCACTTGCAGGCAAAGATCTGTTCACCTTCATTTGGTCCCTTAACTGTATATCAAAATGTGAGTCATTGTGTCCCCTGTGTAATTGGGCATGGAGCATGTTCAACTTTTAGTAGCATCAGTGATAATATTACACAGATCGATAATTATTTTACTAAATATATTAATTCTGAATTTCAAATCTGAAGTTCTCCAGTACATCCAGATTTTGAGCTGAGCCCATATTAGTGCATAGCTATTAGTTTAGTAAATTCAAATATCTTTCAATTCCTGAAAATAAAACAGGATCTAAAACCTGAAAGCTGGAATGCTCAAAGGCTCCCAGATATTTAGAATTCACTTCTGATCCTGTATTCTCCTCAAAGTTCATCTCTCTACATTTAGCAGCATATGATTCATTTGTAAAAGATGTGCAACAATTTGTGGACAACTGTAGACAAATGATGTTCATGTAGTTGAGAATAACCATAAAAGAATATGCATGGATGGGTTTCAGAATGATGTCAATGATAAACAGATTTCATCAAAATATTACTGACATTAGGTGTCAGGGGCCTTCAATGCAAATATGAAGGTGTTTATAGTCGATTCCTACCATCACAACACATAAGGAAAAGGAACTATGTTTTTTACAAGTTCATCTCCTGAGGACCAGTAATTCACTTTTATCCTCTGTAGGAGACAAGTTTCCCAGCTCGACTCCAAAAAATTATTTAATGTAAAAAAAAGCCAAAAGGTTTACTTTCTTTCTTGGGTCTCAGGAGGATATATGTATCTGAAAGTCCTGGGGTGCTGCAGTAATTCCAATTGCAGATTTAGAATCAGTGTGATTTCGTCAGATGTTCCCTCTCCAGTATTTTTTTTTCAGTTGTTGCTGTTTAGTGTAGACAGTTAGTTTATCAATGGTAACTTTAAAAAAAAAACACTCTGCTATATTTTAACATGACTGTTTAATCATGTTTCCAGAGGAGGTTTGGAGTGAATAAATAGACTGTACGGTAGAAGGGTGAAATACTTTTTTTGACATTCAAGATTTGTTTTGGTTTTTTAAACATGTTGATGCAAAATGTCACAATGTCCACTACATATGTTAACAGAAATGCACCTTTACATACATTAAGAGTAACATGGCTGAAGACTGATGGACAATTTTATTTAGTCAAGTCCACACACCTATTCAAGTTTGCAACTAAAATATAGAAATTACATTAAATAAATACATTTTGCCAATAAATACAGCTTTACACTAATGTGCATACATGGGCAGGATAGTAATTAATGATGGAGGTCGTATTAAATGTAGGTAACGGTGACAATGGTGAGCGAATAAGCCGTTGACTTTTCTGGAAACATGGGTTCTATGTAATAAGTGTCTGGATATTTTTCTGTGAGAGAGAACAGCTGGATGTTCTGATGTAGTTTTCTGCTTCTTTGTCACCCTCACGTCATCTGCTTCTCTATCTACGCCATCTGCTCCCTCTGTTTTCTTCATGTGGTGCTGTGCTACTCTCCCTGTCTTTATCTTTCCATCTCCCTCATGCCATCGCCCCTCTATCCTACGATAAATCACAGAGCCGTTCTTTTTTCACTCCTATAGTTTCCGTGCTACTCTTCTCCATTTCCTCCTGCGCCTTCCTTTATTCTTTCCAGCCTTTGTTCCTCCCCCACCGCAGGATATTGCAGCCAATTAATGGTCTGTGCAGGACATCCACAACATCTCTCACAGCCCCACACCTAACCCCCCCACCCCCCAACCTAAGTCTCTCCCAGGTGGCCTTTGCAGCACTGACCCCAGTCCACCATGTTAATCAGCTGTTGGTCAAATTGGAGACACAAACAGGCAGGTTGGGAGTCAGTGGTAGAGTGAGCTTGTTGTTGTGGAGGGTGATTTGAAGGTCAAACACAGGCAGCCATGTGCACGCACACCCACACCCACGCTCATAAACACACATCCACACACACGGCCTGTCTGAAAGTGCGTCTGTGGAGCATCAATCACTGTTAGACACGCTGGGTGGCCACACCAGCAAGAGATTCACGCTTTAGGAAGCACAGAGGAGCAGCTCCTGATCCAACCAGACAAAGGGACAGAGAGGAGCGGCCCAGTGTGTCTATGTGGGGCCATACAGTAAATACAGTGTCTTTACACACACTTACTACAAGTTGTGTGTTTGATGCAATCCTCACAGGCATCTCACGTGACCACAGTGTTTGTTGGGTCTAAAAGTATGTGGCAGAAGAATAAACCCATCTGCAGGAGCTCATTGAAGCGCAAACAGTTTCTCCAAACAGCAGTTCTTTGTAATTTTTTGCTGTGAGCTGTTGTTTGCAGATCTTTTGCGATATTATTCGTAATGTAGAAGTAACCATTCTTAGTTGACATTTTATATTTTCAGGATTCCTATAGCTTTATACAAGTTACATTTGAGACTTTTTAAGACATCTTTAAGGCTACTCAGACCAGAATTGAATGCTAATTTCACAGCCTATTACATGCCCATACAGGCAAAAAATTGTGGCTGCTAGAATTTTGAAAAAAAAAATGTTTTTTTTTTACTCCATAGCCTTGATCCCCACATTTTCAAATCATTTCTTACTGGGGGAAGGAATGGTACCAAGTAGAATAAAGTATTTTCTTTGCAGTTTGGACTTTTCCCACACACCTTTAAACACATTATGGCAAACCATATCAAACCATATCAAAATTTTAAAGACTTTTTAAGGTACTTAATGGAGATTTGTAAATTCAATACTTTTTAAGACCCCACAGGAACCCAGATTTTTCTGTCACTTTTAGACCCCTGTCCACTTCCACATTATTCCTCTGAACATCATTCCGTATATTAGTACCATGACTTCCTGGTACGTAATAAAGCAGGTACACTCATGGTTCATGCAGAGGTGGACCTTACAGACCCTGTAGACCACATTGGAGCTGAGATTGCTGACTCACTATCTTCACTGTAACTGTTACTGTCACTGTCTTGTGACGCATTTGGAAATAACAAAAAATAGTCACTTACCTGACAAAGGGTTACACATCTACTGTGGGACTTGTAAAGCACCACCGAATCCTTTTTCAATTTCAGTGTCAGTATCGACTAAACCCTAAACAAACTAAACAAAAAGTGTTACCATATAATCCAGCCAATATATTACATTTTGTTGAATGTTATTGGAGAAGGCACAAACATCTCATTAGTAGTTCTATGCTGGGCCTGTTAAAATGTGACTTGCTAATATTCATGCATACATCAGAAACACTAGTCTGACCCTTTCACCTATAGTTGTAAGCCTGTTATCTTAAAGCTTGTTTCACTTCTGTTTTTTAAAGAATTACCATAGATAACGGTGTCACCTTGAGATTTAAAATGAATGAAGAAGCACTTTTAGTGTTTGTGGCTTTTGTGCTCCCGTCATTATTCACCCTCAGTCCGATCGATCCGCGTCAGCGTGTACAGATATAAACTGCCGAAGGAATACATTCGAAGCTCACGATCACTCAGGAGCCAAAATATTGCCAACGTGTTTGCTGCACTGCTGAACAATTTTTCTCTGTACATCTAAAGGTGAATACTGAGAACATGCAGAACAGGCAGAGTGCAGGGTATATTGGGTTTACTTCTAATGGTTGCCCCCTCAAGGATTTAAAAAGCTATTCACATCATTTACCAACCAAAGGTGTCTATGCAGAGATGAAACCCATGCACCATGTCTGTGTCTCTTGTTACTTATTGTACATGGGGACAATTTCAAAAGGCTGTTTAAGCAGTTTTTTCCCCCACTACACGTTTGCTTTTTAATATTCTTGATCAGTCGCCCCTTGCCAAGTGTTGTAATGGGAGCTGTTGAGTGAAGGACAGCGGCGGCCGGCTGCTGGGTTTTTATGATGCTACGTGAAGTCAGTGAGCTGAGTGATTTCACCACTACTGCTGCCGGTGCTGCAAGAATATGGATGAGATCATTCCCACGCATGTACGCACACACATACACATACACACACACACACACACAAACCCTACACAAAACGCACAGGCACACCTACATTAGACGTGCACATGGAAAAACCTTTACACACAGGAATTAACGTGATGAAGTATGTGCTTTTCTGATTAGAGAGAGTAGCAAGGCGTATCACTTCTACAATCACATTACTGGCCTGACACAATTAGTCAAGAACAAACAGCTCCACCTCACATACACACACATGTTTAGCACAAGATGCAGTCTAATACGCAATCTACGCTCTTAAACCCAGTAGCCCCCGGTACCACGAGGAACCACAGATCTGTCTGTGTTCCCATGGTAATGCTTCATCACGTTTGTAGCAGTGCAGACATACTATATATACATTCCACGTAACCAGGAGAACAGCAAAGAATAAATAAAAGCTCAATGAAACCATTTTCTGGAAAACAAAGCACAAACCAAACAGCATGCACTTAATTGGCAAAATATCTAAAACAAGTCTACAGTCTAAGACCAGCATATATCGACACAGAAATCCTGTTTAAAAGACCAATGAGACTAACTAAGGGCCCATTACCACTACCTGTTTTCAGCTCAGTTCAGTAGTACACAACATGACATAGCCGCTGTTTATTGCATTTCCATTGGGTATGCGTGCCAGGACTCAGTATATCAATATGGGACCTGTTTTTTTGCCAGGCCCAACCATGCTGAGCCAATACTACAGCGTAATATGACAAACTGCTGTTTACCGATTTGTCAAGGGGAGTGTCATCACCATGCTACGATGTTTAAATAACTGCCATCTTTAAATATCACATACCATTCTGTTGAACACAACACGACACAGGTCAGGTTTTGTATGGAAAAGAGCCATTAGCGAACACTAAGAAGATATAACATTACAGATGTTATTCCTCTACTGCTAAAACTCACTGAATGAACAAAAGAAGAGTAAAGATAAAGAAATTGAAGCAACCACATTGTTTTGTGTTGCACTGAAATTATTCTGACTAGAAAGAAATGGCCCTGAGCTTAAATTAGCCACTACAACACAGTGTATACAGCATGTGTGATAACAGAATCATTGGACAGAAAGCTTGGATTCTATTGGGAAGTGTACATTGTGTTAATAGTTTAAAAAGAGAACATAATTTTTCATTCCACTAATCTCACAAAAACAATTAGGCTAAGGGCTCTATTCTCCCAGTGCAGCACAGGGTGGTGAAGGCTGGCAGACCTCACACAGTACTAGATTTAGGATGCCGCGCAATCATTTTGGTAGTTTGGCAGACCGTGGGGCGCCAAGATGGGTGTGGCGGCGCACTCGTGGGAGATGACCACTGATTCAGCTTGGCAGAATGACAGTTTCATTGACTTAGACCACGCCAACAGTGCGCCAGAAGCTCACCAGTTGAAAGCAGGTCTACTTCTGGCTGAGCGCACACCTTACCTCAACCTCACAGATAGGTTTCCAGAGTGTCAGACACATTTCAATGCAATAAATATCTACAACAATCACTATTCAATGTAACGATCTGAATCAGCACAAAAATATATGTCTATATTGACTGTTTTGTCACATCAAATGACAGATCAAATACATTTGGCTTGCATATAATGGAAACTCAACCTGAATTAATTACCAGCTAAAACTAACGAGCCAACATCTCTCTCAAACAACCACAAACAGCCTCGGCATCAGCCATAGAGAATATATTCGCCATCTCTCGTCTTAGAATATTCAAAGAAAGACAGAGAGAGAGACAGAGAGAGAGAGAGAGAGAGAGAGAGACACTGCCAACGCATTGTAGCTTATCTTCTGTGTCTTAAGGATGTGCTTCATATGATTGCACGTACAAATGTTATAACTTTTGCTTAACGTGATCTGCAAAGATGGAGTACATTGATTGTGAGGAGGACGAGGCTATACTGTCAGAGGTTGTCTTATTTGGGACAGTCAGAACCGGAATGCCGGTGGACCACATGAATAATGACTGGAATACTGCCATGCAATGCAATTGTCAGTATTTATCTTTATACAGAAACAAATGACATCTTTTCCTCCAAGGTGGTCCACATGGTGATGCGCACCGTGGTCTCTGATGTGCTCCCCCATGACACTTATGCTTTCCCGGTTGCCACAGTGTGTCCTTTCTGCTCTGCTAATTTTTGTTTGGCCCTTCTACGGACATCACTTAACCATTTTGACACTGGGTTCTGAGTTCTTAGTGTATCAGGGCAAACTTCATTTATGACATATGTGACCTCGTCCCAGGCCACTTTTGCTTCATCACCCCAAATGAAATTTTAAAACATGACAGAAAGATAAATCCAAATCCTGAGACAAAACTGTAAAAGCCAAGGAACTGATTTCTATGTACTGTATCATGATGTGTACTCACAACATGATAGAATTTATCATTGTGTAGGACTTGATCTAAAATCCCTTATTGTCACACAGTAACACTTAGTTCACTGTGACTGGATCCAGTATTTTACCACACCCACACAGCTAGAGATGTCACCTCGTACATTGCACCATCTGAAAGCCTTGAGGTCAAGCTGTGCATGTGGTTCAGGATTGACTGATCTTGGATGTCATGACAAATGCTGGAAGTGTCCAACACTTTCTTCTTTTGTCCACAATGGACAAACAATGCACATAAACACATAAACTGTATCACTGTCATCCACTATTATTCATCAAATTACATCACAGGAGAGAGTGCACACTTCAGTTAGCATAATTGTCAAAATGACACGTTGGAAAAGCTGCCTCTGTGTAATAACAGGATTACTGATAAATCGTGTATCTACAGTATATGTATAGTTTTATATATGAACATGTGCATCGTCTTCATGCTGGACTGTATCCTACTTTTGCACAGCATATGTAAGTGAAGTACTTCGTTATATCACTGTCTTTCTGTGTCTTCTCCTCCTCTCGCCCTCCTTCTAAGTCATCTCAGCACTATATCACTTCTTCTGTCTTTCATCCTTTATTGCAATTCTTTGGCTGCATCAAAGGTCTGCTCAGTAATATTTCTGAGAGACACTAATATGCACAGCCAATGCCCTGTCTCTCAGTCTGGATGCATACATGCATAAATAATTAAGTCAATGTTTGATGCTATTCCTTCATAGAACTTTGCAAGGACTGGAAGGTGAGTGTGTGTGTCCTCTGTGACCTTAACAATATGCATTTTCTTTTAAACATTGATTACATGTGATATCTGCATAATTACACACAGACTCATGAGAAAATCAAACTTCCATAGAAATATATTCTGCTTTTGTTGTTATACTCTAAACCTCATAATGTCAATTACAGGGAAACAATTCACAGCTACTCTTACACCAACAGTTCTCACTTTTTGATTTTTTTTCTTTCTCACACAATGGAGACACTTGTACATTTTGCCATGTCTCAAATTATGTTAACGTTGGTGGTTTCTGGCATTTGGTAAATGAATCAAAGAGTTGAACAATTTTCATGGCCCCTTGAGTGCACTTAAATCAATACAAACAGACAAGGCCCCCTCGATGGCAGAAACTTGTAAGCAATTACATTTAATGGACAATATGTATTCAATTTTTTTCTTCACCTCCTTTATGAGTACAGCATTAGCCCCTGGCCACACTTAAATGGCTTTTTGGATGATGAGAAATGGGATTTAAATCTCTTGTGCATGGCTATTCCTCCTGTACAGAACAATAAAGATTAAAAAAATGTAGAAAACAAGGATAGAAAATGCTCATATATACTGAATTACTAATATTCGCATGAATCCCATCAGGTCAGAGGTGCTGTGTAGGATCAGATCAGTTATATTTTAACATTAGAGCAACATCATGGATAGATTGCTGCCAAGTTCATATTTATCTTCTAATCCCATCCTTTCCTGACAGGCGAAAACTACATATATCCAAATGTGTGAAATGAGATGAGATGAGATGAGATGAGATGAGATGAGATGAGATGAGATGAGATGAGATGAGATGAGATGAGATGAGATGAGATGAGACTTTATTGATCCCACTATGGGGAAATTGCACAGTTGATAGTAGCAAATACAAAAATAGGTTCAGGAAAGAAAGCAAAAACAGAAATATACACTTGCTGAAACATAAAATATAAAGAGGAGCTAGAAAAAACCTGCTAAGTTAAGGAAGCCTCACAAAACTTAAATCATCCCTGTGTTTCTCTCCTCAGTAAAAGTTGAGTTTTCTCACCACACAACACAACAAATGAATATGTTATAGAACATGATGTATTGCTGTAGATTAAATTAGCCAACGGTCTATGAAGTAGTTAATAGTATCATACCGTGCACATTAATACATAAACTACTATAAATCCAACAGTTGATGCAGAAACTCCCCTGCAAATATGTATTTGTCTCAGAAACCTATTAATACTTCTAATACTTTTAAACAAAGGATGTTAATACATCTTCCATCACTGGCATGCAACTGTCTTCTGCTGGAATGCTTAAATAGTTTAAGCATCTCATACATGGAAACCAAAACCTGATACTAAATGAGCCACATTTTTAAAGACATGAGTATTAAACAGTTTTTATAACATTATCAAATAAAGACAAAAAGACTAAAATATTCATCTTGTATAATAAATGGTAAATGGACTCCACTTCTATAGTAGATTTTTATACACCTTCTTGGTGCCCAAAGCATTTTACAAAGCCTCACATTCACCTATTCACGCACACACTTAAACCCCAGTAGGCGGCTGCCGCCATGCAAGGCACTGCCAGACCCTACTGAGAGCAATTTAGGGTTTAGTGTCTTGCCCAAAGAGTGATGTGGACATGTGGACATGTGGACAGTTGGATCTTCGAATCACTGACCCCTCGACCTGCTCTACTGAGCCAGAGCCAGAACCCTGGAACATAAAAGCACTCCAACTCCATTTCTGATGAGGACATTTTTCTTTTCAGTGCAGATTAGAGACCTGGGTTTGGGAAAAGTAAATGGGAAAAGTGGACCCTTCACTCGAGGACATGGACCAACAAGTCTTTGACATATTCCGGCAAAAACATGAGAGAATTGTTGCAAAAACTAGCAACAGACTGTCAGGTACAGCTGTGGCTAAAAGTGTTTACATATGATTTATTTGTCATGTATTTTGTATTTGAAACCTATGTAGTAGTTCAAAATGTACCTCACCAACAAGTGGATTAAAAAATGAATAAATAAAAATAAAAGTAGGTAGCAAATTTGACTAAAAACCAAACTTTTTGTCATAACTGCACAATGTAATGTTTAGCTCACAGTTCATCTGTTTTCCTGGTTTGTGTGTTCTGTTCCTGTAAACTAGAAGTCTGGAGCCCAAATTCAAAAACCAGGTAATGATTAAACATGACTGATAGACAGATGATTATTTCAATATGGTTCCTTTCGCAAATTTGAAATGAACATCATGAGTTTTGTTCTTCATAAATTCAGAGAAGGGAGGGTTTAGAGATAGGGAGGATGTGAGGAAAAACTGCCACACTGTCAAAATACTGACAGTCCTGTGCTCTGTTTTATATTTGATGAGTGACAAGCTGTTTTCTTATGCAGTAAATAATTTGATGTGCTTTTCATATTGGTATCATAACAATATCAGAATCTATGACAGTGATCAGTTCAAAACAATGTGATTGCACATCACTATTATTATACAGAACTATGCTATGAATGAGAAAATAGAGAAAATAATCCTCTTCTCATCCTGCAAAGTACTGCATCAATAAACAGTATCAGCAAGAGTATGAGTTGTAGTATTAATACTATTTTAACAATACACATCCTTAATCTTGTATCAAACAGTTTGAGCTCACTTTCAGAAATCTGAGTGTAAAGTGAAGCCCCAGGGGCCGCTTGGCCTCAGTGATAGAAAACCATGTTCAACACTCAGATTACTTCAATAATTCATCAGTTCTTGAAGTACAGGAGGAAAGAGTGTACCTGTTTGTATCCAGTGTAGAAACAAACACATGCAGTATGTACTTAGACAAACAAAAGACACAGACTAAGCTACTTGGACTGGAAAGATACAATAACGGATACTGTATAGGATTCAATGGTGTGATGGTATGTTGGTTTCAAGGTCAACAAGACAGTTTAGTGTGTTTACTCAGTGTTCACCAAACTATTGTTCCCTTTTTGCTAGTGAAAGGGTATAATTGATCAGGTCGACAAGATTATATTGATAACACAACTGGCACAAATAGGGATGCAAATAAAAAAACACGTCTACTTGAAAGTCTATGCACTTTTTAGCACGTCATTGCTGTTTTCGTCATTAGTCAAAACAAGGCAGATTTATTTGTATAGTACAATTTATACCCAGGGTTTTACAAAAATGGAAAAGGTTAAAAACAATCACAACTAAAACACAATACATTAAAATAAAGTAAAAGAGAAGAGTGCAGATAAAAAGCCTTTCAGTTGTTCTATGCACAGTTGAGCAGAGCCATCACATATTATTCCAGAGTTTAACTGCATGGAACTGAAAGGCAGCTTAACCATATTTAGTTCTGACTCTGGGCTACAGCAGTGGGCCTGTCCCTGAGGTTCTCAGGGTCCGAGATGGTTCATGTGGGACCAACATGTCAGAGACCTGAGCACAGGTCTAATACAGTATGGTGGTACTTTCTGGTTCTAGTCAGAACCCAAGCAGCAGTGTTCTGGATGGACTACAGGTGTCTTACAGCTGGTTTAGAGTCCAATCAGAAGACTGTCACAGTAGTCTAACCTGCTGGATAAGTCTGGTTTAGACAGTTAAACCTTTGATTTGGCAATTCGGCATGTTTTTTAGATGTTAAAAGGCTGATAATGTTATTATGGCTGTTAAAGTTTAGGTGTGAGTCTACTGTTACCACTCAATTTCTACACTGATTATATTAAAGTAGGAGATTCCAGATGACTGCTGACTTTCTCTTCTCTGATAAAACTACTGGACAGATTCATTTAAAATTTTCTATATAGCTTCCTTGGGATAATGTCTACAAAGTTTGCTCATAGTTTTAAGAAATTTATGAAGAAACATTTTTCACAAATTTGTGAAATATTAAAAATTGGCTTTTATTTATAATGTGCCATAATGTGTTGCTTATAACGTGGAAATGGTTAGAGATTTTAATATAGTTATTACTAAGACTTTGACTGAATTAGATTAGCTCTTCTCCTGTGAAAGTCCCACCCATTTCTATTGGGAGATTGAGCTCATGCATCAACACCACAGGACTCTAAGATAGAGGCAGAACCTGACAACCTCACAAATTCAACTTGTTACTGATTCTTGATAGCACATGCCACAGGGCCTATTTTTGTAAATTTTTTCAAGTGTGACTACAATGCCGGGAAGGAATCGCTGTTTTGCAATGTACCTAGTATCACAGAATAATAAATAATTATAAAGAGAAATTATTCATAATAATATTACATCACTCATAGTTACTTTGTGATTTAAAACCTCATCTGCAATATGCTAGAACATTTTTTCCATAGAAACTGGGCTTAAATTCTGACAATGACTTGTATTTGACACTATGCATGAGCCACTGCTTCCCAAATGAGCAGCAACATCTGTTACCAAGAACAAATGTCAGAATTGCATTACTGCCATTGAGGCAGGCTGAGCAGATTTTTCTAAAAGAAAATGAATGGTATATGTATACCAAACATGATACTTGTACAGTAATACTACTTTGTACTTACTGTTACTTGTTACAGAAAAAACAATGAAGACAGAATAAAAGGAAACAAGGAAAAATGCTGCTGCTGTTGTTATTATCTGTCATTTGTTTGCCATCACACAACCCCCACTTGACCTTCATCTTGCATCAAAAACTTGATCTGGAATCTGAAACAATTGTTGTGAAACTTTTCTCATTAAAGATTAATTCAGGAAAATTAGCTCAACACAGGATTCCCAAATTGAGTCCTGTTGCGTAACGAGGGTTTCTTCGGTTCTCTACATTTCTGCAGCTGTTAGCAGCAGCTGAAGATGATTATGCAACACACACATTCACACACAAATTGCACATGTTTTCACAAAGAGAATATCGACTATTCAGCACACACACTCACACACATATCTATGCTTACAAATATAGTGGATACACAGGGACAGAAACTAAAACTAGGACACACGCTAAACATTGATACATATCCGTCAGTTAACGACTCCGTTTTGGATAATTGTTCAGTACAATTGCCTCTTCTGAATAACTGAATTCTCAGAAGTCGAGATGCAATGGCCAGAGGTTTGCTTTGTTGTTCCTTGAAGAACAATTACAGAGAAAGAGACAGAGAAAATGAGTCATGGTGACTTTGTCACTTTGAAGGGGACCAGTGGGACTTCAGAGGCCTGTCAGTGTTAAAGCAGCTCTTTGTAGATAATGAAAAGGAAATAATGGAAGAAAAAAATGCTCTACGTTTCTTCATTACATAACATAACATAACATAACACATGCAAGGACAAAAAACATGCAGATACACATACAGAGAAACATTAATTATTGCTCACCCATTTTTATAGCAGCTACAAAATACCTCCACTTGTATCTACTGTATGTATGTACAGACATGAAAACTGTGTATTCTTATACATTCAACCCTCATAGCATATTTTTAATGATACATGACAGGGGAACCAGCCAGACTAAATACATAAAACTGGAGATTGTGTTCTACAGACACACTATTTTCCAACAGAAACTGGAAGGAGGTCAGGGAACAAAGGAGGTGAAAAATGAAGTGGGGTGTTTTTGATGAACACAAAGTGAGATTTCTTTTGGTAAAAAGGATGGGAGCAAAAGACAGGAGAGAAGAGTCGAGGTATAAAGGTCAGGAAATCCAATACTGAAGAGATTTTTGAGAGTGAAATTGTGAAACAACTAAGATGGAAACAACATGCTGCCATAGTCAATTATGCATTGTTCTGCACTGCAGATTTTAGACTGATTCCAAACTATGGTGGCTCCTGCATAAAATAAATCTTTAGCCATAAAAGCCTAGACTTGATCATTGAAAGTATGAGAAATCTATATATACCAGGGTCTGCAGACCTGGTCCTACAGCCACTACCCTGCATATTTTAGATGTATCCCTCTTCCAACACACCTGATTCAAATGATAATCACCATCAAGTGTGTTAGTAGAGGAGTACATCCCAACATGCAGGACAGCAGCTCTCTAGGATCAGGGTTAAAGCCCCTGCTCGAGACAGAGACCTGATAAAATGTGCTCTGCACGTTTTGCAAAACCAAACTTCAGTTAACAGCTAGTCTAAACAGCACTCTTTCCCAATATATGTGAAAGATGTCATCAGTTTATAGACAAAACATAAATAATGCAAGTACAATTCTGGCTACAATCACCATAACCCACTGAAATTAATCACACTGGACACAGCAGGGGTCATGTCTTAGGTGTATCCCTCTTCCCACATACCTGATTCAAATGATAAGCACCTGCAGAAGCCTGATCATGACAATCAGGTGTGCTGGAAGAGGGAAACATCTAAAGCATGTAGGATAGTAGCTCTTGAGGACCAGGGTCAGTGACCCCTGATCTACAGCAAATGGTGGGGTAGCATAGTAAACAAGGCCTTTCCACTTGAGAGTTAACTTTAGTAAACACTAGTATACTGAGAGATGCATTTTAAGATGTGGTACGTCAAGAAAATGCTCAAATGAACACAAAAACATAAACATTTTTGCCAGGCACAACAAATCTCACCCCCTCACAATTTTTTTAACCCAATTTGCCATATCTCTTATCATTGCAAAAATGCATTTTTGGTGACTGTGACCTTGACCTTTAATGGGATCTATTCTGGACCATTCTCCTAAAAATGTAATGGAATTTGGTCAAATATTGTGTAAAGTGCTGACAGTCAGACATACAAACAGGACACGTGGAGCATGGTAACTTCACAAATCATATGAAATCTGCGATCTTGTCCAATCACGAATACATCATTATCACGCATTACCATGTTAAATCATCAATATATCATTATCAGTTTCTGAGATGTAGACGATATGTTGAAAATGGCAAATGTCTGTGACCTTGACGCAAAAATTCAATATGGCGTCATACCGAAAGTAGTGATTTGATTCAGCTCAAATTTGGACAGTTTCATCTTTGTATCCGTCCCCTTGTACCCACCAAATGTCTGAATGATCTGTCAAGAATTGGGGATACTAGAGTGCGAAAAGTGGAAATGTGCATGCACACACAGACAGAGACAAACCGTTAAACCAACATAACTTCACGAATCTCAGACTCATGAAGTTAAACCAAAAAAAAAAAACCTCTCCCTTTTTGTGGTGGGGAAATGAAGCACACAGTTGAAGGTGCACACCAGGTTCAAATCAGTGTAAACATCATGTGGTACAGACTGAACAGGCAAACATTCAGAGCCTCCAACTAAACTTTTTAACTACAAACAAAATCTTCAAAAACAATAGCCACACGGATCACAAAAATTAACTTCAGGACAATCTCCCACTTGTTATACCCCTAACTCATGGGAAACACAACAAGGTAGAGATGACAAAAGGAGTTAGAAAAATGGATTTACAAAAACAGAGTATTTGAACAATGTATATTTATTTAATAATTTGAAGAAATCCCACAGCAAAGGAGGTCTTTCATCCCCACGCAACACAGTCTCTGAGTTTGTAGACGTAGATTTCCATAATGTAATTTTCTTTTTTCACAAGAGAAAAGTTTGGAGTTGGCATCATTTATAGGTTATGCCACTATTTTACTAGCATGGCCCACTTGACACCGAACCAGGCTGCATGTGGTACCTGAACTAGGATCTTTTTGACACCTCTGTGCTGTGGTGTTCAGGCTAGTAACACTATCCATGATGCTGAAATAAGCTGCTATACAAGCTACTACTGTAGAAACACGTTTTTTTTTCTCTTATCTTTATCTTTCTTTTTCTTATTTGTATATGTTTCATCATCATTTATGCTATAACAGTCCCTGTGTTTGTTTGCAATGTGTTCAGAACTTTTCCAATGTCACTCACTTGATCCACTTACTGCCTGGCATATGTCTAAAATGTTTCCACTGCCACACACTTTATTCCCTACTTCTGATTAAAGAGTTAAGTCGAAAAAGTGCCGGGTACTTCCTACATCCACAAGTTTATTTTGTCATTGTGTGTATTCTAGATGTATAGTTGTCCCGTCTGCATTATGTAAAGTGCTGAGCAGACAACCAGCCAAGTTCAATGCATTCAATGTGTTGAGCTAAAGACAGAAAATAATGGTGTTATCCTGGGATAAGCGCTAGTTTACCCTGCAAATAGACTGTATGAGAGGGGGAAAGAGCACAGGGGGAAATGAGTCTTCATTGGAGTCACTGTACTGAAATGACTCCATTTACTCCATTTACCAGGCGCACACACACATACAGAAAGAAATTAAGCAGAAGAGAAACACAGTTGGTACTTGTAGCCTTCTTGTCAGTCTGCCTTTTATGAGCCTGTTAACATTACGGCTTAAAAGTTACAGCAATCTGCCACTAAAGACAAACAAGTCAACAGGGAAAGCATAAATCCCCTCCAAAAAAATACCACTCTATATTACTAGTGTAATATCAAAAAGTGTAAACGGAGACACCCTAACCCTAACCCACCAAATGATACTTGACATGCTTTTGCCTATGCACATCTGCATGTGTATTTACTGTCATGAATGTCAAAGCAGGGTATAATATTTAAAGTGGGTGAGTGCTTCCCCACACACTGCCTTCATTGCTTCGTTCAAGACAACAGATGGTCAACCTCACAGTGAGCGAGAGGCAACTAAAGAATAAGACAGTAAGAGTTACAGGAGGAAGGAAATCTTTGAGGAAAAAGGGGGGGGGGTTTGAAAAAAGAGGTTACAGAAACAGGGAGAGACACATGAAAAAGTAGAGACTAAAATAAAAGGACACATATGGAGGAAGGAAAGAGGATGTGAAGTGGCATCTGCTCATGTGTGGATGCACGGTTTGCATGAGTCTAAATGAAATACAGCACATTATACACAACGACACCTGAAAGAGGAGTCTGCGTGTGTAATGTTTGTAATACAGGAGACAGATTCATGAAGGAGGCACCCATATGTCACATACATGCCACCCACTGAGAGCGTTAGCATGCAAAGTGTATCTTTGTGTACCTGACATATATAACCAATTAAGGCACCATTCCTCTCATTCCTCCTCCTTTCGCTGCTAACACTAACAGACTGTACAAGAAAAATCTGATAAAATCTCATTAAAATCCCAGGAGATGTACAGTGTCACTGCCAATGCTGTGACACATCTTACTTCTATGAGTTTAAAAAGACTATAAGTGATGTGACTCTTGTTGTCTCTTATACACAGCTTTGATGGTGTACTAAACATGCTAATAGGGTTTATTGAAAACACTAGACATGAATGGAATGAACAGTAAGCTGTCATACAAATGTAGTGGAAAAAGCAAAAAGCTCAGTATTATTATAAGGTTTTATATTATTATTATAATATAAATATATAATAATATATAATAATATATATATATATATATATATATATATATATATATATATATATATAATATATAATATATAATAATACACTATATTATTATAATTATAATTTAACTGCTGCTGCTCAGGTGGTAGATGGTATTTCCCCAAATGAAAATGTTCCTCTATTTAACCTTTGTGAGGTGATTTCTCACCAATTATTGTGCTATTAATCTCTGTATTTTGCATTTCCCAGTGTAAATCAGGTATTTTTCTGTATTTAATTTAGTGATCATGCAGCCCAGGGGCCAAAGCCCACCTGCCGAAAGGTCCAGTCTC
Source organism: Siphamia tubifer (assembly GCA_020466265.1). NCBI lineage: Eukaryota > Metazoa > Chordata > Actinopteri > Kurtiformes > Apogonidae > Siphamia > Siphamia tubifer. The sequence goes on from CM035790.1 coordinate 16,651,438, forward strand.
AAAGTACAAACATTACACTGAAAATATTAACAATCAAGGGTGTCACACTCATTTTAGTTCAGGTTCCACATGCAGACCAATATGATGTAAAGTATAATAATAACCTGTTCATAGTGACAACTCAATTTGTCTAGGTTTTAGGTTCAACTGGGCTTCGAAGAAGAAGAAAGAATACAAGACCTGGGTATATGAGAAATACAATGAGAAACTTTTCTAATTTTAGTTCCAAACTTTATGTTTTTAACAATATTATGCTTGTTAAAAAATAATACATTCAGTAGTTTAATGTTTTTCTTATTGTACTAAAACTATGCATTCTGGATCACTTTGAAATCTATTCTCCATTTACCGCAAAGTGATCCAGAATCCAGGATCTCTTTCAGATCATCGCCAAAATCTAATCATTTGTTCCTTGTGACACCCCCAACACATCAAGACATTTTCGTCAAGATCTGTCCGTAACTTTTTGAGTTACCTTGCTAAATAACAGACAGACAGACAAACAGACAAACAAACTCTGGCAAAATATAACCTCCTTGGCGGACCTCTCTTCATAAAAGGAGGGAGGTGTGCTTTGATGGAAGTTTGCGCTCTCAAGAGTGCTTTTCTAGCTTATGATGCTATTACATTACTGGTCTGGCCCACTTGAGAGCCAACTGGGCTGAATGTGGCCCCTGGAAGAAATGAGTTTGACACCATGAAGTAAATTAACAAAAATATTAAAAGCTGTTTTTAATGGAGAAGTACACGAGGAAACCCAGATAAACTACCACTGCTACTCTATCTGTATCAACAGGATCTATTACTCATTATATTCATATATATTTTAATTAATGTATAATCACATGAAAATAGGACTATCTTTTGCCACATTAGAATGGTCCATTAATATAGATGAAGTAGGAACAAGTCCAACATGTTTCCACAGCAGGTCAGAACATCCTTGTTTTTCCCATTTTTTCCCTCATTTCATAACGGTAACTTAAGGTACGTTACTGTCACCTACTATGTTTGGAGGCTGGAACAGAGTTAATATACCACATCAGAGTTAATGGTTCATAACGGACAAACCAAACATTGATTCTAAAAAGGTCCTCCATGTATTTTGCAGCTGTTCTAGACAAAGGGGACAGTTGTATGGAATCTACAGCCTCACAATTAGATGTCACTAAATGTCAGACAGTGAACACCATCTGTCCCTCAAATCAAATGACAAGCAGTCAATGTAATGTTTTTTTTATTATTTAGTTTTTTGGTTGTTGTTTTTTTTCAGTCCCTGAGCAGTGGAAAAAAGTCATCAAAAAGTCATGACAAGCGATGATTATGTAATCAACTACAAACTCCTGTGTGCATCATGTGACTAAAACAAGAGTAAAAGAAAAAGTGAAATGAATAAAAGCAGTTGTTTTGTCAGTACAATGCCATAGATTTGATGTAAGAGCTGAAGTGATTTTGGTTGGTATCAAGAAAACCATGGAAAATGAATAGGTATCAGCTCTGAAATTAATCTACTATGAGCTATTTTTTGTTGTTATTATTATACAGTGGTACCTCTAATTACAAAAATTATTTGCTCCAGAAGTGTTTTCATACTGTGATTTTTTCATAAATAGTCACAATTTACATGGAAAATGCCTAATTCGTTCCAAGGCCCCCAATACTACCCCTCAAACCCTTTAAAAATTATAAACATTTACCAATTTTGTATGAAATATGTGTTAAAAGAAAAAAAAAGATTCACATTTTAGATGTAATTTATTGGGGTCAGTGTGTAAATGTGTCTTCACTGACTGAACATTAAACATTAAACCATTAAAATGAATAAAACATGCAAACCATTTACATACCATTATGGTTGTTTTAAGTGTCACTTTCACCTTCAACAATGTTTGTTGACCACCCACGCGATGCTTTAAATTCTGGGGGTGTTTGCTGTTTTGAAGAACCCTCACCTCCACCCTCCGTCATCAGATCAGTAAATATGGCAGATGTTTTTTCTGAAACAATCACCTCCTGCAATTTCTTTCTCCTTCATCCAAATGAGCAACAGTTTCTCCATCTGGTCGTTCAGTGATGACCTCTTTTTCGATCTCACAGAGATGCCTTTCAAAGGGGTCACTGCTTTTAGCGATATCACTCAACCGTGTCCCACTTTCATCTATTTTTATCATCTCCTGTTTCACTTCTATTGATAACGCAGCCCACTTCTTCTTTTCATTCGCAACGGAATCACTTAGTTTAAGCTCATGATGAATAACAAATACGTAAATGGTAAATGGTAAATGGACTGCATTTATATAGCGCTTTTCCACCTTCATGGTGCTCAAAGCGCTTTACATTAGCCTCTCATTCACCCATTCACACACACACTCATACACCAGTAGGTTTCTAAGGGCTACGGTAAGTCCTACTGGGGGCCTAAGTCAGGGTTCAGTGTCTTGCCCAAGGACACTTCGACATGTGGACAGCCAGAGCCGGGACGCGAACCTCCAACCTCTCGGTCATTGGGCGACCCACTCTACCAACTGAGCCACAGCCGCCCCCCAACGTACTGTAATGAAGTTTAAATAAGCACACTGGGAAAAATTCAAGAAACAACAGTAACTCTGTGATGAATGAGGGTCAAAGGGTAACAAAAAGTATCATGGGTAGCTCCCTCATAGCCGATGGGATGTTACGTGCAGTACATATGTGACGTATTTACACACATTATGTAGTTATGTATAGTAATGTACATACAGAACTGTATTTATATGTCGGGGGTTTCAGTTTCCTTTCGTAAATAGAATTTTCTTTTGTATTTAGAGACTAAAAACTGAGGCAAAGGTTTTTCGTTACTTGAATCATTTGTTAGCTGGGTCTTTCGTAAGTAGAGGTACCACTGTATTTGGCCAAATATTTAGTTTACTTAGTATTAGACTGAACAAGAAATTGGAGAAAACAAGTGTGGTCTAATTTTTTTTTTCTGTGACTGTAAATGCAGAAATAATTCTTTCAGCCCTGCTTATCACACTATCCAATCATCCTACCAGCTGGTGCATTCAAATAAAAATATTATATTCTAAACCCCATACATTATTTACTCAGTCAAAGCAGTAACAGACATTGTGTCACAAAGTAAACATCTTGTTCATGGCCTCCTCTGACCTGCCCCTGCCCTCTCAGTCCATGTTTTTTTCCTCCTTTCTCATAAACTTACATAAAATGATGTGACGTATAAGCCACTGTGCTGTTCATCCACTGTGCCCTACAGTTCTATAAGTGAACTCATTTCAGTATGTTCGGCTCACAGGACACAAACTCTTATCCCTCCTACTTAGTTTTCTGCTCTATGCATTAAATAACACAAGACTCAGGTCTCTTTCTCAATTCTCTATCTGCTACCGGTGCTCTTCACTCCTTGCATCTATTTTCCTTTCTTCCTCTTTCCATTTCTCTTTTTAGTGTGTGTGACAGTAGTCATGTCAGAGTAAGGCTGGCTGAAGCCCTTGCAGCAGTCAGCCTCTTTGATGTTGAGCCCTGCTGAATTAGGCCATCACCCAGCGGTGCTCTGCTGCCTGCCTGCACAGACACAGTCCTCACACACACACACACACACAACACAAACACAACACAAACACATACATAAACACAGTAGGATTGGAAGCTCCCACATACAAACCAAAACAAATACACACTGACATGGAAAAGCATGCACATGCAAAGTCCATTCTGCTGCTGATATAGAACAACATGCCTCTGAATACTCACTGCGTCACATGGGATTATCCAAACATGTTCTATATGCTCATTTATACCTCCATATTAACATGTGCACATGTGAATAACGCTCATTATTTCCAGTCCTCATTTCCTGCTTCTTAATAAACATGCATTCAAATTCTTATGAGGGTTTCTCCAAAGGGTAGTCTATACTATAACACATTAAAATACACACAGATCCTGAAGGACTCACACTCACACACACACACACACACACACACAGAAAGGAAAATGTAGGACATTCACAGAGAATGTATTCAAGAATACAGGAAAAAAGACAAAAATGTATTCGTATTCAATCAGCTCTCCCTTGTGCTCACAATATGAACACTACCAAAGAGACTAAAGCAGAAAGACTCCTAACTTACAAATGAAAACATACTCTGGTTCAAAGATGTCATAAAATGGAAATCATTTCTGAAATTATTTTTTAACTGTAGGTATATGGAGTTAATGTTCCAAATTGGCTTCATGTTAATATTAGTACTGAAAAACTGCAGCATTTTTTAAGGTAAATGAGTAAAAAGGTAAATGAGTAAAACATGTCATAAAAACAAAACATAAAAACAGCTACTTTTACAGGGCGCAATATACATATAAGCAGGTGTATAATGTAATGTAATTGTAAAACATAAATACAGAAAATGTATTTGCATTACTTGGGTAAAACCTAGGAAAAGGCAAAGTAAATCTGTGTGTTGGTGCATACATGTGTTCCTCCCTCTCTGGTGGCTGAGAACAGCCCTGTGGTCAAACTGGAGCGCAGCCACAGATCTTTCCATCAATTAGTTGATTTTCCCTGTCTATCTCTGCCTACAAATCTCCCTTGTTGTCTTTATATTCTTCTACATCTCTTGCCTTTTTCCATGCCATTATTTCCACTGTTATTGGCTCACTAGGAGACTATGTACTTGCGAACATGGAATTTTAAAATGGTTTTGAAGGCGCAAATAATATTCCTTCAAGAGTAAACACCCTCATAGACTACTGTTTTTTTGGTTGTTTGTTTTTTTCCTCATCTTAACTCTTTCGTATGTTATAATTGCGATGGCACCTTTCAAATATCTACTATTGTGGTGTTGGTAAATGAATGAAACACCAGCAGCTAAAACAATAACAAGCTATATTTTACACACATACATGTAACTACGCATGTGTGAAATTAAATCACACATATTTCTACGCTCCACTCTACACACAGCACATCATCACTGCATATCAATTACACGGCGAACTGAGGATCTTTTTCTAATTCAATCAGTCTGAGTTGGTGTCACATCCCAGGCTTTGCCCATTCTACCAGCCACACACCCTTATTTTTACCCCCCACTTCATTCTCACTGGTGTGTCTCAGTTATGGCAGGGCTGCTGGGTGTGGGTGTTACATGTGTGTGTATCTTTACACATGTATAAAAAGTGTGTGTGTGTGTGTGGGGGGGGGGGTAAAGATAAAATACTCTCAACTCACTTCAAATATATACGTGATAATGATTCTGACATTTAACGCGTCTTTTTCTTCAAATTTCTGAGCTATTGTAATTTATGAAGTCACTAATATTGGTAACACTAATTACTCCTACTACTATTACTACTACCACTAGCAGTATTACTACCACTATAACTATTACTACTACTACATACTGCTACGCCTACTTTACTGCTACTATTACTACTACTACCACGATTACTACTACTATCACTAGAAGTGTTACTACTACTACTACTACTACTGATACTGATATTACTAATACTACTACTACCAAAACTACTACAACTACCACCATTACTACTACGTCTACTACTCTGGCAGACTAAGTGAGTAATGGAGTGGGAAAGCACTGTGCAGTGATACTAATCATTGCATTGTTTTTGTGCAAATAATATTCAATTATGAAAATATTTATATTTAGAAACTATCGTTTGACAAAAAATATCCTAACAAATACCTCAAATATCTGAAGAGAATGAAGTGCAATAATTATAATATTCTACCTGTTACTAAATGTTTTGTGCCTTTTTAGATCAAATCTGTATTGCATTTATTTTTCTTAAGATATGCACATTTTTCAGGTTATTCACATAATTTGTGTTTGGATAGTTTGTTAATGTAAACATTTTCATAACTGAATGTTCTTTGCACTAAAGTAAATAGAAAAGTTTGGAGTTATCATTGTTTAAAGACTATTATGATAAGTATTGTTTTCCTGTTCCAGCCCACTTGAGATCAAATTGGGATGAAAGTGGCCCCTGAACCAAAATGAGTTTGACACCCCTGGTCTTTAATCCTAACCCCATAGGAAACATATATTGATATGTACTTGATTCATTGCCAGAGTTTTTTTTTTATTTATTTATTCAACCTTTATTTAACCAGGGGAAAAAGTACATGGAGATTAAAAACCTCTTTTGCAAGTGTCCTTGCCAGGACAGTAGCAGCAGGAGATACACAAAACTGAAATCACAGCAATGCATGCACATTAAAATATACATAAAACACAATAAAAGTCAGTACATAAACATAAATCACAAAACTAAAAACATACACCATCAATAATTTAAAAGGTACTAAAAGTATATAACAAAAAGCATCTCGTAAAAGCACCTCAAAGCACACTGTAACTAGCTTACAGCTGGATTAAAGTCATTTATTAAGTTCCTATTTCATGTTTCAGTCAGTGTCTTTAGGTGTGGGACAGTGTGATTCACCTGCATTTACACATATATTCAATATATACTGTGTTCACTTTGTTCATTATATTTGCAGATTTGTCACCTTGCTTTTGCTTTTAAGCTGTCCTTGTGTTAGTTAGCTTCAGCTGAAATATTATGCAAGAAGGGTGTCAGCTAAACACTATGTCCATTCTCTAAAAAAAGAACATATCACATTATGGTCATTCATCACATCATGGAGTCCATATGATGTTCACACATTAAAACAGTTTGATTGTATAACTTCTGTAATGGTATCTTTTCTTTTTGCCTTCTCTCTCGCAGCTCCTATTGACTGAAACAAACTCATTTGCATTAAATTTTTTCAGAATCCCATGTATTATGTGCACATCATGCAAATGAACCCCTCCTCTCTGTGTTTTCTCTTCACTTAGATCTTAACCATTTGAACAACGCAGCCTTGTCTCCCCTGGGTCCAGCCATGGCCTTGTCTCACCCTCATAACAACCTGGGAATTGGCTTCAATAAGTACACCTCGCTCAAGGCCGTGGGTGAGTATAATTACACACGCACACTTTAAGTCACACACGCACACGGACAAACCTGAATCAGGAGGGGAGGATGGTGAAAAATACTAAAATGTCCCCATGCTAATGCACACATTCAGGAGGAAAGTGGTAAGGGGGAGCAAGCACCCATTAAGGTAATGGATTTTTTATGAGTCTGACTCTCATCCAACCATGTGGAATCACAGCCCGTGTTTTTGTGCTGTGGCTGAGGCCTGATTTATTTTTTTTTTTGTCTCCAAACAGAAATCAACAATACAAAAAACATGATCTAAATATTATGACCTCTGTGGTTATAATTTTTATTGCTTGAAATAATCTTTGTTTACAATATAAACAGACACCAAAAGGGTTTCTAATCAGCAAAATAGTTTAAATCTATATTTCTCTCACTGTGTAGCAAGAGATAAGAGGGCGGGTGTACAGATAGACACAAAACAATGCTCACATAACGCAGTAGTTCTGATACAAAGACTACATTTGGAAAATACACAAATGGCTGTTGCTAGCATTTATGCTTATATTGAAGTTACTACAAACTATTACACATTATCACAAAACAAATCTAAAAACAATCCAATAATACACATTCACCTCACACCATCTGTTTGGGTTTTTTTTTGTTTTTTTATTTCTTCATATTTGTTTGGCTAGTACAGTTGTGCTCATAAGTTTACATACTCTGACTCTGTTGTGGATTTTCATCATGGATCAAAGATGTCGACACCGGAAGTTGAGTAGAAAAAGGCTCTGTTTATTCTGACATATACAGTCCTTTATAGTCCATTTTCAGATACTCGTTCCTCACCCTAAACCTGCTCTAACCAGTCCTCCATGCACAATGGACGGTCTTGAATGTTCCAAAATGACAATGACCTAAAACATGAGGCCAAGTCGACCTGTCATTGGAGGAGTGTCCATGTCGGTCTCCTGACCTCAGTATTATTGAGTCAATTTGGGGAGGTGTCAAACATGCTGTTCATTTAAGAAAACCCAAAAACTGAAAGGAACTGAAGGTGGTTTACCAAAAAGAATGGAGAGCTTTACCATCTGATAGTGTCTGATCCACAACTACCACAAAAGATTAACATCTGTCACTGACATTAAAGAAGCCAATACAGAGGATGAAGAACTAGGGTATGTAAACTTATGATCAGGGTCCTGTTGTCAGTATGATTTAAAAAGAGCAAACACATGTGTTCGATAATAAATGACTTCACCAAACAACTAAACATGAATGAAAGAAAAGTTTCATTTATATTGTCCAAAAAAATGGATAAAGAAACACAAATTCTGCAATGGTATGTAAACTTATGAGCTCAACTGTATAAGTATAAATGATGGATTGAGTTGAAAAGTCAGTAATGTTTGAATTGCCCCATGTAACTAAATGAATAGGATTATGATATCACAAATGTAAGCTACAATACTGTCAAACGGAATCATAATGTGAGTCTTTCACAACAGATGCTTATTAAAATATGGTCATTGAAATAATTCAAGATAAGTATCTGGAGATAAACAGTTGACAGTGTTAATTCTCGATCCAAGTGCAAGGGGGAAACGTCAAAGCTCTAATGGGAAATAACAAAAGAAAATGAAGAAAAGTACTGATGGAAAGATAACAACGCACTTGTTTTCACTGAGCTATTTTAGCACAAGTCAATGAAAAAAACAAAAGAATTTAATAAAATGATCAAATAACTTCATTGAAATGATTATGTGACAGGTTTGCAGACACAGATTAAACCCAGAATGGGGTTCACACATGCAGTAATGACAAACTGTGGGTTTTTATTGAAGGCCAGTCATTTTAAAATCAATGGATCATGTAATGTTAGGTTGCCTGATGTGAACCGTTTAGCGCCGCATTATGTAAGAACAATGCAATATGTAAGAATTGTTTACCTTATTATTTAATAATGCTGCATTCTGTGATAATATGCTGCATTTTGTTAGAAAATTCATAAATGCATCTTGTAATAATGTATTTCATGTTGTAAAAGTTATTACAAAATGCAGGTGTGGCACTTTTGGAGCATTATGTAATAAACCAATGAAAAACTATTTAAATGGATGCCTTAAGTGGACAAACCATCAAATCAGCATGACATTCTGGTTCCATTAAAATTCTGATTAAAAACCAATCGGATGTTTCATTGGTCAAACTTCATTCAAATATAAATGCATTCATTCAAATGGAAAACTGCTGCACTAATTAAAACTGACAAGAAACATACTAGTGCAATGATATTTTAGAAGACATACACACATGCAATCTGAATTATGTCATGCAAATATTATGTATGAAATAATGCATAAAGAACCATTAGTGGTACATGAGAGATATGAACAAAAGAGTGTTTAGTGATTTTAAACTTTTGTGTAAGGCCTTCCTCTCTATGGTATTCATTAATTTAGAAAACATGGAATTTCTAGTTATCAAGTTATCGCATTCACACGAAGGATATCTGGCAGTGAAGGAACTGCTGGGGCCAACAGCATCGATATAATGAAAAACATAACATCCCTGAAACTCAGTTCAGGGATAAAAATATAAATATAATATTTTTTAATAATATATATTGTATATATTTAATTATATATTTAATATAATATATTTTGAGTTATGTGCGTGTGAATCCGCGCACAGGTGCACCAGTTGGCAAAACATAAAAGCTTTGAGTCTGCTTTGACAAGGTGCCGTTGAAGTGTGGATGCGTTTGGTTCAGATGCCAATGCTATTTAGCCGTGGGCACACTGTTAATTAAATAACCATATTTTATACAGTAGAGAAACAGTCAAGATAAGATGCACCTGTTCTGTAGCGTGTTTAAAAATGGTCGCTAGTAATTTACAATATCGCTCAATTATGATCGTTAGCTAATCAATCACTACAAAGTGTTTTTTTCTGTTCTATATAGTGATATAGAACAGAAAAAAGTTACATTTCCAGCTCTATTTAACTGCTAATGCAACAACGGGGAATAAAAACTGCTCATTAACAAAAAAAGATTTGAAATATTTCCAATGAATGACCAATGAAATAAACTATTTAATTTAGCTGGAATGCTTAATGTTGTTCTGCTGGTATGATGGTTTTTGTAATTAAGGCATCAATTTCAATGATTTTTGTGATGGTTTATTACATAGTGCACCAAATGATTACATTAAAAACACTAAAAGTGCTACTCTTATGTAATCACTGCTGCAATATGAAATATACTTACTATACAAAATGTGCCATTATTACATGACAAAGTGAAAAACTATGACATTATGACATATTGAACCGTTATTACATAATGCAGTACAACAGACCATATAATATTGATGAAATAATCAGATTCATGATGACTAAAAAGCACCATGATAACAATAACCAATAATCAAAGTGGGGAATCCCTGCAGAGCCAGTACAGCCACTGTAATGCAGTCATCAATTGACAGCTCGCCTTCTTTAAATAGCAATCCTGAATCAGCTGTGGTGTACAGAGCCACTGATATTGCTCAAACCTTTCAATAAGAAAAAAGGAAAAATCAAATATTCTTTCTCATCCAGACCACATAGTAATAGATGTCAACATCATCCTGAAACACAAGGAAATAAAAAGGCAGACAAGTATAAACCTGTTCATGCAAACACATACCATGTCATCTGATCAGTACAGACAGATGAGGACACAGTGACAATGATTAGAGCCGACTGTTTGACACATGTACATGCACAATGCATTGGCACAAAATGCAAAGGCTACACTGTCCATCACAGCTGAAAACTATCCAACAGAACCAACATTAAAGCTGGCAATCAACTGTATACTCCTTTGAGCTTTCTATAAATGTTAATAGAAATATCATGAAGACCTGTAACTTTATAAAGTACTCCTTCAGTAAATATGAGAGAATAATGCATATCGGGTAGATATGTTGAAAAAATAGGCAGAGGAAAAACTGACACCAGCAAAACGAATGAGGAGAAAGTCAGTGAAAATGGTTAAGAGCAGCAGGAAACAGAGAATATCAACCCATTGTTCTACTCAGAGGGTGAGAAACAAAGGCCGATCGCAGCGACACACCAGCTACTCCACTGAGAACGTTAGGCACATTTTACTGAAACATACTTCAAAATAACAAACCCCCTCACATGCCGAGATGCAAAGCTCCCTCTCTCCTCCCATAGGGCCTCGTCTCCACTTTGGTTTAATGCCACCGAGACAATGATCCATGTGCAACTGTTTAGTATCTGCTGTTTTTGTCTCTCCATCTCTCGTTGCACATGTGTTCCCTTCTGTTGCCTTAACACTAGGTCATCATGTTGTTAATGACTACACCATGTCACACAACATAATATGCATGCAAGATTTTCTTTTGTTGGTAGGCATCCACTTTATTACCCCACCCCCTGAAGGTGAGGCATGAGATATTGTTTTTGTTCAGTTAATGTTTTTTAATGAATTTTCAAGATCTTTTCTTTTCTTCCTCATTTACTTATAATTGGCAAAATTTCAAATGTATACATAAGTAAAACTATTGGTTAAATTGTTATCAAAACTGGTTTCTAGATTGGCAGTGGTCCAGAATAGATGTCATTACATTTTGGGAAAAGTAGGGTTTTTTATTAATTTGTCATTTTTTCCAGTTTGTTTGTTGCAGGTTAAAGTGCCCCCCCCCATACACTTATAAGGGGCAACATTTCACATATCTATAAACACAGCAATATTGCTTCATTTTACTTCAAACTTGGCACATAGATATATAGAGGCACTTGATAAGCTGGCATCACCACAACAAAAATGGTACCCTATTTCCTATTTTTTATTTTACAGATTTTCTGAAAATGTTAGAAAATGTGTGCTACATTTGTATAAAAACCTGCCTCCTCACTTTCTGTCTTTTGTTTACTGGCTTCGCATGTCAACTTCTATGGATGAAATATTCAAACAATCATCATGTTTTCTGGTTTAAAAAGTCACTGCCATCATTTTCTAGCTTGTTTCAGTGTTTTCTTTCATGACACAAACCATCTCACTCTTTTTCGGCTCATTCTTAGGTCACATATTGTTTCCCTTTCAAACACTTTGCACAAAAAAAAGACACAAAAAGAGATTCTACATACTGTACAATCCAATCATCTTTTCACACATGCTTATCAGTTTTCTTGCTGGGCAATAAAGTACTACCCTGTCCGGAGATCTCTGGCTGTGTGTACAAAGTCATGGCTAGGACACTCAAATGTTTGGATGGAAAAGCTGAACCTGTGCCAAGTAACACAGCAGTAATCTGGACCAAACTGTTTTGAGATCACCATTAGATATCAGGACTTAATACAAACTACTGCTCAGGTATAATTTCTAAAAAATTAGAAATGGATGCCTTCACTAAAGACTGCATGTGTGACTCATAGAGATCTGTAAATGCATCTGTCAGCGGATGTCAAGTCTACAGGACGAAGGGGAGAAAAAAAACAATTTAAGACAGAAAGTGGAGGGATATTCAAGATGAGGGTGTGACAAACTATTCAGCAGGACACCGCATCTCTATGTCCTGGGCCAGAACTGCCTGAATTAATTAAACGGATGGAAATTCAGGAGTCTGAGTACTATTAGAGATGTCAGGCATAATAGGTCTAAGCTAAAAATGTAACCATTGACGTGCATTACATTTACATTTACATTTTGCGTTCTCAGTATCTTGTTTTCATATCATATGTATAATCCATTTGTACCTCCCTTTGTCACCTGATAAATATAAATGCAGATTCTTCTCACCAAAATCTAATAATTTGTTCCTTCTGACACCCCCAACACCTCATGCAATTTTCATCAAGATTTGTCCATAACATTTTGAGTTATCTTGTCAACTAACAGACAGACAGACAGACTGGCAAAAGCATAACCTCCTTGGTGGACATCTCTTCATTTGGGGAGGGGGGGGGGGGGCTGTCGTGGTGGAGGTTTGCGCTCTCAGAGTGCTTTTGTAGTTGCAATTTAAACCAAACTGCAGTCTGTTCCTAACCCAACTACAAAACTAAAAACATATTGAAGTTAGAATACACTCATTCTTGGTGACATGAATAATATGACATGTTGAATTCTTTATACATGGTTTATAGGGACATAAAATGGCAGCATTTACTTCTGGTGACTTGTTTGTATCAGCATCATACTCTCAAATGTAGATAGAACCCCCCCAAAAAAAGGTAAAAATGTTAAAAGGGTGCAACACTGTTCACTATTGAGGACAAAACCTAACTAAACAGAGCACTCTTCTTTTGCCCTTTAGCTCAGAACACATATACACAGACTTCACTGTCCAACTGTGCTGAATTTTGATATCTTTTTTATTTTTAATTAATAACTGGTTTGAGTTTAATCATGATTCATCACATGCAATAATGGTGCAATACAGTGGAAATGGCTTGATTACGGAAACAGTGTGAAACAGATTAAATGAATCAAAATATTAGGATCATTATTACTTTTAAAGTTTGCAGAGGCTATCTGGGACAATGAAAAAAGAAAAACAATATGGTGTTTAAGAAACGTGACAAACAATAATAGTCTGCATTCAAGTTATATATCATTAGCCCTGTCAATAAGCTGCGCTGTTAAAGAAATAAAAAAAAAAATCATCAAAATAAAAGGAGGGACAACTAAAAAAACACGTCAGCAGATGCCAACAGCCCATTATCACCAACAGCTGATGGTCAATTCATCTCAACATGAAAAAAATAGTATAAAGGCTCCTAAAGACAAAGATTTTTCAGTTATCCTACAAGTCTGTTATCAGCTACATGGCATGAATCTGATTACACGACTGCAGAAATGATAACATCTACTGGCTACTAACATCATCACTGAATGTCCTCTATCAATCCCACTGAAGTCTCTAAATCATCAAGCTCAGTTAAGAAAATCTACTTAAGATAAAGACTTAGTAAAGAACTTTGTTTTAGTGTACATATATTTATGATCAATGTGTCATTTAATCTATAAAGACCCAGTGCTACTTTTGTGTCAGTTCCCAAAGCAGTTTTTCCCTGTAGTTTACCTGATTTATGTTTTTTATCACCATCAATCGTAATGTAATCCTCTATATTTTATGTTTTGTTCTTTCATTTACTGATCATGTACTTTAATCATCATGATGAGATTACATTTGATTCTTATATAAAGAAAAGGGATATGTACTTTTTCAGGCAAATATATCATTAACTGAACACATATTAAGTGTGTCCATCCACTGTTATGATGATGTTAAAGTCATTTTCTTTCAGAGGCCTAATTCAGTGCAATTTGATCTCAAATGGGCCAGGCCAGTAAAATAATAGCATAATAGTAATAAAATAATGTGAACTCAAACAGCTTTTGTCTTTTTTTTAGTGTAAAACAGACTGAAAGTAAGATTAAAATAACACAAAAATTACAAAAAAAAGCTGACATTTACAAACCATTGAAAGATGCGAACAACCTGATTTTTTTTTTTAATTTCCAAGAAAAATAGATGAAATAAAATAATACTAATACTAATACTAATACTAATACTAATACTAATACTAATACTAATACTAATACTAATACTAATACTAATACTACTACTACTACTACTACTAATAATAATAATAATAATAATAATAATAATAATAATAATATGCCTCAACTCACTGTATCATTTATACATCTGCATTATGGATCAGATCTACAAACGCACAAAACTTTTAGTAACAGGCAGAAAATAGTTAAATTGCACTTAATATTTAAGTTTGTTCATATTTGTTAGATTTTTCACATTTTATTGTTCAAGGATAGTTTGTTAATGTAAGTTTTCTACTCAGAAAAATAGGGTTGAAGATGCATCGTGGAGTTTAATTAATGAAGAATTCAGACATTCAGGCATAACATTTACATTTTATGTAGATCACAAAGAAATTTTTCAAATGTATAATTCCATTTAAAAAAGAAAGATATAGATCCTTTAAAGTTATGAATCATATTGGTGCGTGTTTGGGTCTTTATGGATTAAATTATCAGCACTTGTTGTGACTTAAATCTAATAACACAGTGACATGATCATTATTACAACCATCCATCGTTTTTGTTTGTCAAAACTACACAAATGATCATCTGTTAAAATATTTCCACACTATTTTATTGATACAACCAAAGGTATCACTTTATACTTTTAGGCAGCTGACAAATGACAGCTTTTGTCAAAATAATTATCTACTTATACTGGTTAATTTGACAACTGCTGCTGTTACACTACACCACGTTTATTCCAGTTGTGTATCATGTCAATTTGATGAGTGTTATTTGGGAAAGACATATTTTCTCAATAGGATGTCCCACAATGTCATAAAAACAGACCAAATAGTTTACACTGCTGTATGTTGTCAAACTTTAAAATCCTTTAGAGGGGCAAACTTGTGCAGTTCTACCCCAGATTGGACCCACAGGCTTTGCTTCAGGCTACTCCTGGGTGGAGAGCAAAAACTGATGTTGTTGAAGAGCAGAACATAAATGAGATGCAAAATGAAAGAATGAAACACAAGAGAAAGAGAGTGGAAAGGAGCAGATGGAGGATCTGTGAGATGGAGAGGAAGGCACATAATATTGTCACAGAGGACACGGCTGTCAGGTGGTCCTGCTGGCAACATGTGTGGAAACATTCAACTGGACAGCAACAGCAGTTGTTGTGGGAAGGAAGGGTGTGTTTAATTCATTGTTCCTATGCTGTCCCAGTTTCTTCCAATCTATGCAGAGATTTGAGCCAATCTTTCTCACAATTTGCTTTTATGACTTCTGCTGCAGTTGATAACACCCTCTTTACAGCTTCAAAAGTGCATTTAAATTTATTTTTATTTGCTTTTGTTTTCTAAAAGATAACCTGCGCATGTGTGTAAAATCAGCTGCATTTATATATGTGGTAAATGCTGGTAAATTTGTAAGAAAAAGCGTATGAAAAATGGTATCAGAAGTGGCTCCCCATTTAAACATGGCATTAACATGAATGATCACTTGGATTTGGACCTCGCTATTAAAGTAAATGTAAATAAAAGTGTTCACCTACAACACGGACCATCTTTCATCTCCAGTTGAATAGGTTTTGTAATATTATTCTGTAAATGTTATTAACTGTGGCTGCTTTAAAAGTGGAATATTTTGTTTATGCATAACCACTTTATGAATGTGAATCAGTCAAAACACTAATTTAAACATTTTAGCATTAGATTAAAATGTCAAAATGTTTGCAAGGGGTACAGTTTATTGGTGACTGAGTCTGTAATAACTTGAAATGTGTTTTTTTTCTACGAGGTTACATAACCATTGGCTATTCTATTTGTTTAAAAAAATGGAGTAGAGAGTCATTCTCATGCACTCAGGCAGAACTACACATCAGGGGCGGATCTAGCCATTTTGGAGCCCTAGGCAAACTATAGACCTGAGGCCCCTCATTCTGTAAACACACACACATACGATAGAGAGCGAGAGAGATTAAGGTTGCAGTAGTTAAGTTCTTAAGTTCAAATGTCCACGTTCCACTTGTCCAATGTACAAGAGATGTGGGTTATGTGTGATGGGACAAATACTATTTAGACATTAGTTTGGTTTATTCTGCTGCTATTTAGTGTGTGTGTATGTGGGGGGGGGTCATAGAAAATGTTTTATTATGTTACATCAGTAACAAATTAAAATAACTTATTTATGTGTTTACTGTGACTGAGTTGCTCAGATGTTGGGCCCCTATGGAGGGCAGATTTGATGGGGGCCCTAGGTCAAGGGTACCCAAATCCATCCTGTATCCTGTATCCTGCATGTTTTCCCTCTTCCAACACACCTGGTTCAGTTAAAGATCAGCTCATCCTCATGCTCTGCAGAACCCTGATAATGATGTAATAACTTCCAGGTGTGCTGGAAGAGGGAAATATCTAAAACATGCAGGATAGTGGCCCTCAAGGACTGGATTTGGGCACCCTTGCCCTAGGCAATTGCCTGAGTTTGCCTAATTGAAAGTCCGCCACTGCTACACATATGAAGCACAAACAACATTCTGGTGTCCTTTGTGAAACTCTGTGTTTAAACACTCTACCATGCTGCAGTTGATGCACTGACTTTCATTTGCACAGAGGACACCCACAGAACAGGCAGTCCTTCAAGACATGAGTTCACATTCACACTGTCAAATTAAAGTGGTCTTCTGCATCACAAACTACTTCTGAATGTAGTCTGTGCGATCAGACCTCAGTGGGTCCCCACTCTATCTTGACTGTGTTCACATTCCACTCATAATTAAGGCCAGGCGGGAACACTTCAACACAAGCTTTTTGTAATGACTCAGACCTGTGGACCCACGGTGAAGAGCCACACCCACTAAGCACATGCAGAGAGTGAGAAAACCCCACCACACAATAGGCTGCATATGATGTATCTATGTTTAAACATTTTTATAGAACTGCTAAATTAGGCATAACACTTAAAGTGCAGGGAGCTCACAGCTGGTGAAGCAGCTTTTCCAAGCTGCCAGAATCATGCAATGCACTTTGCTGAACAGACACATAAATATCAAGCGGCTTATTTCCTTTTCAGTGTGTGAAAAATGTATGTAAATGTGTTCTTTGTTGCTTACAGTTGCACACACAGCATAAACATAGGACATAGGACACAATGCAAGTGTATTCATATGTGCAGACACTGACATAAATACATACTAATCTTCAACAAGTTCCTACTGCAACAGTTAAATCAAAGCTAAACTCAACATCTTTATAGCTGAATAAAACTAGATTTCTCCTTAATTGCTCTTTTGTCCAGTTTAACTAGATTAGTTCAGCACATTTGTTGGTTGTCTATTTCTTTCTGCATGCTACAATGAAAGAACAGTTCACCGCTTATTATGGGACAAACTGCTGGTGTAAAGCTAGATTCAAATTTAACATTCAAGCCCATTTTAACAGCCAACTGGCCTATGAGATAATTGAACATTAAATTGGTTTTACTTAATGAAAAGCAAGACACTGAGAAAGGATTGGCTTTAAATTTTTAATGATTAGCATAATTTTCCAGAGTACATCACTATAGAAGTTGAGTGAAGCAATGCCTCAGGTATTATTATTATTTGATACCAATTGTACTACACCGTTTCCTGACATACATCATGGAAATAACATTATGAAATCACCCGAGTCTAATGGTCAAAATACAAAGTGCTTCAATATGCTTTCAAGGTTAAAAGATGCACTTGGAGAAGCATACCAATTGAGTCAGAAGATTCTAAAGGGCCTGTGGGTCCAGTCAATGGTTTCATCATGGATGCATGCATGAACACTTACTAATGCATTGCTGCATTGACTGACATTAATTACCACCAATTAAACTCAACTGGTCATACATCAGCAACCCAGAATAAAAGCACAGGATCAGGCCCATCTGCACGGGGGTATCACAGCTATCACATACTCAGCTTCTTAAAATTATATGATGCATCAGCAATCCTTTTCTACTATTTTTCATTATCTCTGCTTACGTGTGTAAAAACAGAAATATTCCTCAGACTATTTCTATATCACTTGGTACCAATTGTGAGTCATTTTAATAATGTCTCTGTTAGAGCTGGGCAAAAAATCGATTTAGATTTAAAATCGAGTTTTATGGCAAAATCGATTCATATGTTAGGAAAATTGTGCAATCCGATTCCCCTCTACACACACTTTTTTCCTCGCAAAAATATATATATATATATATATATATATATTAACTACTGTTACATTGGCAATAGAATAAATAAACAAAAAAATTTTACCAGTAAATGTAAATACTTGTGTGGCAAATTTTAATTAGTATGAGAGTTCAAGTAGCAGCTCCATCTGGTTGTTTCTAAGAAAGACTCATGAAAGAGAATTTAGAAAATTCAGGCAAAAAAGTCTAAAAACAAGAACAAAAAAAAACTTCTTCTTCTTCTTCTTCTTCTTCTTCATCAGTCTCTCCAGGAAAATGGCCGAGTAAAGCAGGCCAAAGTAAACAAGGTTGTTAATGTCTTAAGGCCAGAGTGTGTATAAGAGGGAGGGCAATGATGATGACCGAACAGCAGAGTCAAGTTCCACTCATGGAGATTGCCCTAATCTGACTCGACATGCTAAACCCACTCTATTTTTATTCCCTACAATTTTACCCAGTGCACACTCATAGTGCTTTTCTTTTTTTTAACCTCTATGGTACAGACCTTACATGATGCTTACTGACACACACATACACTCAGCTTCACCTTCTTTGCCTTGGCTTTCATTTTATTTCCTTAAGTGACAGATTTTCCTGGAAAGCCTGTGGGTGAACTGTGTGTTTAATGTGTGTGTGACTTAAAGCAGATGAGGCAGCTGACTCATTCCATAGTCTCCTCTTCATTACTGCTTTGCTCACACACCCAACAATACTGGTTCTTTCATTAGACTGAAAGAGATATAAATATCAAACGTGTAAGAAGAACTTTGCCCTTTTCAACAGTGCTCATGTATAAATCTGATACACAATAAAAGAGCTTGGTCTGAGCAATCTAATTATTTGAGCTTCAAAGTTTCACCAAATCAGTTACAAGAAATGGCAATGTAATCTTATTACAGTTATGACAAAAATAATTTATGAGATGAAAATTATTTGTTTAGTCCTAATTGCACAGAAAATCACACAAAAAATTTGGGAATCTATTATAGTATAATAATGAAATGTAAGCTTAAGTAGTTCCTTATGTTTAATTAGATGTATACATTTATATTACCGGTGATGTCAACGGTATGTAACTCTATGTCACGACCAGACACTTTCATTTTAGTTTGAGCCTTATACCAGTGTAAATAAACACGGGATCTGATTTGAATTAAGTTGTAGTTTTAATTTATTTATAGTGAGTGTTTTAGTTAATCAGCTTTGACCTGTAGGTGACAGAGGAATGAGTACTGGAAACTGTTCTGTGTGACATGTATGTCTTTGAGTGCAAAAAATATTAACATTTTCTTTATGAAAACTGTATCACTCATTCAATAAAATTTCACTCATCTAATACTAACACTTTCTCCTCATCGCTGTTTTTTTTTTCCAGACACGGCTGCTAGAGACTACTACAAAAGCTACCCAATGGTAGATTATACCCACCGTCAGTCACCTCCCACTTTCCAGCCAATCAACTTCCACCCCAAGGACAAGCCCTTCCTCCCACCGCCTGACATCCATGCACCACTGGCGATCACCATCAATGCCTCACAGATCCCCAAGCCTAAGATCTCCAAGACCAACACCCACCCGCTGACCTCTAGCTCAGCCTTCAAAGTATGGGACCCCAGTAAGAGCCACATCCAGCATCCGGTGGCCACGCATATGGGCCTCCAGGGCCCGCACCACCCCATCCAGCAGCAACAGCACCAACCTCTGCACCAGCAGAACAGCCGACGCCAGGCCTACTCCAACAAGCGGCAGTTCAGCATTGAGACGCTGCCTGAGCTCTTCTCACAGCCACTAGGCTATGGCCACTCACCGCACATGCACCCTAAGCACAAGGGACTGCCCACCAACAGCAAGACAGAGGTCACGGTCTGAACATGAGGATGTATGGATAGGCTTATAAATAGACAGAAGACCCCGAAGCGACAAGAGGAGAGTAAGGGACTTACTCAAATATCGTTAATATCCACAGCCATAAAGGCGAAAAGGGAGCAAGCAGATATCACGTTTTCTTGCTCTGCATTTTCCTCATCATTGTTGATAACAAAATTAATAATATCATGAGTCATATGTGTGTTCTTTTAAAACCACTGGATCAAAAGAGCAACCTCATATAACTGAAGGTGGCGGATTGACGGTGTTGGCTTTAACTCTTTGAACTGGGAGGCTCTTTAAATAATTGAGTGGCCTCTCGGTGTGTTGGCGCAGCTCTCTCCTTCTTCTCCTGCTCCTCTCAACCCCCTCATACCTCAATGACACTCTGCACTGGTCTGTAGCACCACTCCATCATGCACAAAAGCCCCACACAGAGACAATAGTCACCCCACAAACCCCCTCCTGCACATACGAGCACAATTGCAAACAACAGAAATTGTGTTAAGGGAGTGTTTCCCGTAAGACTTTGGCTTCCCATCAGCGGAGACAATGCCATTGTGTTGTCAGCTCCCACTGCCCTCCAGCCCTCAGGAGAGTGAGATATCAGCCTGGCAATTCATACCAGAGGAGGAGGAGGCCAGCAGAAGGAGGAGGGGGGGGTGTTTATTCATCTCATTCCAGGGGCAAATGAGATGAGAACGATCTGAACCATGTATGAACACACAATACACACTTGTCAAAAATTACAGAAGGTTCCCAGCAGTGTCAGAGACCACAGGCCCCAAAAATACACAACTCTGAAACACAGACATTTTGTACTGCTTCATGTACACACACACACAGATCCTAAGATAAAAGGAAAACACATAGGTAAGCTCAGTTATTGTCATTTGTAGCAGTACATTGGGCTGCTCACGTAAGACAGTTCTGTGTGTTTCTATGGATGTTTATGACTGAAGAAAAACAGGATGTGTCATGATGACAAGTCCATGCTGTATTCAGAAAGGTCAATACAGTCATCCTCTGCTCCACATTTAAGACAATATTTGAGTCAGAAAAATGTCACACGATGTTCCATGAAGAGGTATCTGGTGGTACCAGGGGGTGAAATTAAAATCATCAAAAACATATCAGTAATGGGAAAGAAAACATGTGCTTTGTCTGTCCTGTAGCTTGCATTACACAGGAAATTTGCTTGAGTAAAATTTCCTCAAATTGAAGAAAATGTACTTTACACAGACAACATTTGGTCCTTCTGTAAAAATAATTTTTAAAAAAATCATCTTTGGGCAGAGCCCTCCAAAGTCAATATAGAGCTAAATGTATTCCTTTTGAGGAAAATATATTTTTACTCTGGAAAAAATGCTCACTAATATTTCCTGTGAGTGATTACCTGTGTGACAGTAAAAATGTATCAGTAGAGATTTCACATGATCTTAAGTGATCTCACAAATCCAGCTGAATTCCAAACATTTGCACACTGTAGTTTGACACGGTTACTGTTTTCACTTTGATTCTTGCTGCTTCATTTTTAAAGGTATGTAACACTTTTTTTGAGTTTTCATTTTATTTTATTTTAACTGGAATATTGTCTCATGAGAGGTAGTATTAAAATAGGAAAAAATTAAATACAACAGATATATAATGTAATTATAAAAAGGCA
Source organism: Siphamia tubifer (assembly GCA_020466265.1). Classification (NCBI taxonomy): domain Eukaryota; kingdom Metazoa; phylum Chordata; class Actinopteri; order Kurtiformes; family Apogonidae; genus Siphamia; species Siphamia tubifer. Next base: position 16,673,685 of record CM035790.1, read on the forward strand.
TACAACATATATGAATACAATTATCCTTTAATTAACCAAATTACATACACACCATGATTGAAGATGAACACAAACCTCTACTTTTACATATTAATTTCATAAACACAACATGTTAAGTTTAATGCCACAAGTCTTTGTTTCACTACATATTAATTTAGTTAAACTAATAGCTAACAGATTACCTACACTCTAATTAGCAGCTGTGTTAATGACTTAAGACTTAAAGGAAAATATGTGGGTGTGTGGGTTATTTATTTTATGTACTAATCACACAGTGGAAAATGAACAAGCAAGACTCATTATTTTCCTCAGCCTGTAAATGTTTAATTTAATTCCTGGCCACGTCAGTGTCCATAAACCTCTGTTTCTTTATTATGTTTTAAGTGTCATTGTCAGGATTAATAAGATGATAATTGTTTCCTTTACCTCACATACTTAAGGCAGTGACGCTAAAGCATGTCTTGCATCCCCACTGAGGGGGTGCATTCTGATGGGAGAATAATCTTAGTGCATATCTTATATATTAATGGCAGATAACGTGAATTTGTAAAGACAAGGTTTCTAAATCACAAAATGGTATTTAATGTTATGGAGTGTTTCAGAGTGTGGTAACACAAAACAGTGATGCATGCTAGAAAACCTTGTCTCAATATACAGCTGCAGAGCTGTCTGATGCATGTGTTTAATTCTGCAATGCTAATGTAATCTGAAAGGCTGAGACCACTTGTCAGTGCAATGCCTGTAATTTACTTCACTTCGTGTTAATGAAGTGCTTTAACGTCCACAAATTAATGACTGCTAACTCTTGCCAAAAGAAAAAGGCAATTCCTGCTTTGGATGCATTCAAACAGTAAACACACCGCATAAAACGATCAGATTATAAAAGCCGAATAACACAGTACACTAGTTTCCGATAGCTAAAATGTCAAATACAGCCTTGAAAATCCCAGATCCTCTCACTTTCACTGTAAAGAGTGGACCACGGTCAGCCTGACTCACTGATTGAATCACCTTCATTTGTTATCAGCAGCTATCCCGCAGTGCATATGCCTTGCAAATGCTAAAGGACATCGACAGGTGGTGGGACCCAATCAAACAGCAGCATTTACCAGAGTCACACACTATTTAGCAGTTTCCTCAATCCCTCTCTCTCTTCTGTCAATCCCTGTCTTTCACACACTTATGTGTTCCACAGCAGAATGATTCCTAAACCCCAACCTCCCTCTGAGCATCCGTGTCAATGGAGGCTTGAGCGATGGGGACGGAGCAATTGTCTGTTGTTTGCTACCCTACGCTCCAAGCTGTTGTAAACCATAATGCTCTCACTGGGTCCTCTTAGGGTGTGTGTTTCTGTGTGAGGGGAGACGACTATGATTAATAACCAGTCACAGCATGGCACACTCCAGATTTACTCCCAGACAGACCATTAACACTTGCACACACACACACACACACACACACAAAGCATGGCGTATACACAAATGGACAAACATGGTTTCACAAACGTGGGCTCATGAATGACCAGATGCTTTACAATATATTACTCACATCTGGAGATTTGCTGGTTCCATCTGTTACTTTAAGAATGAACCAAGTGGATTTTCAGTGAGAGGAATTCACTCTTAAATTCAGTTGCTTTCTCACAAGTAAAAATGTCAGCCAAATTTTCCCAATTTGTTTCTCAGTCCTATTGAGGCGTGAATGTACACAAGTGAATGAAATGAGTGAAGTAAAACTTTAATGAAAAAGAAGATTCATTAACAATACAATGCCTGTTTGTAATACTGTGATGGCTTTTCCACGTCTCCAAGATGAGAAAAACCTGTTAGGTAAGCTGTTGGAGTGGTGCAAATAGCTGCTGGCATGCTTTTGTAATAAGGGATCAGCAGAGAGTGGGGATCATGAATACAAACGCATCAGTGAGATGTGAATATGCATCAAACACATCCCCTTTATATTCTCGCCAGCAAAGTGCAGAAGCGTACCATGCCACATGTTTCACTATGGTTTTGCTGTCTATCTGGCTTTTATTCCCACGAGGTAACACACTTTTAGTGGGTCACTTCATATGAAATGCGAAAAGCTTTCTGGCCTCTAAAAGCCCTACCAAAATATTCTGTGGGGTCTGTCCCTAATCACTCGAAATGCATTAGAGGTTGAGAACAAATGAGGAATGACAGGGAGTAAACAAGCAATATGCGTCAGTAAAGCAATAAGCACCCAACCGTCCTCCCCCTATCCTAATCGCACTGTCTGTGTGGACCCCTTTGGAGCACTCTAAGTTTAGGGGTGGGAACTAATGATGGGTAGTGCAAGTGTTAGCAGGGCAGAGTGAGAAAAAAAAATGGGGAAAAAAAGTCTGTGTGATGGTCTTATAAGAAAATGATGAACACATTATGAAAAAGAAATAGCATTGCATGAATAGCTGAAAGTTATTGTTCATTCTGTTTTTTCTGTGTCTAAAAATCATTCTGGGTTCTCTCTCTCTCTCTCTCTCTCTCTCCCTCTCTCCTAAATGAGCAAATTTCAAAGGTGAACTGAACTGGTAAACATGGCACAACTCAAACATCATTAAACATCTGTTCAATTATTACTGTTGTTTTGGACTTTGAGGAACTGGATCTTTCCATAGTCCTAACTGGGATTAACAAACAGCCCCGAAGTTTTAACACAATGGCAAAACTGGATATACAATCAAGGAGTGACAGTCTATGATGAGCCCTCCAGGACACAAAGAGCCTGAGGACAGGCTACCAGCAAGGTGAACGAGACAATACTTTTCTCAGTTTGTTAGCTGAGACGGGTCATGATGATTGGCTGCCAGATTCAGACAAGTACAGTGAATGGTGGATTCTTGAATATCCCCTCGCTCTTCAGAGACGCCACAGTGGCATGGAGAAAATCATGCTGATATATTGGTAAACAGTGACACTTTTAGTGTTAATTTCCCTGTGGTCCAGGAGGCACTGTAACCTTTTTTTCAGTGATGCCTGTACAAACCTCTGACATCCTTCAGGTAATGGAATGCCTGAAAAAATGTCAATGAAGCAAAATAAACTCAACCGGACAGCCGCTAATAGGCCACATTGAAGCGTCTGTTGTGGACAGTGTAAATACTTGAACACATGCAAAAACAAACAAACATGCACACACAAACAAAACAAGACACGGGGTCCACAGAGGGTTGACACTGATTATATCTTCCATATAATGTCCACAACTTTGTGGAACAAAACAGGACCAAAAGCCTTGAATCAGAAGAAAGTGAGTACACCTAAGTGATGCTTCAGCATCCAAAACAGTGCAAATGCTGAGTCTGTTTGGAATCATCAGCTTAGAGTGTGTTTACTCAATCTCTTCTGATTAATGACAGACTATGGCGTCACTTGCTCGACTCTGAGCAAATTGACTGTTGTTTGTAAAACTTCCTCTCTATAAAAGAAACAATGCAAGTATTCTACACAGGTGATCTGAATGCAACCTGGTAGACATACTTGGGCTCCATGACCCTTAGCAATATATAGATTATGGTGTATGGTTTAACTGTTTCTTTGTTTTTTGTCAATTTGTTTTGTTTGTTTTTGTACTGTGTTTTTTCAAGGATTGTGCGCCTGTCAAAACTATGTTTATTTTTTGACAAATGGAAAGTTTAAAGTGCTTCCGGATTTTAGACTCATGCTCTAACAACTTTCGGACTCACCCTCCCTTACTATCACAGGATGCCATGTGTTTGAAGCTTGTGATCTTTTGAGTTACCTTGTACGGTATACATGCACTCATGTATTTAATGTTAAAAAATATTGCATTGTATCCAAGTGCTTTGCCAACACATTAGCTGACAGAGGAACGGAAGATCCGGTGATTCTTGTACAGCTTTTGCATCTGCAAAAAATGAAAAAAAAAAATCATGTGTTGTTTCATGATATTTGTAATGGGCAGCAATAGGCTGCCTTGGATTGCTATGTACTATTTGTGTATATATGTATGCTGTACCACTTGTCTGCTGTGAAATTTGTTGACTACTCAGCTTATATAAGGGCTTTTTATAGAGCAGACTGGGCAATCTGACGTCAATCTCTGTAACTCAAGACAAATTTCTCCAGAGGTTTTTTTTTTTAGGGTTGAAGGGTTATAAAAAGAATTTTCATGCATACAAAATGCTATATAAATAAAATTTTGACTGACTGACGGAAATGTCTATAGGCACTCTATATGACGTTGACTCATGTGTCCTGTTTGAATAAATCTTTCAACAAATATAGCATTTGTAATTCATACCTGTGTGTACTGGTTATTCTATACAACCACATTTATGTCAAAAACCTAAAGATAGACTTGATTTGGTAGCTGTCACACAAAAGTCCTATGTATGGTTCACTAACAGAACTGATGTTTTAACTGCTATACACAAAAGTTTTGTTGAAACATTTTTAAGAATCCTGTAATGGTGCAAGTGTTTCAAAAAGTGTTAACATTAGTTTTTGTTTCATGGCCACAAAATCCACAATGAGGGAGAAAAATGTATACAGGCCTAAAATGTGGACTATTAACTTGAAATTTATCAAGAGATCTGTCACAATCAAGCCTCAAACAAACAAAAACTTCACTTATCATAACATAATTATCCATCCAAAACAACCAAGTAAAAATGCTGTGTTATAAATCAATCACAGCAGGCTTAGCATGGAAACTTCCATCCAATAGAAGTTACGCCCTTAAACAAAAAGTCACGACAGAATTAAAATAAACATACTGACGCATCACAAAATCCTACAGTTTATATATATATATATATATATATATATATATATATATATATATATATATATATATATATATATATATATATATATATATACCTTTTGATAATATCAGAAATCTTGACTTGAGCAATTTTACATTATCAAGTATTGTATACTGTCTTAAAAAGAAAAAACAACAAATGGTGCCTAAAGAAGAGGTGCATAAAAGTCCTCATTGGCCGAAAACATTCCTAGGAAGCCAATCAGCGGACAGGATTCAGTCTTGTGGTGACTCAGCATGTGTGTGCAAGGGGGGCATGGAATAGTGGAGCGGGGTACAAAGGATACAAGAGACGGACTGTTTTGTTTCACCCTAGCATTAGTAATGACAGCTATGGATCACACACCCATGGATATAACTACTGGCCCTACGCCTATACAGAAGCACACCCCCCCAAGGTTTTGGAGAACATGCATATAGCACTTTAAAAACAAACAACATCTGTTGTTAAGAAACGCTGTGTCTATTCTTAGATATGCTGGTGAACAAGTTTAACACAGTTTTTGTAAAAGAAAAAAAATAAATTCTTATTTTAAAGGATATCGTTAGATTTTTGTTATTATAACATTTTTTTTTTGTTTTTGTCTGTATTACCCACCTATAATTACAATGATGGAGTACATGTACGGGTTATGTCAAATGAATCATTACTAAGACTGTTAAAAACAGACATTCTATTTCAGGGGACAATGGCTTTTACATTTATGTAAACAAAGAAGCATGTAAAGGATTATATCAGCTGGTTTGTAAAAAAACAGAAACATAGCCAACATACATTGCCACCTCACTCGTCATCATTTTAATTGAAATGACCAATAGAAAAATGCTAACAAGCCTGAAATTAAATGTTTATGAAAAACTATTGACATTAACAGATGTAATTTCATTTTTTTTTCTTTTTGAAGACATATCTCAATGAAAATGCATATCCATCCATCCATGCATACATTCATACATCTGTTCAATTACCTAAACATCTGTTTTCTCAGATATTTCTTGCCAGATTGATGATGCTCAGTAAATAAATGGTTGTACTACAACTGCAGCTCACATAATGGACAAACCACTGACTTCATATCCTAATAATAATCATCATTATCATCATCATCATCATCATCATCATCGTACCCGGCACAACAAACCCTGTCCCCTTGAAAGCAATTCTGCTCTTCATGGGCATCTCCCTCTCAAAACATGAAACTATGGTGCTTACATTTCAAGGTTGCTCAAGGTCAAAAGTCATGATGCTATTTTTTAAGCCCATGCCAGGTTTCCTATCTGTCAATAATAGTACTCAGAACTGGTCTTCTTTAACTGACTGAGCTTAAAGAACACATCACTTTTTTTCTGTCAGAATAATCTACTGTTAACAATAATTTCCCTGTTTATGTAAATGCACCTTTTCTACTATAAATTGATTTCTTTGTGATGTATCTTTTATTGTGGCATTACATTAGGTGACATTATACATCACGACATTGCCCTATCCACAGTAATGTCACTATTTTTAAAAACTCACGTGGTTTCTAATCTTTGGTCTTTCATCCACAGAAAAGTGGTTTAGATCATAAAAACTGAAATTTTATCAAAGTTGACTTGTTATTGTTGCTCAACCTCATGACGTCTACAGCTGTTGTGTGAAATCTGTGCATCTGTGGTTTATGTCCAGCACAAACAATGGTTTGTCTACTTGTTTCTGTGCTGCAATGTGGTCAGACATATTTTGTAAAACAAGGAGATTTGTTAATTTCATATATATATATATATACATATATATACATATATATATATATATATATATATATATATATATATATATATATATATATATATATATATATATATATATATATATATATATATATATATATGGTATAATTTAACCCTTAAAGAACTAGAACTTGTTGTCATTTATTGTAATAATATAGATTGTATTTTGTACTACCTATTTCACGATAGAAGTACAGGCCATGAAGATAAAGGCTCATCATTATTATATAAAAGAAACAGAGAAAGAGTGAATCTTTTAGTAAAAGCTATATTTAACTGAACAAAATAACTTTATCCATCCACTGTCATTGATCAAATAGAACATGACAGAAGATGACATGGTAACGATGGAGGCTATGAACGACTAAATGGATCATATCTGATGACCATGAAAAGATGAAAAACTTTGACACCAAATATTTACATATATTAATAGGACTAGTGGATATAAACTTAAACATTTTAGAGTAGTCGATGGTTTTGGGTCTTTATGGATTAAAAAACAAATGAAGTGGAAAATAGAGTATCTGTTTACAAAAGTATCCATATTAGTATGGACATGGCACATAATACAATTATATCATGCATTAGCTTGTGGTTCCCAATCTTACAGCTCATCTTCTCATATTAGATTCCTTTGTCTCTGCCTTATCTCATACAGAGACTAAAATATGGTTCTCTGTACTGCTTTTGAATTTTTTCTGACGTCATCTGGGATTCGAGCGGTATGTGTTCCTCTGGGTTATGAACTGCCAGCGTGGGTTTTAGAGCCTCTAAGTGTGTGATCTCATCCTACAACATGTAAAACATTGTGCCTTGCCCAGTTCCAACAGGCTGTACAAGGTTAATCTATTGTAGAAACATAAAAATTTGAATCAGAGCTTGATCTTAATGCATTAACAACGATAAGAAAGTCAGCGGGAGAGAAGTCACCAGATTAATTCAACCATATATGTCAGTGTCATAACTGTTTCATATTTAGTGAAACATCCTCTCTTGCTGTGTCAAGAGATTAATCCAGTTAAGGATGTCTGCAAAGTCATCAGCGTCAATTTATTTCTAACCTACAGTTTACATTACACATCTTTTAGATGAGCAACATAATTGGTCATGACACTTTATTGGATTGGCAATTCATTCTGCAATAAAGACATATTGCTAACTAGAAAAGCACTCGGAAAGCGCAGACTCCACCAAGGCAGATCCCCCCTCCACTGACCACCACCAACCTTTTTTTCATTTGTTCCAGTATCAACATTTCCTGAAAATTTCAGCCAAATCCATTGATAACTTTTTGAATTATCTTACTAACAAACAAACAAACCCATAACCACCGGCAAAAACATAACTCCAATTTCTTGGTAGTGTAAGTAGACTATATGTTACATTTAACATGAAGAAGAGAGGTATACATAAATACAGAAGAAGATTTATAAACCAAAAGTAGGAGAATGTGGAAGATATAGACTGAGTACATAAATGAATAAGGAATGACCTCTTAACACTATTGTGGAGTTTTTGTAAACACAAAAACAGAATAGCTAATACTGTCCTTGTATTGCTGCTGCTGCTGCTATATGGCTGTTGTATGGCTGGAAGAAATAGGGCAAAATAAGCATATCTAATGTGAAAATGTGACCAAAGTGTAAAAGTCAAGGAAAATAGAGTAAAATTAATGCAAATATTTACACTTAAACGCACACTGAAGGATAAAACAGTATCCAGTTTGCAGTATATTCACATAAACAATGTCAATTCATTGCAGTGCACCACCAGGCCATCACTTGAGGGGTAAATTAGCAAACATGTAACTGGAGACACGGCTGGGGGAATATACAGCTTTATACAAAGAATGAAAAGGAAGGTATTAGTCTTTGCTAAATGATCTTGAATACATCTATGTCTCTGTGTCTCTATGGATCTCTGAAGTAGGGTAAAACATAGTGTGTGTGTGTGTGTGTGTGTATGTGTGTGTGTGTGTGTGTGTGCGTGTGTGTGTGTGTGTGTGTGTGTGTGTATGTGTGTGTGTGTGTGTGTGTGTGTGTGTGTGTGTGTGTGTGTGTGTGTGTGCGTGCGTAGCTGTAGCGGGCAGTGGGCATCTACTCCAGCTGTCACAGAAGTCACAGTTCATTTGTGTGTCTCAAGGGTTTGGACCAAATCCATCACAGAGCAAAAAGCCAAATGCCACAAACCATGTCCACAATCATTTTCTCTCTATCTCTCTCTCTATCTCTCTATCTCTCTCTCGCCCATGGCAGGCATCCTGGGGTTCAGTACCAGTGTATAAATGTTCTTATTCAGGTCAGAGGATGCTAGAATATTGCATTACCATTACTTATCCAGCCATGCCACTAATACTAACACAGTCACAAAGAGCCAAAAGAAACCTCTCAGTGACCTTATACAACACATGGTACCAGACAAAAGCTTATGTTGGAAATATGTTACAATGAATAGATTATTTTTTTCAACCTCAAGGAAATTAAATATTGAAAAGAAATACTATAGTATGCTAATTATACTATTTCTGTCAAAAAATCTGATAAAAACTAGCACTGAGGAAGGAATGACAAATGTAGTAGCAGGAAGATGTGAAAAGAGAGAAAATTGATGATTGATCAATTTTTATAGCTTGAATTAATCATATCTGTCAGTCTTGATTTACTTCTTTAAATCTAAAATGACGCATAAACTCAACAAAGTCAATGCTCTGTTATGTTGCTTTATTATATTTTGATAATTACACTCCCTGTTTCACTTACAACTGGAATAATTTAATAATTAATAATAAATGGCGCTATAGGTGCTGTGATTGTAGTATAAAGGCACTGGCCACTGGTTAATTCATGGTTACAGTTACACATTGAATATAAAATAAAATACTGGGCAACACTGAGAAAAGGTTAATGAACAGTATGAGCCAGAGGATGGACACAAAAAATTCCAAGTCACTGGACATCACATGGGGTCCAGTTAAATCCTTCAGAAAGAAATGAAAGGAAGATAGTGCATGTGCAGATCTGCCTTGAGTAAACCATTCGAGTATGCTGAGATGTGAGAGACAGGGCTGAGGACAACAGTCACCCAGGTTGTTCACCAGAAAAGGTATAATGGCAGTAAAGAGGAAGCTAACCCCTACTAGAGGTAACCAAAAATAGAATGAATGGCTCTGTATCCCCCCACCACGATCTATCAGGAATCAATAACAACATGAATTTGTGAGGTTGTCAGGTTCTGCTACTATGTCCTCTGGTGTTGATGCAGGAGATCAATCTCCCAATAGAAGTGGGCGTTACCTTTGACTGGAGAAAAACCCAACTAATTAAATTAAAGTCCATACATGGCTTCCTGTCACTGCTCAATAGTAACGATACTGATATCCGTAACCATTTCCATCTTATAAAGCATCAAACTATGCCTTGTTATAAGAGAAGACAAATTTGTAACATTTCAAAAATTCAACTAAAAAATGAAAATTTCTCAAAACTGCAAATAAACTTTGTTTGAAAGTCATATATAACATTTGAAATGAATCCAACCAGCAATTTCATCGGAAAAAATGTTAGAAAAAATTAGACAATGAGGATGACATCAGACACAGCACTGTGATAACAGCTCATGGTCTATTGGCTGGTGAACTAAAAAGCACACAGAAGCCTGTGGTCTGATGACACCAACACTGCAATCATAATAAACACTATCTGTGGCGGACAACAAACAACATCTATCTTTACAAAAACAGCTTCCCGCCTTGAAGCCCAGTGGTGGCAGTGTCATACTGTGGGGAAACTGGTAAAGGTAGAGGGTAAAATGAATGCAGTCAAATACAGTAAGACATGGTTTAAACACAACAAGATGCAAGGACATTGGAATATAACTAATTATGTAAATATGGATCTGTGCCATTGTAACACAAACCTGTTGGCCTGATGGATTTGTAAATTATTTGATGTCAGATTTGTCTAGGAAAATACAGTCGCAGAAAAAGTTATTAGACCACCCTTGTTTTCTTCAATTTCTTGTTCATTTAATGACTGATATAACTAAAGGTATTCTTTTTTAAACAAATATAATGATACCAACAAAAAATTGTTCGTGAGAGTTTAGTTTCAGAGCTTATATCAAGCCATTTTCTATGTTTTCTTGATAATAACTAAAATCACTTCAGTTCTTACATCAATATTTATGATATTGTAATGATATAAGCAGTGCTTTTAAGCATTCTATGATGTCTTTTCTTTCAGTTTTAATCACGATACACATAGGAGGTCATACTACATTGCATAACCATTGTTTTTAATGACTTTTGATGGTCTAATAATGTTTTCAATTGCAGTAAGTACGCATAAAAAAATAATAGTATTAATGCATTAACATCTGTTTTATTAATGGGACACACTGGAGTGGCTGAGTCAAAGCCAAGACCACAATCCCATAGAGAAGTTAAAAAAAAAAGCATTTATATCCTGTTCAATTTCACAACTTTAGTCCAGTTGCGCAAACCTGACCGACCTTTCCACATAGTGCTGTGAGAAGTTGCATCTACTAAATACTAAATTCAAGGAGTCAAATATACATGAAATCACATATTTTTACAGCCTATATTATTAATTAATTGACATTATGTTGCAGACATTTGTTTTAACTTTGACAGTAAAGAGTTTTCAAGTTTAAATTTACAATGACCATATCCTTCTGAGACCCAGCAATTCATTTTTTTTATCTGTAGTTTCATGGCTTTACTTTTAAAAAGAAAAAGAAAACAACACTGTCCACGACAAAAAATAAGTAAATCATATATATATATATATATATATATATATATATATATATATATATATATATATATATATATATATATATATATATATATATATATATATATATATATATATATATATATATATATATATAGTATGTATACCTGAAATAAGTGTTGCATCATGCTGTTTCCCAGCAAGACAATTTAATGTTACTGTCTTTTACTGACTGGGTCAGTTAACTTGTTTGAAACAATAAAGAACAAAAACATTCAAGAAGTTAAACATTTCATAAAAGTGCTTTACAATAACACAGCTATCTAATTTCTCTGACTGTCAGACAGATTTTATAGGGAGATGAAGTAATTGGCAGGAAAATTGCAAATCAGGGCATGTTTTGTTCCTTACAGTATGCCAGTGAATTAATATTCTGCCTAGTGCAGGATGGAGACACCAATGACATTTTACCAGCCCACCTTTGTGCATCCTACCAATGAACGGCGTCTACCAGCACCTGACAGAGTCAGATAAGACAGGAGCTGCCACACAAAGCCACTCACTGCAGACGATAATGACAGGACAGAGAACCAAATGAATAAAGAAAAAAAAGCACCAAAAACCTAAAGAAGGGTAAGGTAAGAAGTAAAAAGGGGGAGGAAATATCCCGGCTCTGAAGAAATATTGTCAAAAGGAGACTGATCACCACAACAAGACTGTGCTAGATAAAACCACGAGAAGAAAGCAAGGACAAAAGAAATCTGAGAGAAAAGGGAGATGACATTTCCAGCTGCACAGGAAGAAAGACGGCGAGAGGCACACATTTGCTGCAGAACTAAGAGAATGTAACATAAGCTGTGGAAAGAAAAGGAGAGCTGCTCCAGCAGAGAGAGGAAGAACTAAAAGAAAGCTTTAAGTCTGATGCTGCAGGAGAGAGACAGACAACCAGAGCAAGCAGCAGGAGTGTGGAGGTTAATCCAGCTAATGCTGTGGTTGAATGGGGACTGCACAGCTGGAAACCAGGCCATGGAGGGTTAGGAAGCACTGAGCCTGGTGGTTTGATTGGCTAAGTGTTGTGGACGGCCAAAATCATGTGGATTTCAAAGGTGTTCTTTTCTGAACAGAGGCCAGTGTAGTGATCTCTGCCACAGTTCGGTCAGAACACTTGTATTTTATTGTAGTCTGGCATAAAATATATGAGAATGCTTCTCTGTTGAGGCTGTGTGATATTTATGAAATCTCACATCCAGCATCAGTCACTTGATATGCACACAAAAAAATTACAATAACTGACATTCTATAAATTCATTGTTACATGGAAAGGCCAGTTTGTTATTGCATTGTATAAACTACATATTTTACATGCAAAAAGTCATATACCCTCAAGAAATAAAGTAAATGAATATGTACAATATACATTTCTGCATTTAAATATCTGAAAACTAGGCCTCTGAATATTAAATTGTCGACATCAATAGACATGACATGAATATATTACATTTAATTTAATTTATTCATGTCAATATTAATATATTCATATGTTCAACAAATTTCTGAGCAACATCATATGGTTTTTCATCCTATGATTCCATATGGCATCCCATCAAATTATTTCTTTTATTGTTTTAAATCAGCTCCTAATCTGTAAATATTACAGTGAGCATTCAAGCTAGATGATTTTACTCCTTTTATTTAGATTTTTTTTTTTTTGTGATGACATTAGCCTGGCTCAGTTTTCATAGTATTTTCACTATAGATAATAGTTACCCCTCAACATGGCCAGTGTATTTATTATATTATGACACTATGTTCAATGGGTCTCCAGCTATGTGTGACAGCAGTGACACCTATAATTCTAAGATAAGCATGTTTTACACATTATTTGTGTAGAAAAAAATAAATTTAGAAGAAGATTTACAAAATGAATGAATAAATACAAATCTAAATTCATAAGGGGAAGTGTGAATATATGTCCATGGCCAACCTGCATATATGGATAGTTTTTTTCTTGTTGTTCTCACTCTTTTCTGTTTAAATAATTACAAATTTGAGTTTAAATGAGAGTACAATTTGAAAATAAAACATTAAGAAGCTAGTAGCAGGACATTTGAGGAAATCTAAAAGTTTAAACTGTATAATCTCCAGTTGTATTTGCATGTATTGCTATTGTGAAGAATTTAAATCCTCTTCATAATCTCCCAATAACATTAATATCTCCGTGGTTGGCACAGAAACAAACTCTACAGGGAGATGCTATCACCAAGTTATGAAATGTACACAGTGACATTTAAAAGCAAGTAAAAACTCTCCAATTATACTCACTAGAGTTGCTTAGATGCCAAACTTGTTGTCAGTGCTTCAAGATAAAGTTGGATTTTATGTGATATTTCTAAAGATTTTCCATCAACGTGGCTATTTACAAATGTGACGTAATGATGTACGTAGCAAGAACTGTGCATCGGCCAATCTGAGATATAGTGTTACACCGTGTGTATTGTTGCTGCAACTCCCTAGGAAACACTGCAAAGGTGGGACTAAAAATAAGACTGATAGTATCTTGTGGCATCTCCCTCTTGTATGGTAGAAACACAGAGCAGGTCATTTCAAGTTGAGGCAGGTTAAGCTAATATCATCAGTGGTAAAGCAGCATAAAGCTACAAACAAAAATGCACTGTTTTTAGACATGTCTGACTCTTCAACTGAAGGCCTGTTTAATGTTTAGCAAGCAAAAATTTATTAACTTTTTATGTTCAAACATTATTCATGCTGCAAAAGCACTGATTTTCAGCTTTTGGTGTGGGACTTCATGTGGAGTTGTCTGGAATGAAAATGGGGTTGGTTGAAATTTCTAGTACTTGATAAAAATAAAAATGACCCCTCTTCTGTGGTGTGAAGTTTTTGAAAAATTTAAGGTACAATGGAGCCTTTTAAGGCTCACTATCTGATGGTGCGTTTAGAATAATTAGAATTTTTTGGAGTAATAATGTTTTTGATGATGTGACTGCATTTTCACACAGTGTACTCCAGTCCATACTCCAGTATGCTACATGTGCAAGTCAATTTAATCTTGTCCATGTGAACACAACTGTTCTGTGCTTGAGTACTGTACCCGAGTCCACTTCAGAAGGAGGTCCAGGATCCGGGTCACCCGTACTCCCGCAAAGTACGATGCCATATGTATGCATCCGTGCACAAGTCCAGACCTGATCCGGTCGTGACCTCATCACACCATCCCACCAACAGAAGTGGTTAAATCACCATGAAACCATAAGCGACATTTCTGTTGTCTCTGAAAAAGCCTCTGATCCACACAGCATAGGTTTACCTTATCTACCAAACCACTCTGGAATATCAGGGACAATGAAAGTCACTCTTCTCTTTTCCTCAAACAGGCTAACAAATAGGTAAGGTTTGTCTTTCTGATTTCCACATTTGTTGGATAGCGACAGATTCCCTCCATACCTCCATCTACTGTTTTGACCCTGGAACACCCATTGATACTTGTACACTGTGTGAACACAATATCTGTGGGGATAAGGTTTAGAGCACGGCACCCTCCTGACCATTCACTCCAAGGGCTTTGAGGGTTCGGAGTAATGACTGGCCAGCAAAACCCCACACCCCACCTCAACTGGTTCAAGGACTTTCCAGTCATTGCTTCTGCACTCCATCACCAGCTCATCATATTTGTCCCTCTTCCGCTCATTTGCTTCCTCCACCTGGTCTTTGCAGGGGACAGTAAGTTCTACCAGAACTACTTGCTTTGTTGACTCTGATGTTAACACCATGTCTAGGTGGAGTGAAGTGGTGGAGATGTGTTCTGGGAACCTTCCCAAGGAGACTTGGAGCTTCCAGTCACATGCAGTGGTGAGAAGCACTCTGAAGGAATCGGACTGCACCCCCTCCCCAGCTCTGATGAAGGTGACAGATTACTTGGGGGTGTGTTGGTATTTTCTGCTGAGAATTGCTAATTGTGACTGCCAGGGCCCTGAGGACCTGGTCATGATGCCAACGATACCACACATCCCCTAATGCCTTTGGACAGCAACTGAAGATGTGCTCCAGAACTCTTCTGATACAGTTGGTATGGTGGAGTGTCTGCTGGGCTCCAGCGGTGCAGGTTGGTTGGACTTGGGAGATCATCATAAATAGATTGGAGGAGAAACAAAGTGTACCGGGGTTAGAATCTCCAGAACTCTGGCTAAGTGATTTTACACTGTTCCGCATGCTCCCATCTTGTCCAGGCACCTTGTTGGTACATGCAGACAATTTCTACTGGCAGTCTTCTTCCACCTCAACTCATATCTCCTCCTGCACCATTTGATGTTTTTCACTTCCTTTGGCTTTGTTGAAGTGGAGTGTGGGAAAACTGCCGAGTCTTACCCATTCAACATTGCAGACCAAGATGCAGTACTGTAGCCATGCCTCTGCTTGATCAACACCTTCCTGAGCTTTACCATCAGAGGAGTCTTGTTACATCATCTGTAAGGTGGAATTCCTCTGACAAGCTACTGATAAGAAGCTGCAGTTTGATGGAAAGCCCATAGAGGGCATTGCAGCTAAAGGACCACTGGGCTCAAGCCCCCTCTAGAGAGACTGACTGATGGTTCTTTCCAACATCTCCACAGTTTACATCAGCACCTCATAGGTAAGTAGGAGCCAAAGGAGCCTTGGCAGGACTCCATTTTGGCACATCCAGGCTTTGAATTTTCCTGGGAGCCTTGTCTATTGCTGTGAGCCAGGATGTCAGGTCCCTCTTACTTAGTTTGAGGGCCTATGCATCCCTCAAGAAACTGTAAAAATTTGCCCGGGCAATTAATTAACTGGTTTTTCTGTCACCGATAGAATTGGTGTCCCTCCTATGGAAAAACAGAACTGGCCAGCCACTCTGCCTTGTTTCAGACCTGCACTTGCCTGGTTTAAAAGTCATCCTTGCCCATGAAATGAGTTGTTCACACCACTAGAGGAGCCATGTGCACCTAAGGTATAGAGGTTATTGTCACTATGAGGTCATCCATGAATGCTCTTATGTGGGGGCTGTCAAGTGCCAGATTTTGACATGGGGCATTTACACTGACTCAGCTGACTTCACCATCATGTTGATGGTGAAGGACAGTAGTCTGACTGCACCGAGACTGTGCAGTTGGTAATTATACCCTTCCCCAAGTGTTGCATTCCTGATGTTACCCTGAATAGGAAGTAAGTAAGAACGAGGTTTTGGTTGCTCTCTGGCACATGATGTCTTGTCAGTGCTATCTCAACAAGCTTGCAGGGGATAGATCCATAGATGGTGGTTCGATCTAGCCAGAGTGGTGTCAGGTGTACTGGTATAAGGAACAAATAATTAAATTTTGGTGGTGATCAGTGGACTTATGTGTGCGTGTGTGTGTGTGTGAGTTATGAGTTATTGTTTGTTCAGTATTAATTGTCAGCCTTGTAAATACAAGCTGGACTGACTGTACGTATTCTGTCCAAGAAAACTAAACTTTCTGACTTGTGCAGTAATCTGAACCTGGCTTTACAGCCACTTATATAGACTGAATGTAATCTAAAACTAACATTTATTTACAATCACTGAACTAAAGTCTGTCTCTATAAGATCATCCTTTTTTCCACTGGTTTGAATCCCTCTGTTCTAAACTGTCCTGCTCTGTGTTATATTCACTCTTTTATGCCACATTTCCACTAGTATCAACTTGACTTGGCCCAGCGCGACTCAACTCAGCTTACTTTGGTGCATTTCCATTAAGAAAAAGGACCTTGTACCATGATACCCAGTATTAGATTTTTGTTATCACTTCCACTGAGGATCCAAGTGATACAAAAAGGTGAAGTATAAACCCTGCAGACACTGATTGGTCAGACAGACGTGGAAGTGTAAAAAATTCAGATGAGAGAACATTGAGCAAGTGAGTTCATCAACAATTCCCTGAGTAGATGACATGGAAGTAATGCGCCACATCGTTACGACATTTAGGTACTCTAAAGTCAGGACTGTAATGGGAACACTACTGAGTCGAGTCAAGCCAAGTTGAGCCAAGCTAAGTCTAGTTAAGCAATCATCCAAATGATCAGAAGTATTCATGCTAACTCAAAACCGTATTTGCTCTTTCACTACATGTTTTAACATGTACTCTATATTATTATGTATGAATATTTCAATTCATTCATGATCTATCCAAGCTCCCAACGGGTGAAGGGGGGGTACAACTTGGACATGTCACCAATTCATCGCAGAGTGAGTATTTTGATTGTTTTTACATCATATAAAGATGAACACCAAAGCATATGTGAAAACAGAGTAAATGTATTATAATATGAGTCACAAGAAAATCCTTAAATAAGTTAATAAGAAGTACTGAGGCATGAAGGCAGGGAATTACAATCACAAGGGGAACTGTGTGACACTGAACACCATTAGGGACAAAAAGTGAGTCAATTTGTGCTCTTACAGAATGACACACACTGATGCACACTAACACAGGCTTTTCACCATCATACTCCTGACTCTTATATTCATACAATATGTATTCATTACCATGTAATTTTTCTTTTATCACAGTGCTTTTCACCTTAAAAACATCAGTCTTCTTCTTCCATATGTTCAATTAATAAATTCCCTTTCATACAAGAACACACACATGCACACAGATACAATGCCAGCTAGCCGCCTGCACACATGTGAATCTGCAACTCTGCAGGCCTGGCCAATGACAGCTCCATCAATCTGGTCAGCGCTCTGTCTGCAACCAGCTGTCAGCACACAGTCGGGAGTGTAACAGGCTGACAAAAGAGGTTTATAGGTGCATGAGTGTGTAGCCTATTGCACAGTAATATTGATAGAAATATTGTACGTTTCCAACTCTGTCTTATGCGCTTTTAAGTGATTTTATGTAAGTATTTTTATGTTTGACAGTGTATATTTGGAGGCAGACAAAAGTAACACATTTCTCTTTAGAAAAGAAGGAAGGCCTTGGCCATTTATGTTGCGGTTCCACTACATGGTATTGGCTCTACTTGATTCTGCTCAAGTTGGCTCGGGGTCCACGTACTATTCCTTGAGAGCATTTTCATTACAGATAGTATCATACCTGGACATCATTATGAGTTCCCATTAAGCTTACACTGATTATTTTGGTCAGACACCAAAGACCTCCATGACCAACCATGGTCCCATCATTGCGTTGCGGACTGTATTTAATTTACCAGTATATTTACTGTAACTCTGAAACTTGTATTTTTTTTAAAATGGCAGGTTGCATGTTGATAATGCAATGATGCAGAGACAACTCCACCAATCAGTGTGTACGCTGTTTATATGTCACATTTGGGATCGCACAGCAGCATAGATACCAAAAATCTAGGACTGGATACCATGCGACCGGGTCCTTTTTTTAAAAGTGGAAATGCACCAAAGTGAGTAGAATCAAGTAGAATAGGGTAGAGCCAGTACTACAGGAAACATACCATTAGTGAGTTGTAATGTGTTTGAGTGTAGAAAGGAAAAAAGTAACAGATTATGAAATGGAGAATGACAGGCAGGCAGAAAGAGGCAGGACAGTAAGTGAGATGAATAGAGGAGGAATCAAGAGGAAAAGGCAAGAAAAAGACCAGGTGAAAGATGGAGAGTGAAAAGGAAGTAGAGTTCCACAGAGATCATGGTGCTATTAGATGAATGTCCTCCATCAATCTGCTCCGTCCACTGCTTCATAAACTCAATTAAACTGCAAGCCTCCTGAGGAGCAACACTCCCTTTCTCCATCTATCTATCTAAATCTCACTCTCTGACGCTCCTTTAATCTGGCAGGAAATCTCCCAGTTTGTGCCAGTTATTCTCTGGCCTTTCCCGCTTTGACTGCACAACCTGCCTCGATTGTCAACAGCAATAGAACAGAGGAAATTAAAATATCACTACAGCTCATAGATCATCTACTTGACACCTTTTGTTGACCTCATTTATCTTCACTTCAAAACAGAATTCACTTTTACAGCACTTATCTGATTCTTACACCCGTCATGTCTTTTCAAGTTAAGGCCAAAAATCTTTCATTTAAAAAATTTTATGTTTTAAATTAAAATGCATAAATTTTTACTACCATTGCAATGAATAAATTTGCCTTGCTTCCGGTGCCAGAACAACAGTGATGTAAAAGAAAGAAAAATAGAGACAGGCACTTCGAGCTACTTCATAAAACGCAGACTAGCTCAAATCAATACATCTACTTTAAAGGGGAAATGATAGGAGATGGAGAGGTGGGCAGTAGACAGCACATAAAATCTGATAGATAGAGCAGAGATCTACTACACATGATTAATTAAACTTAAGAAAATGTGTGGTCATTGGACACATCCATAATTACTTTGGTTTGATTTGTGTGTGATGGAGATTTTATGGTGGATGCACGCAAGGAGAGAATGTAGCGTGTGTTTGTGTGTGCATCTTGACAAAGGCTCTTTCAATCCACTCTTAGGAAATAAAGTACTATACCTCAGTGAAGTCACTCAGCCAATAAACCAGTCAGTCTTGGGGTTATCAGACCACCACGTCTGCCTCGCAGTCAGTCAGGGCTTAACCTGGAAATCAACCACCATCAATCAGTAAGCAAAGAATGTTCCTTTCCCATATATTAACTTTTATTTCTCCTGTAAAGCTTTGCTGAGAGATGTCCTGCAGCATTATCTTACCTTACAGTTGTACTTCTCTGCTGCCTGCTGTTGCCAGATGACCAGCTGGGATTTCTGCACATTGCTTAAGGAAACAATAGATGCAATTGTTGAGAGAAGGAAAATCCCACCTCATAGATTTTCCTGGCATGCATGAGGATTGAACTGGTAATCTCCTGTTTGTAAACCTGTCTGAGTTCTTCGAGGTTATTGATACATCTGGAGTAACTGAGTTTTAGTTAACATGACCTCCTGAGCTTTAAAAATCAGTGAAAAGCTGTCGCTGAACTTGCAAATCTTTGTAGCATGCAGCTCTCATTAAAGAAAATTATATGATACAGACCCTGCCTCTAGGTGATAGAAAGCCTTACGTCTAATTAATTACAAACTGCAATAATTTCCATTTGGAGTGACCAGAATAATTCAACATGTAGCTTAATTTTCCCATTTCACACACCTGCTGAAACATGAAAGTGTGACAGACTGATGATTTTCAGGTTCATAAACTACAATTAAACTGAAAAGATTCCACTAATTTGGCAGGCATTTATCTACCTTCAGCACAAAATATATTATTTTTCAAGTAATTAACCTGTAAAATTTGTCCGCACCTGTTCAAAGAAACATTAGTCAGATATTTTTTTTCTTTTTATCTTATCTATACACTTTTATTTTTTAGTTATAGCTGAATCATGTTACTCACCATGTCTCATTTTCCCAGAAGGATTTGCATTTATTTGTTTTCACTTTTATGATTTAGTTTCTCCTCTATAATAAATTCCCAATGTAAAATAATCAAGTAAAAAGCTAAACAACCACACAAAACAGTTCTAGACTAATATTCTCAAAAGCTAAATCCAGAACGAGATGACAGTTTGAAACAATACCCACTGAAAGATACTGTTTAATTAATTAATTAAATTAATATCAGGTGTTAACACAACATATATTAGCATGCTCACCGGGAGGAATATAAAATAATTTAGCTAGCTAGTAAATAAAGACAATATTTTCTAACAGGTTTTGATGAGACTAATAAAAAAGATGAGAGAAAATATAATATGAACTTACATGTGACAGTTAGGAAAAACTGTAATACATGTGAAAGCTAAAGGTGCTCTGCATTTACTTATGCATAATAGCCACCTGTTAGCTACACTTAGCACGTGACGATTGTATTAATTATAAAGACCCCAACCCACCAAAAACATCGACCTGGAGAAGTGGGTGGACTCTAATGTTTGCCCCGTTTTTTATAGTCTAGCAGAACGCCGTTTTAGAAAGAATGGCATATACGACAACTCTATGTATTTATTTGTTTGTTTGTTTGTTTGTTTGTTTGTTTGTTTGTTTAATTATTTATTTTTATTTTTTGAACATTGCTATTTTATTACAACATAATTTCTTCTAGTAAGGAGCAAGAAAAGAACAGAACAAAGCGAGAGACGAAAAAAAGAACAACTATTTACCCACAAATCCATCAGTTGTACTGGTCAGATGTCAAATGACAAAAATTAAATGTCTTCAGATGCAAAAAAATAGAAACAAAGATTTTGACAAACCATGGGCATTTTGAAAAACTAGACAGCTTCAAGTTTGTGAGACACTACACTATATATATATATATATATATATATGTGTGTGTGTGTGTGTGTGTGTGTGTGTGTGTGTGTGTGTGTGTGTGTGTATACACAGTATCAATCAGTTAGCAATTGAACGAGTACACCACCTAAAATAATTGCCCAGTGGCAGGATTATCCCAAAAGCTCACTATCATATTCATTATTATAATGTTTAATTTTGCTGTCTTTACACAAAAGTTGTCATTTAGTATGCATTCCGAATAGTTAGATAAATCAAAGTCATAATTGAAATGAATAAATAGGAAATAAACTCCCATGTTATTCTTTGTCTTCAAGATTACACTTACTGTACCCATAGTTAAAGATTAAATTGATTCAGTCACAGCAATGATAAACAAACCTCTATATGTCTTTACAGTCAAAGTAGTCTCATATATTTAATGCTACATCTGATTAGATTTACATTTAGATTTACAGCAGACCATTGTTCTGATTCCCTATGCAGGTATCCCCTGTTTAATCAGTCACACTCAGCAATACATCTGCCACATGTGTAATTAATTTATTACACTCAGCCTTTCACTTAGCTGGTCTGCTTCCCCCTCTGTGCCACAATGAACATTTCGATCCCATTCACTTCAGTTTAAATCAGTTCAGTCCAACTGTCTTTTTGATTTGCTGAATGAGAAACAATAATGCCAAGGCATTCAGGCACATAATCAACCTTATTTAGCGACTAAATGAATCCAAACTCCTCTGTTGGTGAAGGATTAGACAATGAAGGACACACAGGCAGAAGATTCTGAGGTTCATAACTTTTAAGTAACATGGTAAAAAAAAAATGTGAATTTAATGTTACATTATCATAACACAGTAGAAATCAAAATCATGAAGATTCAGTAGGGATTGAAGGAATTATACTAATCTTAACTGGATTATCATTCAGTCTGCCTTTTCCAAGAAGATATTATCGCTTAGCTGCTGTCAGTGTTTTTATTTTTTTGTGTATATTTTTGTTGTCTATATTGCCTCTCTCACATCTTGTCCATGTTCATCGTTATGCGCCTCTTGTCTCATTGTATGTGTGCTTATGGGTGGGTGGGTTGAGAATCTGTTGTTTTGGGGTCAGGTTGAGAGAATATGACTGCTTTGCTGAGCTGAGTTTGGCTCCAATTAAAACAACAACACTTGACAGCAGCAGAATACAAAGTCAGACACTGCAGTTCATTGCCTTGTACTTCCAGCTATCCAATTGCCTCTCTGTTTTTCTTTCCCACCCTCTGTCTCCCTGTGATAAGATCAATCTTTCATGATCTTGGTTAGGGGAAAATGCCTCTTTGCAGCAGGCGAACAGCAAAATGCCACGGCTTAGAAAAAGATCAAGAGATTAAGAAAGAAATTCAGGTATATTAAAAAAAGAAAAAGAAATCGACAATGTGCAGACTGACAAGCACACTACAAAGTTGGTCCAGTAATGAAAGAATAGAACAGAGATTTGTGCCACGTTGACTGTGTTTATTTATGTATGTACATATCCCTCCCTCAGGTCTGTTTCTTTGTGTGCCTCTATCTAATTCTGTTTGTGTCCTCCTCCCTCTCATTCCCTTGACTCAGCTCTCTGTTTCTGTGTGTCTCTATATCTTTTGTTGCTGCGATGTCACTTAGTTGCTCAGGGCTACTTGTTTCAGCTCATCATTAAAGTCAACTACAGCACAGGGCTCGGCTGTAGCTTTCTGTAACTAAATTCTCTGGGTGCAGATGCTGATTTTGTCCGTCTTCAGCAACTACCCAAGGTCCGTAACAATAATAGGATATATACTAAGGTAAATAAATGTCACAATTATTTTAATATACTTCAAATGTACCCATGAATACAGTTCTTAATATCACATCATTTCCTGTTTCCGAATCCACTTATGTTAATTTCCTTGTATTCGATCATAAAACATATCCACTCGTAATTCTATTACTTTACATGTGATGATGAAGAGCAAAGAAAGCGGATTAAGTTAGAGCAGTGTTTGACTTTCATTATAATTTCTCATATTTGTAAAACCTTAGTGATAGGCTAATTATCAGTCATCTTTACCTTGTGCACCTGAATCACTTCCCTCACAGTGAACGACTTCAAAGGTGATGCCATCATAAACACAGTCCACTTCTTTACATAATGTCGCTCTGACCTTTTCATACATTCATACATACCATTTCATATGAACTGCATTATTGGAAGCAAAAGTGGTTTCTCGCATATTCAACATATTTTTGTTTGTCTGTCTGCCAGCAACTTTACGCAAAAACTACTTGACCAATTCCCATTATTTATTTTTTTTAAAAAAAAGGTGCAAACTGATTCACAATAGATCCCATTAAATTTTGTGAATATAGGTCAAAGGTCAGGGTCAGCAAAAATGTGTTTTCACAATAATAAGAGATAGGGCAAATCAGGAATTTCCTTTCATTCCAATACACTCAGTTTTGCATATAGCTTCTTTTTGGTCTCACTGTTGATGTACATTGACATCAGAACCTTGAAGGACAAATTATCTAGGTCAAAGGTCAAGGTCACAATAAAAGTCAAAATTTAATTTTAGATATAACTTTTGAACTATTCATTTTACAGACCTCCAATAATTGCCAAAATGCTGATCTTTCAAATTTGCATCTCGTGTGTATAGATTTTCACCAATTGTTGACCCAAGGGGTCATGGGTCACTGGTTCAATACCTAAAAAGCTAAAATGGACTATAATGGAAAAAAATGAGTGGTGATAGAGACTTGGTTACTATTGAGATATAGAAAACCTGGCATGGGCTTCAAAATGATGTCATGACCTTTGGCCTCGCTTAACCTTGAAAGCTCAAAATCATTTTAAATTGTCATAAACTCCAAAAAGAGTGGTGGACAGATAGGAAACTACATGTAGGCTCCAAAATGGCATCAAGAATTTTGACCTTGTCCAACCTTAAAAGGTAAACCACACAGTCTCACATTTTGAGTTTTTCATTAAAAGCTAAAATGTTTGCAATGGAGTGGGGTTTGTTGTCCCTGGTACCACTTGTTTGTCTGTTTGTTTATCAGTAACTTTACATAAAAGTCACGGGTGTCACACCCATGGGGGATGGGGGTATTGTGACACTCCCACTTCTACAACCAAATGATTTCATACCCCCCACTTTTTAGGTGAGGTTATATATTGTAGCGTTCCACTGGATCCAGGAAACGGACAGAGAGTTGGTCTCACCTACTTTTTTTTGCAGGATAAACGGTTACTGTCGGTCGCAATCAAGCCAAACAGCAATAACATAGCGGGGTTGTTACAATATCTATTGTTTAAACCGTTTACCCACCCTCACGGTACACCTACACCAGCATAAGATAATGAAGCGCACCAAGGTTCCTGGGCCAAATGTAAACAGCTCTTCTTTATGGTGTCATCAACCAGTAAGTAATGAGAAATTTTGCTGTTGTTAAAATAAGTCTTGCTTTGTGGCATATACCCTAAGCTAATTTGCTGACAGTAGGCGGAGGACTTTTGCATGTTTTAAGTAGGGGTAGGGAGGAGCAGGTTTTCATTCTTATTGTACTTCTGTCAAAAGTTTTGATCTTCTTGGAATAAATGTTTAATTAAGGAAAAACTGTCATTATTATTATTATTATTATTATTATTATTATTATTATTATTATTATTATTATTATTATTATTATTATTATTATTATTATTATTATTATCATTATTATTATTATTATTATTATTATTGTCGGCCATATATTACTTTGTTAATATGAAATTTACCCAATAATGAATAATTGTTGGTTAATTTTCCTGATGATAGATTCAGAAAATTTGTGTGTGTGTGCCATAAAATGTGCCACAACCTAGAACACCCTCACATTTGAAATGGCTGTGATGCCCCTGATAAAAACTACTGGACCAATTTCCATGAAAGTTTCAGGAAAGGTCACCAAAAATATATCTTTGCAATATTAAGAGATAAGGCAAATCAGGTAAAACACTTGGAGTGGGGTTTGTTGTGCAGGATCTACTCTGTAGACCAGCCTGATTTGATGTCCAATGGGCCAGACCAGGAAAAAGAAAATATAATAACCTGTAAATATTGACAACTACACATTTTTGTCATCGTTTTAGTGCAAAAAACACCCATTACATTAAGAAAATACTTTTATAAATTATAATAATAATATTAAAAAAAGGAACATTAGGGCAATTTTAACAATATCTTTTTATGGATCAGTTCTACAAAGACACTAAATGTTTAGTAACAGAAACAGGAAATGGTTCAAATTGTGTCTAATTTTCTTTAGATATTTCAGGTTATTCACATTTTATTGTTACGAGATAGTTTGTAAATGTAAATATTTTCGTAATTTTATATTTTTCTGCAGTCAAACAATGACACGAACTTGTCATCAATTATAGGCAAAGAAAAAGCTGAGAAGAAAACATGGAATCATTTAATAGTTTATTATACTCTTCATCCCTCGGGCCGCATTGGAACTGTCAGCGGGCCGCATTTGGCCCCCGGGCCGCATGTTTGAGACCCCTGCTGTAGATGGAGGTAACGGTGACTCCAGATCGATGACAGTACTTTAGTTTAGGTGTTGATTGGAGAATTAACCTAGCATACATCTTTCATGATGGTGATGAGGCTGAACACTGAAAGAACATAACTCCACATGTTCAAGATATCCTAGAGTTTATTTACCGTCTATCTAGCTGCAGCACAACAACATCAGGTAGGTGTGGACAGGACTTAATGCCATCATTAGTTCAAAGACAAACCAGACAACCTAGGTCACAGTGAGTGATGCAGACATTGCTAATGAACTTAACTATTTCCGCAACAGGTTTGGCATTGACACTGGGGGTACAGCCACTCCACTTCAGCATTTGCTTCATTCTTGTACTGTTGTTCCTCCAGTTTGTCATTATTCCTGTCGCCTCCACCTTCTCCTCCACCACACTCTTTCTATCACAGTAGCAGAAGTAGAGATGAACTATGGGAAAGCAGCTGGTCCAGATGGTGTGTGTTTAAAGCTGCTTAAGAATGGTGCTGTCCAACTGTGTGAGGTGCTCCAAAAATATAAGTCAATATGAGTCTACAGTTGAGGATATGAAAAATAAAAAATTTCATGAACTATTCCAGTTCCCAAACTGGGGAATCAGGTTGAAATAACCGTAGACCAGTGGCTGTAACACAGTAAAAAAAAAAAACTTGAGTGTCACATATAAAGTGAACTCCCAGTTTGCATAAAAAGAGTATAGAGGAGTGGATGACACTATCCTCTACATGTTACATGGAGCTTACACTTATCTGGATGAGTGGTTATGCGAGGTGTTTGTTTTTGGGTTTTGAAAGTGTGTTCAACACAGTCCATCCATATGTACTCAGAGGCAGGGTCCAAAGGATAAACATGGATCCTTCCTTTGTTTTCTAAATCACAGTCTACCTGACAGCAAGACAGGATTCACCAGGCTGGGGAACTGTGTTTCTAGGACAGTAATGAGATGATGGTGCTCCACAGGAACAGGGTTTTCGCTCTCTTCCTGTTCGCCTCGTATACAGTGGACAAGTACAACTCCAGGTCCTGTCACACCCCAAAATATTTTGATGATATAGCTATTGTTCTGTGTATCAGTAATGCACGGGAAGTGGGATATAGGGCAGTGTTTCCCAACCTGTTTTGAGCCACGGCACATATTTTAAATTCAAAACATCACAAGGCATACCACTGAACAAAAATATCACAAAAAGTATATTCCGTTCCGTACCGTGAATGTTTTGTAAATAGAGTCGCATTTTCACGTAAAAGGCCTAATTTGTTCCAAGGCCCCTAAAACTACCCCTCAAACCCTTTAAAAATTATTTTAAAATGTACCAATTTTGTATGAAATATGTGTTAAAAGAAAATGTAGATTTAGATTTTAGCCCGACCAGGCTAATGGTGGTGTCCAAGACAGAACAGTTGAGCCACGGCTGGGTGAGAATAAGGATGCAGCAGTCTGGTGGATTATGTTTGGTGTTCAAATCCAGCTTCAGGTAGTCCAGTTTGTTTTCCAGTGAGCGTATGTTGGCGAGTCCACCACGACAGCCGTGCTACTGCTTCCTCTTGCGCCACCTCTGGAGACAGAGGCTGTAGGACGCTGGATCTGACCATGTAGCAGATCGAAGTTCTGTAGAACAGTCTGCATTTTGGGGTTTGCGGAATCCAAGTTTTTATCAATTTTTCTTAAGCTGATGACAGTCTACTGTTCATATACTCTTCTTGCACCGTTCGGCTGAACTTTTGATACTAAAAGCGCTGGTCTAGGTGAAGAAATGACTGTTAAAGTATCTGTGTTACAGGAAGCCACAGCAGTTGCAGTTAAACAGGACGCCGCCATCGCCCTGTTTACTGTAATTTTAGAATACATACTATAATAAAGTTTAAATGAGCACACTCGGAAAAACTCAGGAAACAAAAGTAACTCTGTGATGAATGAGGGTCAAAGGGTAACAAAAAACATCATGGGTAGCTCTCTCATAGCCAATGGGATTCTACGTACGTGACATATTTACGTACATTACGTAGTTATGTATAGTAATGTACTGTATTTATGTCTCAGAGGTTTCAGTTTCCTTTCATAAATACAATTTTCTTTCGTATTCAGAAACGAAAAATTGAGGCAAAGGTTTTTCATTACTTGGATTATTCTTTAGCTGGGTCTTTTGTAAGTAGAGCTACTTCTGTATACCGGAAAAGCTTATCTGGCACAAATAGTCCGATTTCAAAAACTCCAATTCGGTTCAACTTCAGTCCAATTACGTTGTACATATGACTTTTAAAACTTCAATATTAGCCAAACTAAGGCAATGTTTATAAGTGATGACTGTGAAATGTGAACAATAACTCATGTGGTTTTAGTATGATATTATAGTAATTAAGGTTATTCTAATAACAGGCATGTATTCATAGTTCTAAATATTTTAGAAAGGCAGAAAATGTAGACTTGATACCTTTGGGCAACTTCCAGATCAAAAATCGTATTCATTTATATTTTCAAGCCATCTGTAGATTGGGGTGAAAATGGTCAGATGAAGTGTTTTGGCTGCGAAACAAAATGGTAATCTTTGTGTCACCCAAAAAAGTGCGGGGCATATCTATGCTTCAATACATCAGTCAGAGGAGCAGGTCTGTGTCAGAGATCATCACTCATTCATGATTGCTTCATGTTTCTCAGTGACTCTGAAAACAGAGTCTCAAGAAGAAAATATTTTTAGCAACTTTTCTGAGTCTTTTCCAACTTACTTTTGGAGGGGAAAATGTCCTCAGTTTACATTAAAGAAATGCAGCACATTAAATAGTGTTGAATATCCAAGGGGGACAGATGTTCTTTAAAGTATTTTCTATTGTCTGTTCAATGTTTCTGATGTTTCTTTTCCTTTTTATGCCTCCAACAGCTAAATATTCTACTCCTTTTTATCCTGCTCCTCCCTATTTTTTGTCATCTGGGGACAACCTGTCTTACATCAACTAATCTCTTAATGTTTTTAAATTTCACTTTGTTCACTGGCAATAAACTGTCTGTTACTGTCACCAGTTTTTTTTCCTCAATTATCTTCCCTGTTCTGTCTTTTCAGATAGTTTTGCTGTATTTTAAGTTGCTCAGTTTAAGAGTAACTCCCATATTCATCAAAGCTGCAGAACACCACTTACCAGAAGAGTCAAATGCCGCTCTTTAATACTTCATTGCACCTGCTGTAATTAAAGGACCAACCTATCAGCATCTGACCTTGACTTCAGGCTGAGACAGGATTACAGCAGTCCTTCTTTTAGTGCTCTGCTGACCTGGTGAAACCGTGACTGCCTGGGCGTTGCTATGTGTCGCGCCCTCGTCTCTCCAATGGACAGACTCCAGAATGCTTCACTGCCCACCTGTCCATGCAATCATTACTGTTTGACCTTATGAAACTGTGAGTGTGTCTCAATGTGTTTATACCAGACTTCTGGATTGACATTAGAAATAGGTGCAGATTAGGGAAGAATAGTAATTTATGGTTGAGTTCAGGATTGCTGTTGAAAAATATTCTATTTATTACAATGAAATCCACAATTATGGTCTATGATCAGCTTTAAAATGTGAACGACTACACCAGGTTTGTAAAGGTGTGTTTTTAGCTATTCATTATACTGTATTGCCACACTGTAAAAAAAAAAAAAAAAAAATAGACTACCCCTTACATAGACCTACAGGTGCCCAGTGTTTCCTAAATCCTCCAGGACTAAACTGGGTTGAAACGTTCAACACCTTCAGAGTTTTGAAAGGACACGTTTACATGTGAACAATCAGAGCTAGGATTTGAACTGCCAACCCTTTTGTCATAAATATTATTATTATGATGATGATGATGATGATGATGATGATGATGATGATGATGATGATGATGATTATTATTATTATTATTTTATTAAATAATCAAATAAAGCATTCAAATAAAATAAAAAATAATAAATTGGACAACCTGCTCTACCAACTGAACTACAGCCACCCATTATGTTACATATTTAAATGTAAAAATGTTGAATACTAAAAAGGACTTGGAGAATGCAGACTCCACTAAGGCAGATCAGCCCCTATCCGCTCTTTAATTTCCCCACACACACACACACACACACCATCTAATTGTAATCATGTTTTCTTTGTGCCAGTATCAACATTGCCTGAAATTTTCAGCCAAATCTGTTCATAACATTTTGATTCACTTCTTCCTCTACATGATATTCATTAATATGGAAAATATGAAATTTCTAATCCCAATATCTTTAAAGTTATTGCATTAAAATGAAGGTGAGGGTGTTCAGACCAAAAACATGATAGCCCCAAAGTTCAGTTTGTGGATATAATGATATGTATGTTTCAGTTATGTATGATAGTTCTGTACTTTGCTCTATTTCACTGTAGATAGCCTCACAGACCCAAAGTGAAAAGATTAACTGAGTTATCCCATGAGATGATTTGTTTTTAGTTTATGGTATAATTTCAGTGGAAGTTTAATTGAAATTTAAGAAATTGTAATGTAAAGAAAATAAATATCTGTGAAAAATCAATCAGTGACAAATAAGCATCAGCAAGATGAGCATCTCAGAGATAGAATATATTTTAAAAACAACCAGTAAGTTTGTTAAAGTCTATGTTTATTTTGTTTTTGCATTCTGCAAGTGGACTATAAAAAACACTATGATCATCAATTGTAACACATTTTATTTATAGCAGTTATAGTTTTTCAGATCAAATGCACCTAGGGCACACCTAGTTCCTGTCCCAATTTCCTCCTAGTTTTGGCCCCAATATTTTATTAAAAATTTATACATTTTCATGGGATGGCTC
Source organism: Siphamia tubifer (assembly GCA_020466265.1). Lineage (NCBI taxonomy): Eukaryota > Metazoa > Chordata > Actinopteri > Kurtiformes > Apogonidae > Siphamia > Siphamia tubifer. The sequence goes on from CM035790.1 coordinate 16,704,653, forward strand.
AGAGCAAACGTCTAAATTTTTTTACATTTATCCATGGTCATCATTAGGTACACTCTTGGAGGAGGAATATGTCTAAATGTCTCTTATTATTGGGTCTAAAAAGCTGGCAAAATACCAGTTACCAAAATAACCAAAGCACCCACGTAGTATCAGCAGAAGCTCTGTATCGAGGCATGTGAATGTGTATCAAACGGGAAAAGGCTGGATCAGTGTAAGAGAGTTTGGAATAAAGTGAGAAGCAGAGTGTTGTCCAAGGTGTATTGACGTTAGAGGAAATAAGATTAAACTAAAACTGTCAGTGTGGCAATGTCACATTTCATTTCAACTTCAAAAAGTTAAATATAATCAAGTGAATCTTCACAATAGCTCTGTGTACACATTGCTGATTCCACGCCAACACACAGCGTACGTCTGACAGTTGTTCTGACAAATGTAAGGATTTGAATTACCCATAGAAAAAGTTTGTTTCTTTTATTCAACAGCTTTGACAGTTTGTCTTGGCTGAAATATTTATTGTTACAGTGGCAGGAGCTGAAAAATACCTCTCAACATGCCTTACAAAAGCCTGAAATGAAAAAGCCTAAATGTGAAATGTAACTTTTACACTTTAATCCAGATCATTGTGGAATATCATCTCATATTTCTATAAGACATTAAGACAATATATCTGAATGAAAACTGTAAATAGGAAGGCAGGCAGGTTTGTGTTCATTGTTAATGTCTTCTTGTATCTACACTGTAGAATTTGCAGTGTTAATTTGGAGACAATGGGACCAAATACACTCCAGAAGAAGTTAAATAAACTCTCTAAGTGTTGATTTAACACTGCAAAATTTACTGTGTATATGTAATTTAAAAGCTAAAGTGAAAATGAAGTCATGGTGTATTGTTTGTTGTTGTCATGAGTTGTTTTTCACCAAACATGCAGTTGTTATTACAGGAGAGGATTTACTTGCTTAGTTGAAGTTCATGTGTCGACAGCTCAGGACACATAAAATGCAGTATCTGTCTTTGATTCTTCCACTCATATGTATAGTTTTCAGTCATTTCCTTCAGTTCGTCACTGATGTAGATCTTTAACTTAGAACCTGAGTCATTAGGAAAACGTTCAATCCTATCAATAAAGAAACTGGGGGGGAAAAAACATATTAATACATCATCCAGGTCACCCATGTTACTGTTGGTGTTGTCATTTACAACCAGGACTATTCAATTTTCAGAGTTTAAGAGCAAAAAGAAAAAAAACAAAAGGCAGTGCTGTTCTCAATCTATTTATCATTGTTTGTCTGTTTTTTGTTTGTTTGTTTGTTTGTTTGTTTGTTTTCCTATTCTGACAGGATGCTACAGTTTTGGAAGCAGACATTAGCCTTCATGCATAGTGCCAGTTGGCTGAAGCGCTCATCTTTCTCTTAAAATACCCCAGAATTTATGAGCTCCCTCTATCATGTACCTGTCACAGACCTAGTTTACCAGCTGCTCTACGTTGCCTGCAAGAAAAAAGACATTAAAAAGGTTTAAGCACAGGCTTTATTTTCCTCAGAGCGCACCAGTTCAAGCTGAAATCTATGAATTTACAGTAACTTGAAATATAAGAAACCACAGATATCTGTTTTGTACATGGTGATTCACTGTTTGTCATCCTTGGTGTTGGCTAGAATTCAAATGGGTCACCTCAAATTTCTACTAATTGATATAAATGAAAAAAACACAGTAACACTTTATAATACCTACACACAATCCACTATGTATTAACCATTTATTATCCATTTGTTTCATTTCGTGGAATCAAATTTTAATGTAGTACTTCCGTAGTTTTTATTGAAATTGTATAATGTATTTAAAATCAGTTTATCTGCACTCTTGTAATTTTATTTATTGAAATTTTATAATCTTGTACTTTTGTAAGTTTATAATTTTTTGTGCAATCGAATTTTAATGTATTCTTTGTATTTCACCCTGTCTTAAATGTTTTATTTGACTTTTTAATCAATGTGAAGCACTTTGGGCTACGGTTTTATATGAAAGGTTCTATACAAATAAAGATTATTGTTATTATTATTATTATTATTATTATTATTATTATTATTATTATTATTATTATTATTATTATTATTATTATTATTATTATTATGTATTAACCATTTGTTACCTATTTGTTAATGGTTTATTCAGGAAACAATTCATCAAAAACAAAGCGTTCTTTTCTAGCTTCTTTTCTATGAACAAACCATCTGTGTCCATGTGAACAAATGCTTTATGATAAACTGTGTATAAGCAATACATTAATAAACATGAAGAAATGGGTAACAAATGGTTAATACATCATGAACCAACCATTTACACATGGAGAACAAATGGTTAATACATAGTGGAATGTGTGTAGGTATTATAAACCACTAATATTTTTTTCATGATTCTATATATATTTCATTATAATTAAAACACTACACACATTTCCAAATAAAAATCAAATTCAAATAAATTGCAGGGTATAATATTTGACAGGGCACATCTAATTGACCCAATCATGTGACTTCCAAATGTTCATTGTGGTGGGATTGTCTGGAATTAAAATGGGGTCACTTTTTTCATTTTCTAGCAATTGATAGAAAATAGAAACTGTATCGTTTATCTTTATTTATATTATTTAGGGCTGTCAAAATTATTGCAGTGATGCAGATTAATCCGTCACTTTTTTTTTTTGTTTATTTGCACATACAGAATATATAAAGTTAATATCAAACAAGAATGAAACAGAATATAGAAAG